>CM037159.1:342398-467398 GCA_020921065.1 Vaccinium darrowii | reverse complement strand
CCTAAAAAAAAAAAAAAACCATTTTTCCAAAAAAGTAGAGTTAAAAATTTTTTTCCAACAAAATTAAATCGTTTTTCATTTTGAAAAAAATAGTTTTTAAACAAAAAGTATCCATGAATTTTTTTCAAATTAATTTTTTTATTTTTAGTTAAAATCAACCATAATTTAATCATCTGGTTAACTCATTTGCTAAAATCATGGTCGATTTTAGCAACTGTGTTGCTAAAATCAAATGGAAAACTCAGCCAAAGTACTTTGGACGTGTAGAGTGATCGATTTAAATATCAGGCCATCACTTCTCTTAACCTTGCCGCAGTATTACTCTACAGCAAAGTCTTTACCCTGCCTCATCATATCATCAAGGAAGAAAATCTGAAAGGATGAAGGGGATGCTCCTACGGATCATCACGCTACAACAAAGCAGAACTACCATAGTCACCTCATGCGTCTCGTACCGGCGTACACTGTTCACTATTGCAAAATCTAGGGTGTCGGCGAGACAGGTGTGTGACGGCGGCCCTCCACTTCAGCCTAGTAAGCTCCAGCTATGATTTTATTTTCAGATTTTCCCTCGATCGATGTCACTGACCTATTTTCTTATTTAGAACTTGATACTAGCTCGATCCCATGGATCGACAAATTTGGAAGATCAATTCCACTATTTAGTATTGGAGGGTCCAATTAAAGTACTGTATGGATTGACCAACCTTGCACGGGAACTGTTAGCATGGCGAGTGAGAGTCGAATTTCGGACGAAAGGTTTTCTGAGTCACTTTTTTACTAGGGTGATTTAACACTGTGCTAAGTGCTAACCCACGGGGTCATGAAATATTGACGTACATCCCTTCATCACCCTTCGGGTGGTAAGACATGTTTATCTTTCCACTTGAGTTTGGATATAGTTCTTGTATACTCGATGTGAAACCAGCCTTTTATACGCTCTTCTTGTTCCATTATTGTGGTTTAAAGTTAGGCTAGTTACATGGTAATTGGGACTCAAAACTATTTTCCTCGATCCCCTTTACTTTTTCCTTGTAGCACGAAAGCATTCGTGGATAGTGACACTTCTCTGCAAGTTTTACTTAACATTTTTGTTTTTCACAACTATCGGACGCCCAAGACAAGGAGGATACATATGGGTACGAGGATCCTGCCCAGCATGAAGAGCAAACTGATCACAAGGGTAATGCAATCACTACAACAAATGTGACCTTTTATAGCATAATTTCATAGCATTTTTTCAAGAATGCTATAATAGAGTTGCAACTATAGCATTTTGTGAAGTTAAAACGCAGGAAAATTATGGAAGGGTTCAAATATAGCGTTCAATGCTATAATAGAGAAGCAACAATAGCATTTCTCCCAAAACAATAGCATTTCTCCCAAAAATCATCCTGGCGCGCCCAAAATCCCCAATTTGCCTCCCAAAATTTCTAACCTTTCGCCAGTAGCGCCAAATCAAATCAGATCTCAATCTCTCTCTATGACCTCTCCCTGCACTAGCGGCAAATCAGATATCCCAATCTCTCTTCTCTCTCTACGACCTCTCAATGCTCTCGCGTACTCCCTCTCTCTACGACCTCGCCATGAGAGCTTTCACCAAATGAGAGTGTAAACTTTGCTGGAGTATTATATCTGTAGATATAGATAGATAGATTCGCATAGATAGATGTATATAAATACTCAAAGTGAAGCGTTTTACGCGAAGTGAAGGAGAATCCGAACAAGGAGAGAGAGAAAAACCACAGAGAGCAATGGACGAAAGCCCTTGTGCTAACACATGGCTTCCTCTTGAAGCTAACCCCGATGTCATGAATCAGGTACCTCTCTCACAAACACACATCCGAAGTTTGTTGTTGTTCTTCTTTTTTTTACTGATTTCATATGGGTTTAGAGTAATAATCTATTTGGTTTTCAACACAACTGAAAATATAGCGTCTGAGCTATCTTGAACCCTAACTCAACCAAGTTTAGCTAAACCAATCGAAATTGGTCGATCCGGGTTCTTCAATTCTATCAGCAATCATAACAGTGGATTGGGGTTTCGGTGAACAATTGGTTTAGTAGTTTGATGCGACCTTAAAAGACTTAAAACAAAGTGTCGTTGGAATATTTCTGTAAAACCCACTTAAAATACATTGACGATGGAAGAAAGGGATGAGAAGAAAAGGAGTGAAACTCTAGTAAGCTAGGGCCTTGAAACTCCCACCGGATGACCTGTACCAAAAAACCCTCTGTACCTTCCGGTTCATATTCAGCCACAGTGTAGCCCAATAGTATCCTACAGCTATGTATGGGAATGGAGGTATCCTGCGTATCCAGCCGCAGTGTACTATTCCTGTGGATGAATATGCACATACGAAAATGGAGGTTCAGAGGGTTTTTTGGTACAGAAGATTTGAGTTACTTGGAAACCACAGGGATAAGAAAATGAAGAGGGGGAATAGTGGGAAAGGAATCAAGGGATACATCGCCATAAGTTGAACAAACTAAGGGTTTCTACATCTTTTTGCCTCCTCTCAGATGGGAGAGTTTGTTCTATTTATGGAGTCTTCAAACCCTAAACTACAAAATCACAAAAAAGGACCCTATTATACAGAATACTTAGGACAAATCTGTACATCAGTTCTATTTCTATTCTTATTCTTTTACTGCATCACAGATTCACTCTGTTGAGTAATTTTTTTTTTTTGAAGAGCACTCTGCTGCGTACTGCAATCCCGGAAAAGTGAGCAGAACAGGTTAATTCATCATAACTCGTCTCTTTTTTTTTTCTTCTTTTTTTGGTTCTGTCAAAATTAGGTGTATGTGGGTATAGTAAAATGTAAGGATTTTGTTAAATTCAGTTGGAATATGAAGATGATATCTTTGTTCAGGGGATGAGATATCGTACATCTGTTCAAATTGGATTATTTTTTTCAACAATTACAAACTGAATAGAATTTTGAGTTGATGGGAAATAAATATGTAGTCTGCTTGATTTATTTGCAGTTTCTTTGGGGCCTTGGGCTTCCAGAGAATGAGGCAGAGTGCTACGACGTATATGGCTTTGATGAGGAGCTCTTGGAAATGGTCCCAAAACTAGTACTTGCTGTACTGTTTCTTTATCCGATGACAGCCAAGGTTTGTTGTTTTTAAAAGTACATCTTTGTGCTACTTATGCTTACGGACAATGTATGCGTGGGTTGACTTGAATGAAACTTCTTTGTTTTCAGACTGAAGAAGAAAGAATACTTCAAGACAGTGAGAGAAAGGTGAGATTGGGTGAAATGATTTGTTTTACTAGAAGGGTGAAACTTTTGTTTTGTCCAATTTGCTATCTGTTTTGTCATTGTTGTCGTCCTTTCTCTCTGATTTGCATTTAGTTTCAGTGATGTTATGGACTTGTGGTTGTTTAAGTAAATGATTTAGTAAATGGAGGGAGATAGAACAATACAGCTATTCAGTTTTTTGTTCTTGAATTTATTATTTTCCGTTGGCTTATTTAGCTTCGACCGATCGATTAATCTCATGTTCCGTACTAATCACTCAACTACATCATTTTTTTGCTCTCTCGTTCCGTAGTTGGAGAAGAATCAAAGCTATATTTAGACATATTACACAAGTAGAGGCAAAGAGTCATTGTTCGGAGAGTCCTCCTCACCAGGTTTGATATAATTTTTCCCCTGAATTCTTTCCCAAATACAAGCTAGGGTTTTAATCTTCATTTAGTAGCTTGTGATAATCATTCAAGGCTTTGCACAGATTATGCACTTAGAGGGGTTGAATTTCCTTTAATCGGGGTGTGAGTATTCATTCAAATAAGATTTTGGGGCTTTTGTAGTGTTTCATTCCAAACTATGGATTGTTTAGTCTCAAAATTCTATTGTTGGAACTGGTAGGATGTGTTAGTTTAAAAGTGAATTTGGTTAATGATTTCTTTCTACTAATGTGTAATGATTAGTTCTTCCCTGATGGTGGCAGGTTGATACAAGTTCCCAACAAATGCTCTTCTGCACCTGCCAACATTGCTGGAGTACATAGTCTCATCAAAGGTTAAGAAAAGAGGCACTCTAATTTCTCAATTATCTTACACCTGTGACTAATTTAAAATTTCTGTGCTTTATCAGAAGGTAGGATGCCTAATTGATCTAGGAAACTGTGATTAGCGGTCACATACTAGCATGATATATCGAACTTTTTAGGTAAGAATAGTAGTTTGGTGTTCCTGTATGTATGTACTCTTGCAGATTAAAACTCCTGCCCAGTTAGAACCTGCTTTTCATTTTTTGCAACTACTGGTTCATAGAATTTTAAGATCAACGAATTTGAAGAGGCTTGTGGTGTTGGCATGACATTAAAAGTTTCATTCTTACGCTTTGAGGGTTCCGAAAACAAGATGAAAGAGCATCCTCATCCACCAACTCTTCACAAAACAAAGAAGAAAAAAGGCGGAATAGGCATCCTACACTCTCTTTTTGACAAGCTATTTTTATCAAAAATGACTTGGTATATATAATAACCTGCCTTTGTATCCAGAACAGTATTTTCAATGCTTCAATGTTTCCAGAGACTAATGATATCAAAAGCCTTCGTTTGAAGCACTAATTCTGTGTCTTCAATGTGTCTTTACTCTTCTTGTACCTTTTCTTCTTCGATTGCCTGTGCAACAATGACATGAGAGTTGAAAGTAGTGAGGCTAGATATAATTTTGTGAGTGTATTTGTGGTTCATTGGCCTTTTTAGTTTTACTGGATAGTTTGGTGTCTTCTTTCTGTAAAAGAATGGACTGCTCTTACACAGGTTTTTTTTTTTTTCCCCGAAGAGCCTCATACATATAGGTTATTAGTGTAAATATCTTGGATGTTTGATTGGTAGTGGAGTTTTGGAAGCAGTGATTCAGTTCTCATCGCTTAGCACTCTTTAACTACTGAGCACACGGTGATGTGCGTAGCACGTTGGCTACAACTAGTCTCCTAGAAAAGTGTTGAGTACTTGAGACTTTTGGTTTATTTACCTATTTCTCTTCCATGTGATAATTATTCACTTCATTCGAGTTGAAATGTTTCTTTCTTATACATGTAGGTTTGTCGGTTGAAAGAGAAGATCGGTGTGCGAGTGCTGGTTGGGCTTGGTTGAACACTTTTCCTTGACGTATATTAATTTCTTTTTGCTGTCAAGGCTTGTAGTCTAGTTTTTGGCATAAAGATGTTTCGGGTGAACATGTACTCTAGTTGTTTCCTTCTATATAGAGTTACTTGATGTTGAAATATTTTGGATATATGGTTATGGAATGGATATTCGGTTCTCTTTGTAGTTTTTGTATGAGCTTGATTTGATTGAGATTAACGTTATTGGAAGTGTTTCGGACAGGTTGCAACATGTAATGCACACAACATTAAAATGCTATAAAAAAAACCTCTTGGACGTTTAGAATTCAACACTATTAAAATGACCTCCAACACAGCATTCCAAGAATGCAATAAAAGCATGTTTACCATAGCATTTGAAAAATGCGATTAAAAACAGTACAAAACATAGCAGCCCAGAAATGCTATTAAAACTATACCAGCTATAGCATCCCAAAAATGCTATGGAAAATGCGTTAAACATAGCAGTTCAGAAATGCTATAGTAGGCCTAAGCAATAGCATGCCAAAAATGCTATGGAAAGCCCCAGACCTTTTATAATGCCGGAATATACAGCGTTTGCTAAAGCGCTATATATAGCTTTCTATAGCATTTTTGGCATGCCATTGAAACAGACTTTTGTTGTAGTGAATATTGCTATACAAGAATATAGGCGACTTTTGATTTCCAGCAGCATAACTACAACAAAAAAAAGCGCTACCATTAAGAAACCAGGCGACGGAAATAGATTTCGTAGCCAAAATTTTTCTTTACACGTCAAAAAGTAATTTCATAAAAAAAAGAAAAGAACTATTCAAGACCTTCGAATCTTGCAAATGTACACTTTCGGGCACTGAAATTCAATTTCGTTGCCTTTGCTAGTGAGGCAATGGATTTGGTTGCCAACTGGTACGTTTGGTGAGAAAAATGTACTTCGTCGCCTAAAATCAAAATTAGGCAAATGATATTTGATTTCGTCTTCTTTGCTTGCAAGAAAACGAATTTAGTCGTCAAAAGGGTACATTTGGCCAAATGCACACTTTAGTCGTCCCAATCACCTTTGAGCGATTCTCTCAAGTACTGCACCAACGTGCAAAATTTACCAGGCCCACTTGTTTACACATGGCCTAAAGCTATACATACATAATATTCATCTCAGGTAAGAAAAGGCGCTTTTCTGCGACAGAGAACATTATATCCCCTTCCATCACTCAAATTGCTCATATCCAAGACCAAATTGACGAAATCCGAGATGAGATTGCCAACCTCCGGAAAGAAGTTGCAAATACCAAGGAATTGATTAAAGGCCGGAGTATTTGAAAATTTGTAATATGGGATGGAAACTCCCTTTTTTTATTTTCTCTTCCTATTACTGTACTTTATCTTCCTCTTCTGGAAAATGTTGGAATAACTTGGTGAACTTTGGTACACTTGAATCCCTATGTTTGCCTTCGTATAAATAAAGTAGCTTATTGGATCCATCATTTCCCACATAGTAGGATACCAATTCTCGAAGTATTTTTCCTTGATTCGATGTTTATGCATTTCACCATCGAAATCGTGTGGCAGGTAAGCATCTCCCTTCATTACTTGGGAGACTTAGAATGGCATCAAGGGATCTTGTAGTGTGGCTCTACACTACAGAATTGTAGTGCAAGTGCGGCTCTGAGCTGTCGATCTCGGCAATTAATGGTTCAATTTAAATTTGTAAGAGCCGAGATGAAATTATAACTATTAATTGCATGATGGACGGCTCAGATCCCACATATAGTGTTGTAGTGCGGCTCCGTTTCCCCCCAAGAGGAGATACTGTTTCCCATACTTGGGATCTTTTGTATCAAAAGGAAGATCAGTTTGCTACACCAGATCTCCTTTAGATTTCTACTTCACCCTCTTGTTATATGCCATGGCCATCTTTTTGTTTCTGCATTGTGAAATGATCCAATGCTATCCAACCTTTGTGATGCCTTTAATTTCTTGTAGCCATTCCTTTTGTATCTGTCTCTTGTTATCTCAATAAAATATTTTTCACCGTTCAAAAAAAATAAATAAATAAAATGATCCAACGCTCATAGCCTTACCTCATCCACTTTTTCTAACTCCATGAACATGGCCTGGTCTGAGTGAATCCGTGATCCCGACTGTATTGGAAAGCTACTCTAGCCGACTTGGCACTTTCTCCATAAAAATTGTGTGGAGATTTCAACTGGGGTGGCTCAGGCCCCCCCTTAGCCAACCGTTCCGTCAATATTGCACATGATAATTAACTAATTGTACTCTGATTTCAAGAGTGATTTGTTGAAATATCAGGCGCACACCTCATGTACTCGTTGGAGACCCTAACAGACAGTGGACTAGTCTTAGGGCCATTCCTGAGGGCAATGCAAGCAAGTCTATCACTTTAGACTCCATAAAATTTTTCGGAAACTAGGTCCCCTCGCCCTAGTAAAAGTTATACATGCTATCTCACATGACTGCTCGAACTCGGGCACCTACAGCGTCCCTTTCAAAAATTAAAAAATAATAATAATTTGGGTTTATAATTAGGGTTAAATATTATGTTGTCAAAATTGCCCATTTGAGGGTCACCAGAAAACGAGTAAAGTTTTGTTCACCCTCCTCAAAAGAGGGGTGAACAAAACCCTCTCTCCTATTGATTGAAATGATGTGGATCCCATCGCAAAGTGATATCATGCTATATGGCAGTGGTAAGCATGACATCACTTTGTGGTGGGATCCACATCATTTCGACTAATAGGAGAGAGGATTTTGTTCATCCTCTTTTAGGGGGCTGAACAAAATTGCACTCCCAAAAAACTAGTGTAAAAAAGATCCTTTATTTTGCAGGATAAGTTCGAGGAAATAAAAACTTGATGGAAAAGTTTGTGAACGTAGGCTCCATACTTATTTTCTACTAATGGAACACATAATTATTTTCCTTCCATCTTTTATCAACTGAACAGGATCTAAAAGAACTACCGATTTCGTCTATTTTTTAATTAATCAGAAGATGCAAAACAGAAAATGAAAGTAATACCTTGGTTAACCTCTCCTCTATACTTCCTCTGCACTTTAAGTAATTTGTGAACCTTAACTTGAGTCCGAATTAATGATTCAGAAGATTTATCTTGTCGCCATTAAAGAGCTAGAGTAATTTTTTTTTTTTTTTTAAGAAATCAATTTAAAAGGGCATTGATGGACTCATATTTCATATACTTATTATTTCTTACATGAAGAAACACCTTACGTTTACTATCATAATTATTATCCATGTTATACTACATATAATATTACTGGATCAACTTGAACTTTTGAAAAAAAAAACTTGCGGGCAGTTTTTACATTTTGAATCGTCCATGTCGATTTAGAACGCCCTAACTTATAATATGACAGATTCTGGGAAGTTTTTTTGTGGATGATTACCCTACAGTAATGTCATTTCACGAGTCTAAATAACACATGTACAATTCTTAAAGGATCTCGGCACTCGGCAGATATCTCAAATTTCAAATTTATGAAAAATTTAAAAGATTTTATGCCAAGTGTTTAAGTACCCCGGCAAGCCCCAAAAATAAGGACGGAATCAGGAATCTGGGGTAGTGGGGTAAATAATTAGAACTTACTCGTATTTGCTAATTTAATAACTACATACTCACTACTACTAGGAAAAGATTAGTGGTTGACAGCCCTTTGGGAAGCGTTAACATGTTGATATTTCTCTACATTCATGAATACGCATCAAGGTTTACAAATATGTATTTGTAATATAGGAAAATGCAATTGCAAATTTTAAGTGTGGATTATATCAATGTATGGGTCCTACACTTTTTTCACAAAATAGAGAATTCTCTTTCTAGCCCCTATTGAGTGTACACATCCTCTCTAAATTTAACAAGCTCTAGGAGTGAAAATTGGACTCCAAATATGCTTATGTGGACACCTTACGATACAACTTAAGAGTAATTTTTAAGGAGGCAACTGTGGATGCCCTTAGATTCAATGGGTATTATCGACGCGTATTGACTAGTTAGCGAAATTCTAATGTTATGAGGAGGGCAAATTTTTAATTTTAGTGAGCTTGCTTCATATTTGGGGCAATTTCATTAAAATTATTAGGTCAAACTCCTAAAATACATATAATTATGCTAGAATTAATAGATTGATGTGAAAGTCAATGGGGTCAAGTGACCCCACTTGACCATATGTGGGTCTGCCCATTCCAAAACTCATACCTCAATTTTTTTCGCTACATATATGTTACTATAAAGGTGATCTTCCTTTACTGCATGAAGGGGCAAGACCAATCTTAAAATGGGCCACAAGATTCACAAGAAGGAATCAATTACTTGGAATAATTTATTTTCTTTGAACATCAATTACTGTACTTGGAATTGAAATGAGGATCCAATCTGTAGCTCTAGAAAAGCCCATGAATATATCACTGATGTTGAAAACAAGCCCATAAACAAATTTGACTTCACTTCACTTTTGGCCCAGTGGTCTAAAACCTCAATTCAAGGACCGAAGGAAGGCCATAACATTGCATCTTCTCTTTTATAAAAAATGCCTTTTTGGGTTGTTCAGCTAGGTCCTTCTACTATCTTATTTTGGAAAACTAGTGAGAGTTTCGTGCGTCATTGTGTGCTCATTCTGGATCACACTATAAATTAAATGATACTTTGTGATCAAAACTCTCAATGACCCCTCTACTCGAGGTTGCTATTTTCTAGTGTAAAAAACATGAAGAGCTAATAATGTTATATGTTGTGCGATACTGCGGAAGTCGCAACGATTCTAGCAAGCATAACCAATCTAGAAACAAGAACAATTACTAGAAGAAAAACAGTTTTTTACGTCATCTTTTTGCGACTGTACTTTATGCAGTCGCAGAATGTATGTAATTGCGACAATAACAAGCGCAGTTGCAAAAAAATAGTTCGTAGTCGCAACTAAGTAAACAATTGCATCTGCAATTTTCTGCGGTCGCAACTAATAATGTACTTGCGACTGCATTTTGTGCGGTCGCAAACAATGCTTTATTCCAACAAAAAAAAAAAAGGCTCTTGCCTAAGTTTTGGCGGGTTTTGCAAGTCGGGATAAAAGGGGTGCTTTGGCTTCGTCTCGTCGAAAGGAATCCAGAAACCACAAAATTTTGACGCAAAACTATCAAATGTAAAAAAAAAATTTAAATAAAAACAAAATGAATAATCCAATAATCTATAATCCGGATTATTAGCCAAAACAAGCCCAAAAAAACTAGCTCTTTTTTTTGGCAATAAGTTCCCTAGGAACTCCTATTTTCCGCCGAAAAATTTCCCCCAAATTCCCCAAAATCTAAAATCCCTAATCGTACTCTTTCTATGCCTCTCCCCCCAAAATCTGCAAAGAGTAATTTTTTCCGCGCCAATTCGAAATTCCACGAAAATGTGGGCGGGGAAAGGGGAAGTCGCTGCCCACCACACACCAGATATTTTGAACGCTCTCTCTCTCTCTCTCTCGTCCACAGCTTGTCCGCTTCCCCGACCTCTCTCTTCCTCCTGTTTCCACCACTGATTCCCCCAACATCTCTCAAAATCGAAGATCTGTTGTAGATATTACAGAGATCTTTATTTCCTCTACTCTGGTTTTCACCAACCAAAAGTTATTCCAAATGGTCAAACCTAGGATGAGCTCGTTTGCTTTCACAGTGACTCCATCACAACACGCCGCCGAATACGAAAGTTCATAACAAAGGTATTTGTATTTACTCCATTTTAAGGGGTGTTCCACTAACTTGGTTTTTTTGGATGTTTTAGTTTTGCAAAAAAACTAACTTGTTCCACTAACTAGTTTTTTGGTTTTTTGTTTTGCAAAAAAACGAACTTGTTCCATTAAACTAGTTTTTTTGTATATTTAGTTTTGCGAAAAAACTAACTTGTTCCACTAACTAGTTTTTTAGTTTTTTTTGGGTTTTTAGTTTTGCAAAAAAACTAAGTGATTTTTTATTAATGGAATGAGATAGTTTCTGAGTTAAAACAAAAAATTTTTTTTTTTTTAACGGAACGGGGCCTAAGTAAATTTTCATTCCTCACCCTATGTATAGTTATGTGCCTATATATTACTTCCTCCGTCTCATTTTAAAGGTCACTTACATAAAGTTGTGCTATTTTGACTTTAAAAGAAAATGTATTTCTAAATATTTTTTATAAAAGAAAATGTATTTCTAAATATTTTTTTTCAAAAATTTTTACACTATTCAAAAGTACTCGTGAGATCTTTTTGAACGGTGCAAAAAGTAATTTATTTTTTAAAGTCAAACTAGTCCAGTCTCCCGTAGGTGACATTTAAATTAGGACATTTAAATTGGGACGGAGGGAGTATCCTTTATTTTCGGTTTTGTTCGTTTTTCACATGATTTATATGCTGGTTTTGGTTCCTAGATTAGTACTTTTGCACGATTTATTTGCATTCCTCACTGGGTTGAACGCAGACTTGTCTCTCATCCTCCCTCAATCTAAGAAATTTGGGGATTTTTTGTGTAAACATTGGTTTTGTTTTTGAGGGGTTTTATTTACTTTAAAATCGGGGGTTGGGTTTTGGAGGTTTTTATGTGCTTTATGAAAACTGACTTTTGTTTTCCCCATGGAAACAAACTCTTTAAATAAACCCATGTATTTTTAATTGTATTTTCAAAGTCCTCCACGTTGTTCAGTCATGTATATCTATAGCTTTGTTCAGTGTAGATATCTAAGTCCCTAATCTCGATCTAGTCCTCCGTTCCAATTTTAACCGGCGCTATGTTAAGTAGGAATCTATCAGTGTGCTCTGGAACCCCAACTGTGGCTTTTGTCATATAGGCGGCGTTCAGGTATTCCTTGACATCTATTTTCTGAATACTTGATTCTCTGATTTGGTACGATAAATACGTGTAGTTGTTCATGAGTTAGATTCCTAACTTGCACAAAATACGAATCCATAAGAGATGAAGTGGTGTTTGGTTCTTGTCAACATAGTTATGTGCTTTGAAAAATCAGCTATTCAATAAATCTTGCTTTGTAGTCTGCAATGGACCATAATTTTAGAAAACTTTTATAAACATTTGAACTTAAAGAGCCAATAGTAATATGGAGTAAAGGGATCCTAATACACAAGAAAAGTTATGAATATTGTCGTGAGTTTTTTTGTTTCCTTCTGTTCTTTTCCTCTCTAGTCATGAGCGTTCAAAATTTATGAGCCAATAGTAATGTAAAGCCTGAAGCAATTGAATTTATTTCATTTCCAGTTTTGTTATTGAATCTGAAGAAGCACGTAAGTGTGACGCTGGGCTTGCACCAGGTGAGGACGTGGAGAATGGAAAATGTTTTTTGCCATTCGTTAACAACCCCTTGGTATTTTGCTTCAAAGAGGCCGGTATGTGCCCTGTTCTTCTGTTGTGCCATTTTCACTCTTAAAAATGCTACAAACTGAAAGTTTTGAAATTGTTTATGATTTTCAGAGTAAATTGTCAAAATAAAGCTGCTTATGTCAAGTCCAGGATGGTCAAGTGGTATGAGGAAGTTGGTGGGTTCATAAATGGGCAGGTAAACTCTGAGCTTCAGTCTGCTTGATGTCTTTAATTTGACTGCATAGGTTTCAATTAGTGCTTTGCCTTTTGATCTGAGGGCTATTTGGTTGCACTTTCTAGATATTTTTGAGTAACTCAGTTGAACAAGAGCCCACAATATTACATCGTCAAAGTATTAGCTGGTTGGGAGGGCCGCCGCGTGTAGTAAGACAAATCATAAAGTCAGATGTGAATAAATCAGATCAATTGAACTCTAGGAGTGGCACCAATTGGTATTACGATGGTTTGGCAAGAGCATCAAGTTGCACTTAATCCTCACGAGCATGATTGTTTGATGTAGGTAAAATGGAAAATAGAATAATCATGCCATTATTTTTATTATTGTCAATGCAGAGCGGTTGGTTCTCTATGAGTGTGATAATCAAAATGCAACAGAGAAGCCTTGATTTCGGTACAAAAGATGCCATTTGGTTTGCATATATACTCTTTGTATTGTTCAATATTTGATTAAAAAATTGAGTCTCCTTTGGTTTGGTTTAAATGTTGACGAAAGTCCAAACTGGTATGGTTTTTAGTCAAAATATGATTATGGGTCAATGGATATTTCATTCATGCAAGCTTTATGGTTTTGCATTTGACTAGAGATTTTATTGCTCAATTTGGCTTTTTAACTCAACTGCAGGGGATTTTTCATATTGAAAAGAAAAACAGAAGGTCCCCTACAGTTACTTTGGTCATAGTTAAAGTAGGTTTTCCACAAGATGAGTTTATCTTAGCTGTTTAGTTGTCTTTGTTCACTGTCATTTTTGTTCCCTGGGGCTAATTCCTCAATGATATGTGGGTATACATTTCGTGCTATTCTCTCCTTTGTTCACTATCTTAGCTGTTTAGAAGATCTGGTCTTTATCTTTTACTGATGCTAACCTCAGTTCTTATTGTTAAGAAATATTGTCTCACATTACTTAGGAGCGGAATGAGTGATCACTTAATATATGTTGGGACCTCTCCACTCATTGCTAATTGGTTTTGAGTTGGATATAAAGTTTCCACATGGTATCAGAGCGGGGCCCATTTCACTCCACATTAAAAAAAAAAATACACCACACCTCACGATGACAGAGCAGCAAAAAGGTTGCACGATGACAGGACCCAAAAGTGGCCACACGTGACAGACCTCAAATGCGGCTGCACGTTGGGGGGAATGTTAAGAAATATTGTCTTATATTACTTAGGAGTGGAATGAGTGATCACTTAATATATGCTGAGACCTCTCCACTCATTGCCAATTGGTTTTGAGATGGATATAAAGTTTCCGCACTTATGCCTTTGAATGCGTCAAATGGCAAATAATTCTTGCGGGTTTTGTAGGCGAGAGAGATAACATCAATATGGAAAATAGACGAATTAAGACGTCACAAGCAATTTACCCAAAAAAGACGTCACAAGCCTACACCAGTAGATGAAGCTAAGGCTAGTAATCTACTTGAAATTTTGGATGCTCTACAATTTTGATGCATTTGTTTCCCTGGATAATATGATTTGTAATATTTTTTTGCGTCTCGTAATTTTTATAGTAAAAAGATCATAGCTTTTTCAACCATGTATAATCAATTGGGTAATTGATCGGTAATACTAGAATATGTAACCAAAAGGTGTCAAAATTTGGTGAAGATAAAAGTATATTCAGAGAAATAAGTAACTCGAGTACCTGTTCGGTCTTTTCAGGATGTGACTGGGAGCTCTCATCAGAAAATTGTTTAATTATATGGCAATTTTACTGTTCAATCCAAAGAAGAAATATTGTTTATGTACGTCCCCTTTTTATGTATAGGAATTTTTTTGAAATAAATCTAACATATTCTCGAAGCTAAATACTAGATAAAGTAAAAATCCTTTGCTTTTGAAAATTGAATTATTTATCTGTCACTCACGATTCACTTGTATTATGGCTAGTGCATGCCCGTATCCATCTTTATGGTCTTTTGAGTTTGCGAGTCACGGTTTTTTGAAAATAAAATCCGTATTCGATCCAAAAGTCTCACGGTTCGGTTCCAATCCGATCCGCGAGTTACGGATTGGTTCCGGATTTGTCCACGGATTTTCAACTTATTCTAAAAAAAATTCATCAACTTATTCAAAAACCCAAACTCAAGATTGAAACAAACACTTGAGTAGTATAGTTAGTAGATGAGAATATAAAGCATCAACAGAGAAAGAGTTAGAAAGAAATAATGAAAGCTTATTAAACATTCTGCTTGACCGAAATCCTATACCTAAATTAATGGGTTGCCCCAAGCGTAGGGCTGAGACCGGTGTAACATAATATCCGGTAAGACCGGAATCGAATCCACAGAGACGGCGGAGAGTGCTTAACTAAAAACTCGAGTTGTGACCTTTGAAACGGCTCTTAGGTAGCCACCCCTAATAGTTCGATGGGGGAATTAACTAAACCTAAGAGAATTTGGTTTTGTTTAGATTATTTAAGAGCAAGTACGGTCGTAGGGTTCATAACACCAGTGACAAGGCCCAGACAGTTTCGCTCCGTTCGGTGTTCTAAAAACATTTGATTTTAGAGAGAAAAAGGTACCCTGAAAGATGCGAATCCTCGTGGTCGCCATTTACCCATGTACAGCGAAGAACGAGTTTTGGTCCTCCGTTCCCTGCGTTACATGGGC
Organism: Vaccinium darrowii; assembly: GCA_020921065.1. Taxonomy (NCBI): domain Eukaryota; kingdom Viridiplantae; phylum Streptophyta; class Magnoliopsida; order Ericales; family Ericaceae; genus Vaccinium; species Vaccinium darrowii. The sequence goes on along the minus strand of CM037159.1, from coordinate 452,072 downwards.
TCCGACAATGCCCGGATTTGTCCACGGAAGTTCTTTAATAACCTAAAATTGCTTGTCCGTTCATTAATTCTGAAACCAGGAGCGAGAACATACCCAGCCCTGGCCACGGCGTGTTAATCACCCCGCGACCATACCTATGGAACTACTAACTCATGTTTAAGCAATAAGCGAAGAAAACCCTAGATTGAAACATGCTTCTGAATACGAAATAAACAAAAGATACAAATTAAACAAGTACCAAAGAATAACTTTATTAAAGAACGGGAATTAATAACGAATTACCGGAATGCGAGTAATTGAACAAAGCTTGAAAACTCGAAAGGAAAATCTCCAAAGGAAAAGTCGGCTCCTCAAACGGGAGAAAAAACAAAGTAAAGTTGGAACCCTAATTCTGCCTCAAAAAGAGGTATTTATGTCTTTCCCGAAGCCCAAACACGTGGCAAAATCACCGGCCCGTTTAAGCTAGTCGGTATCGATACAGACTTTTAGCCGTATCGATACCCAAACATTCTGTTCGCAGATGATGCCCACGGTATCGATACAGAGAAAGTCATGTATCGATACCGAGCCTCTAAAATTGCTTTTGGCTTGTTTGCTCGTCCTTGCTTGGGCCCCACCGGTTCCCAGCATGCCCAATGTCATGTGTCCACTTTACGTGCTCCTCCGGCCCGTTTCCTACAAAACAAACACAACAATACCAAAACACAAGACAACACCGCATCAAGTGGAAAATGGAATAAATCGCGCCTCTAATGCGCTAATTCGCCCTACTTAGGCGCTTATATCTTGAGATGTTGCGCGCCTATCACACCCCCCAACTTGAAGGTTGCTAGTCCCGAGCAACAAAAAGAATAAAAATAAAATAAAAGGATAGAGCTTTTAAACCCCCGGGCGGCCCCGGTAGGACGAGTGAAGTCTCGTGAGGGTTTTAAGCAGTGATAACCCACAAAACACAAAGGACTCGGACATTTGAATGCAACTCAACCCAATCAATAGCTTCTCGAAACACTACAGTGACCGCCAGGCAAGTCAAAGGCAAGATATTTCATCCATGGACAAAGTTAAACAAGTGAACTTCGCAGCAATCTTAACACAAAAATTAATCCTCTCACCTACGATCGGATAGAGACTTTTCAAATGGCATGCATGTATGGAAAAACCACATATAGAAATTCACCAACCTCAAGAATAGTTCACACACCGTTGATAGCCCAATATTTCTTTAAGCACACTCCTTCCCTTTTTTTTCTTTTTTTTTTTCTTTTTTTTTTTGTGGTCGTGTAATACCGGATCTCTCGGGCTTTCTAGTTGACTCTTTAGCGAGCTTTGGGTCGGCTATCCCCAAGCCAAACGGCCTTAGAGCACCAGGTTTTAAGAGACCCCTACGGACCTAATTGCTCAAGTCAAAAAGGCTTTATTGAGATCCAAGCTAACCAAACTTAGCGATACTTTCACAAGGTCTATCCATCTTTTGACGCGAACAACACGGTGGGAGCATACCCCGATTGTTCGGTTACTACTCAATGGACGTCCGGATAAACATTAACAATATAGCACACATAACTTGTTCTTTTTTTTTTTTTATTGGGGAAGGAGTTCCAAAAATTCCATTGAATAAGTTAACACATACTGAAATATCAAAGACATATGAACCAAACTCGAGGCTGGTAAATACTCTAGTGGAACAGTGTGTGTGTGAGAGCATGTTTCCAAATAACCAAACGCTATCCGACTATAGATGATACGGGCTAACTAAGTGGTTCCTAAACATCATGTTCACGAGCTTAAGTCTATCCATGAAATCATATCGAGACTCCGACTCGCACAACAACCATTATAGCGCTCATTAGCAGTCATCAACCAAGAATAGTTACACCCACACATCCAAATTCCTTCTTTTTTTTTTTTAAATAAAAAACATGTACGAAGTACACCCTCCCCCCAACTTGAAATGTGCTTTGCCCCTAGAGCATAGAGACAAAGAAAGAGAAAAACAAAGAGAAGAAAAGGGTGAACCTGAGGTGGCAGCCAACCACCATGACCCCGGCCGATGTATGGGGAATTTGCCGTCACCGTTGCGTTTCGTCATCGGAACTACTTCCAGGATCCGCTCCTTCAGACCTAACAAGGTCCACAGCTAGTCACACAGAGCCGCGTCAAAGCTTTATTGGACTGACAACCGCCACACTTAGTGGCACCCCTGCTCAAGGCTCCTGAATGCCTCACTCACTCCGGCGGAGAGGCTCAAACTACCAAGGCTGGTGTGGTAGCATGCTCGTCCTGCAAAAGACTAAAGAATCAACTACCTACTAGGCAACAAATGACATTAGTACCGCCCGCTCGTGAAAGCCGGGCCACAACAAATAAAGAGAGAAAATAAAGAACACCACCAGACATTCACGCAGTTTCACGTGTCATACTTTTCTCCCCATCCCCCAACTTGAATTGAAGAGTGGGTGGCTATACAAGACCATCATGGTTTTTTTTTTTCTTTTTGAATGAATTTTAAGTGGGAGAGAGAGAGAGAGAGAGAGAGAGAGATCTTTGAAACGTGGAATTCGAAAATTAATCAAATCCACAAAGATGAATCCCATGAATGCACCACCCCACGCTAAACTTTTTGCTAAAAACTGAACTCGGCCAGACCACAAGAAAAGATACTTCGAGTAAAGCAATTGCCGAATTGTTTTAAGAAATTGAAATGCCTCTAAGTGCTCACGTGGAACCAAATTAAGTTTCGAGCAGTGGACATAATTTGCAATAGAAGGAAGATAAACAAAATCGTTATCATCAACACCGAGAAAATCAATATGTTCCACTACCGTCGACTTCGACTCTTCTACCGAAACCTCATCCGCCAAGTTTGGTTTCTTAACTAAGTCCTCCTCAACAAAGTCTTGGTCCCCAAAACTAAGAGACTCACTCTCGAACCCATACTTCCTATCTTGCTCGGCCATTAAGGACTGCAAATAATCAATCTCAGCATCCCACTCCTCAGTAGTGGGAGATTGTTCAACCGCACCATTATACAGAGGGCAGTGAGCTCCTCGTTCTCTAGACTCATAGGAACGCAAAAGGAAAATGTAGGTAGCGCGGATCAACAGTGGGAGATACATGAAAGGGGGCTCGACCTTTACATTAGACTCAAGGGTGAAACATTGGGCAGTTAGCCCCTCATCCGCTCCAAACTTAGAAGGTTCCACCAAACCATCATCCACCCCACCCTCAATGACAAGGTGGTCAACTTCCTCTTCTCTATCTTCCCTAGCAGTAAGCTCCTCATCCCCTCCAAATTCATAGGACTGTGGTAAGACCAAGTCAACCTCCTTAATATCGTTAACCTGACCTACTTCCTCTTCCCTAGGAGTAAACTTCTCATCCCCTCCAAACTCGGAGGAGCTTCCAGACCACGAATCAAAATCCTCCATACGATCATCAACCCGTCCCTCAATGAGAAGTGGGTCGACTTCCTCTCTTCTATTGACTTGAGGCGGAGAAGGAAATGTCTCCCACTCCTGTTGGATTTGTCCCACAGCCTCTGTGAGTTGAGTCAACTGGGACCTAAGGTTCCCAATTGCTTGGGTGGTTTCCGCGGTGAAGGTCATCTGCGATCGCACAAGAGTCTGTACCATCTCATCAAGCTCTTCATCATGAGGGGGATAAGTCAGCTCTGGGGGTGAGCCAGTAGAATAAGGATCAAACCCTTGCGGGTCTGGGAGAAGGGAGCCAAATTGGGTCATGTGGTCCTGGGCAGGTTCGAACGATTGTATTTCTTGCAGAGGCAAAGGTAGTGCCTGTGGTGGCACTGGGGGTTCGGAATACCACCCTGAAAAAGATGGGTGGTGGGACCACCCTAGATTGTTCATATTTGGATATGGATCCCACCGCTGATTAATTACACTCACCCTAGCTTGATTATGTCGAATAGCTTCCTTGAGTGTATAAAAAGCGGAGCAGGTATAAACAGAATGCCCCCAGCACTCACACCTCTCACAGAATTCTTCCATTCTCACCTCGTTCACCCAGTTATTTATTTTTTTTTTTTCGACTCAAGACACAAAATACTTACCACTCGACTGACTCTAGATGACTCAACCTAGAAACAAAAAGATGCTAAAAACAAAAGACTTTTTTTTTTTTTTTTACTCAGATAAAAACACAAAAGATACTAACCCGAATTCTTAACACCTCCTGCCGTCCCCGGCAACGGCGCCAAAAATGCTTGACCGAAATCCTATACCTAAATTAATGGGTTGCCCCAAGCGTAGGGCTGAGACCGGTGTAGCATAATACCCAGTAAGACCGGAATCGAATCCACAGAGACGGCGGAGAGTGCTTAACTAAAAACTCGGGTTGTGACCTTTGAAACGGCTCTTAGGTAGCCACCCCTAATAGTTCGATGGGGGAATTAACTAAACCTAAGAGAATTTGGTTTTGTTTAGATTATTTTAAAAGCAAGTACGGTCGTAGGGTTCATAACACCAGTGACAAGGCCCAGACAGTTTCGCTCCGTTCGGTGTTCTAAAAACGTTTGATTTTAGAGAGAAAAAGGTACCCCGAAAGATGCGAATCCTCGTGGTCGCCATTTGCCCATGTACAGCGAAGAACGAGTTTTGGTCCCCCGTTCCCCGCGTTACATGGGCTCCGACATTGCCCGGATTCGTCCATGGAAGTTCTTTAATAACCTAAAATTGCTTGTCCGTTCATTAATTCTGAAACCAGGAGCGAGAACATACCCAGCCCTGGCCACGGCGTGTTAATCACCCCGCGACCATACCTATGGAACTACTCACTCATGTTTAAGCAATAAGCGAAGAAAACCCTAGATTGAAACATGCTTCTGAATACGAAATAAACAAAAGATGCAAATTAAACAAGTACCAAAGAATAACTTTATTAAAGAACGGGAATTAATAACGAATTACCGGAATGCGAGTAATTGAACAAAGCTTGAAAACTCGAAAGGAAATCTCCAAAGGAAAAGTCGGCTCCTCAAACGGGAGAAAAAACAAAGTAAAGTTGGAACCCTAATTCTGCCTCAAAAAGAGGTATTTATGTCTTTCCCGAAGCCCAAACACGTGGCAAAATCACCGGCCCGTTTAAGCTAGTCGGTATCGATACAGGCTTTTAGCCGTATCGATACCCAGACATTCTGTTCGCAGATGATGCCCACGGTATCGATGCAGAGAAAGTCATGTATCGATACCGAGCCTCTAAAATTGCTTTTGGCTTGTTTGCTCGTCCTTGTTTGGGCCCCACCGGTTCCCAGCATGCCCAATGTCATGTGTCCACGTTACGTGCTCCTCCGGCCCGTTTCCTACAAAACAAACACAACAATACCAAAACACAAGACAACACCGCATCAAGTGGAAAATGGAATAAATCGCGCCTCTAATGCGCTAATTCGCCCTACTTAGACGCTTATATCTTGAGATATTGCGCGCCTATCACATTCCAACAAATTAATTGAACAATATAAACTTGAACATTATGGAATCAAAATAGATAGCCAAAAAGCAAAACCCAAAATTCATTTTGGAATTTCAAACCCAATAGGCTATAAATACGAGCTTGAGCGTTGTAAAGTGTAAACATCAAATTTGTTAAACATGCCAACAAACACATCCAAAAAGTAGAATTTTGTGGCCCAGACGTCGCCAACGCCAGGTACAGAAGGAGATGAGGAGCTGCCTGCTGATTACGAGGGGCGGACCCATGGCTTATCAGTAGAATTTAGCTAGATGGAACTGTCATTTATTTCAGTTGGATTTTAAATATATGTTTAAGTTTTTCCAACAATGTTCGAATTCAGTTTATTACAGTTGTAATAAGTTAGTTTACTTTTAGTTTTTGCTAAAAAAATTTATTAACTAATCTTTGGAATTTTAATGAATTTGATATTTTTATTTAAATAAATTTTGAAATTTATTTATTAACGTACCCATTTTTCGGGGCGTTACAAACAAACTTACAAGACTTCACTCTCACACACACTCTCGGCTTACCCCCCTCGCACACAAACACTACAACCTCTCTCTCACTCTCTTACTGTATATCTATCTCTCTTACATGATTTGCACGCCCACACATTACACCACACACAAATATACATATTTATAGTTACAAGCAATATTAAAACACAGCCCCACAAATGATAAAATGCGCAACCACTAGACTAACTCTGGCAAACACAAAGCTCAGATCCACCGACTCCATGATCTTGCTAGGGTCCCATCAATTACTTCTATCCTCTTCTCCTCTTCTCTGTCTCTCAACTCCCACTCATCACACATGCAAGTTTAATTCCCATCACGATCATTGGCGTTTATTTGAAGAAACCCTAGATGAATTGAACAACCTGCATTCCAAAAGCAACAAAGGCCAAACAGAAACCGATGAACCCCCACGGGGAATCAAAATACGTACGTTTCAAGTATGCAGTAAACATTGGCCACCAACTACGCTCAGTAAAGTAGAATGCTTGTTGGCACACTTCGCTGAAATAGAAGTCCCCTGTTACAACTTCCTTGCATAGATTATTGAACAGATTAAAGACGTCCTTGTCTGTGCCCAAGTAGTTAATTATAACTCCGGCATTTTTAAGCACTTGGACGTCTTTCTCAGAGTTAATTAACAAGTCCATGAACATTGCATAGGACGTGTAGTAGGGCTTCGAAACCCAAGGGCAAGACTGTTCAAAGACAATGAGGTTTCTGAGGAATATCTCTGTGGAGCCTTGTATACGGATAATCGGGATTTCAAATTTGGCCCCCTGAAACGTGATGTCAAATAGACTGCGATTCTCATCACCCACAAGCTTGACTCCTGCGTAGTCGAGGTCTGATGCAGAAATCCTTAACTCACTTAACTTGATTCCACTGTGTTTCTTATTTTCCACTGGAAGGTGTGAACACCCCGCGGAAAACGCGACGCGTATGTCCACGAAAATCGATTTGTTTGGTTTGAAAAATGATTTGATTGATCGATTGGAGTCGCCACCCGGATTTGAGGACCGTACCCGAGAAACCTTTGAAAAATGACTCTTTTGCCCTTGATATGGGAAATGCTTTACTAGTCTTGCCCAAAATGAGATTTCTCGGGTCCGGGAGCTAGGTTACGCGAGGGGAAGAAATTTAAAGCACCCCACGCGCCCGGCATATTTACCGGTCTCTACTAAATGTTTAAAGGATTTTGAAACGTTGTTTGAATGGACTTTGAACACGGATTCATGCGAAAACACGACAAATATATCAAAAGATTAATGAAACGTGAGAGAATGCTTGTGCAAAATGTTATGAGTGGATGATTTATGTACTGGAAATACTGAACTTATACTAAAATGCTGCCAAAATGTCCTAAAATAACCCAGAAATTGATCAGAAAATGGGCATCAGAATAGGGTCTAGGCGCCTGGAAATGGGAATCCAGGCGCCTAGATGGGGTTCAGGCGCCTGAAGGAGCCAATCCAGGCGCCTGGATGGCCTTCCAGACAGCAACTTCAAAACCTTATTTTTCACAGCAAGCGCCAAATGCAATGTTTTTAACTACTTCTCACACACCCTAAACAATGTTTGGAAATGCAGTAGTAGATATGAACCTCAAACTCAACTCAAACACATGATGTGAACTTAAAAGAAACTTGATTTCTGGAAATATATACAACAAATGCTAATGAAAAAAACTTTCGTTTTTATGAACTTTTGAAACCGTTCCAAACTCTTAACTAGTATGAAGAACTAGTAAGAGCTTGGATGGTATCCCCTCAAGGCCTTCTTGAGCAAATTTGGTAGATAAACTACCTTGAAAACTTGATGGATGAACTTGGGTTGGTTTTTTTTGAGTGAGTTTCAAGGGTGTATTACTACTGGACTTGAGTTTACAGAGTGGTTAGGGGCAGATTATGAGTGCTTTGGTGGAGTTTGGTTGATGGGGGTGAATGGATGATGGATTAATGGGGGCAAAAAGATGGTTTTTGGGGTTGAAAATGAATGGGATTGAGAGGGATTGGTTGAAGCTTGGAGGGATCAGTTTGGGGATGAAGTTTCTGGGGATATTTGGGCAGCATAACAGTAAGTAAGAGAGGGAGAGTTGCTGCCCCTTCAAATGGGGGAGGGGAGGGGATATATATAGGCAAAGGAGGGTTCAAAATGGGCCATTTGAACCCTTCAAAAGGGTGAGGGTTCACATAGGGAGAGGGAAGAAGCATGTGCTGGGATGTCCCCCATATATTCTGCAGCAAAACCCCAGAAGAATCTCCCAAGACGTTGCTCCCCACTCTCTTGTCTTTGGGCAACAAGTGTCTGGAGAGAGTTCAGGCGCCTGAATTAAGGCAGTCCAGGCGCCTGGATTGAGTTCGGGCGCCTGGAAAGAGTCAATTTGGGCGCCTGGATGGCGAGACAGCACAAAATATGAAACTTTGCGGGGCCATTCCGGGTGCTACCGAACTCCGTTTTGCGCATGGTTTGAAGCGTTGGAAAGCTTGAAAGGTCTACTTTCTAACCCAAGTGGTTTGGACCCAAGATGATTTGTACATCAAAATGTGTGACCATTTTACCCTCAGAAGGTCGGGAAAACAAGTGATTTTGGTAAAACGGGCACATCTCCCTCATTTCAAAATGGATTGAGACAAGTTATATATCGAAAAAGAGGGTTTTGAGTGTACTAGAAGATGGTGAAGGATTGGGTTTATTTTGGAGAGGTTTAGGAGGGGTTTCCAAGTCCACAATCAAGCTTTGCGTGCTCTAACAGGCATTTTCATCATCGGGGATGCTAAGGACTTTCATGGGTCCAAATTGGGGTGTCTACAGAAGGCTTATGCTATGTAGAAAATGGAGAATATGATAGTAGTCATTAGCTTTCCGTGACCCTTTTTCTCCTTGTTCAATTTCGTTTGTAGAACTAGAAACCGAAAGGACACAGTCACCATTGTTTACGCCCCGTGGAAACATAATATCCTCAAAGTACGAAAGGATATAATCAGTGAGTGATAACTTCTGGGAATTCCCCTTGATCTGATCATCATCATTGGGTATCTTATCCAGTGTGAGATCGAAAAATTTCTCAAGCACAAAGAAAGGAATCTGGTTCTCGAGGAGTAGCAGGTCCTGTTTGACAATCTTGGCAGTCAGAATGTTATTCAAAATAGGATCTCCCCTGTTTAGGATGCTGCTGCAGCTGCCGCCTTTACTGCCATCCTCCTAAGACAAAAAAAGATCAATCGAATCCTTTTGCGAAAATAAAGAAACTAATGCACGAAGGTAAGAGAGTTATAAAACAAAAAGGCATATCCAAAGCTAAAGGATGAGTAGGTAGGCCTTTTTGAGTGCAAACCCAACAAAAACTAAGAAGCAATTGCATAACTAGAGGTTTATATAATAGAAGGGCAAGTCCAAAGCTATTCACCCAAAATGAGCACATTAATATACGAGTCCTAAAAGATCGACGTGCAGATTTTTTGGGGTGCAATTACTCACACCAAAGAAGAGACAAATTCATAAAGTAATAGCACGGCGTTTCGGCAAAATTATCCTCATTCAAAAAAAATTGCATTTGTTAATTTTGCGTTTATTAATTATAGGTTGGATTCGACGAGAGAAATTTAAAGAGTAAAAAATTATGAGAAAAAAGTTAAAACAGACAAAAGTAACTTAAATTTAAAGAGTAAAAAATTCTGATAATTTATTGTAAGAACTCACTAAAGAAAAAATTAATTTAAATTTTTGTTGATTGCTGATGAGGTGAGGCTAGTGACTCGGGCAACAGAGACTTGACCACGTGAGATGTGGCCACCTAAAACCTAGTTCTAATACCATGTTACATGTCTTGGAAGGTTCCAACTTCCAACCTAAAAACCAATTAACAATTGGTGGAGTAGCCTCTAGATTATACTCAATCCGTCCCTTTTTAACTGTAAATCCAACTTATTAAAAAAACATAACCTTTACTCATTTCATATCAACTTTTGCATCCACTTTATACCTTTGACATTAACTTTTTACTCTTTCCTTCCCAAATTTCTTGTCCACTTGCACTATATATTAGCACCTCAAAAAATTATTTTTATGTTCAATATGGAACTTATTTGATAGTTCTGAATGAGTTCTATTAAACAAGGTTTTCAAAATTATAAAAAACATTATAGATTGAAAGATATAAACAGTTGAAAATTGGCATGCATACATGTAAATAGACAAGAAATACGGAGGGAGTAAATCCACTTCATACCTTTCACATTAGTTTTTACCTCTATTTCTCGAAATTATCCTACACCTTTACTCATTAACTTTTTACTCATTAACTTTTCAGAAAAGCAAAACAATAATTCTGGAAGTTTTTATCCATCAACTTTTTAAAACACACACTTATTAAGGGGCAGTCCGAAATGGAATACTTAATTATTAGAAAGGGACGAAGAAATATTAACCAAGCTTGGGTGACTAAAATAAGCGACGTGAAATAAGTCTAACATGATATATTTATATTGTATATTGATTTAGACACTAATGAGAAGGTTGAGACTTTGCAAGTAGCAACGATATAAGAGTCTTGTGTACTTTTTGAAACTCTCTATGTTTTTCGTTTCCTACTGTACTAATTTCACTTTTTATCGTTATGATAATAGAATTTTCTTATTTTTCTGAAGGAGAAAAACATAAATACTCTATTTCGATTTTTCTTGGTAGACAACATTACGTATGAGGTATCCAAATAATGAAATTTGTTTTGCATGTTTCAACCGAGCAGAACATAGAACTTTACACTTTATCCAATCTTATGTTGACTATCTGCATGCGGGTTTATTCATATGTAACACACCTATGGGCACATATTTAAACAAATGATTGACTCTGTCTTAACCTCGATGTAACACATATTTTAAATTTGATGTACACTTTGTCGAGTTTTAATAAATTTTTTTACCAAAAAAAAAAAAACTTTAAGGGGTTTACACAAAAGAATGCATGGAAACATGAGTATTGGCCAGGGGGTCTCTAGCTAGGACCGGCCTTAACCAGGGGCGGACCTGGGGGGGTGCGAGGGAGGTGTTCGGCCCCCGCACTCCCCCCAATTTTCGACAAATTATCAATTTTTTCAGTGTATTTTTCAATTTTTTTGTATATTTTCTATGGAGTGGCCCCCCGCAGCTACGATCTTGCGTCCGCCACTGGCCTTAACAGATCTATAGATTGATTTTTTGGAGATCTAAAGCAAAAAATATGAATAAACCTTCACGAAATTTTGTGGAAAAAAATAAATGTTCTAATTAATCAACAAGAAAAAACTTCAAAGCAATAGGTAAATATTGTTGAATTTAAAAAAAAAAAAAATAGAGCCGAACATATGAGATTTTAAAAGTATCACTTGAATATATTTTTCTTGGGGTTCTTATCGATATATATTTTAATTTGTCTAAAATACCAAAATAAAAGGGTTCCAAAAACTTTATCAGTCTTTTTGGGGACTACAGCCCCGCCTGACCTCATGGCAGAAATTGGTCCAAGCCGACTTCTCCTTAATTTCTCACCTTTGAGTTGCCTCCATTTGCAGCCTTTTGTTCTGCTTCTTTAGATTTTTTAACAAGGTATGAAGCATAGAGAAGTTCAAGGATGAAGCAACCATCGACCACCATCATTTGTGACATCTCTTTGTTCTCCATCTGGAGTTCACGATCAGCGGCATAGTACTTCTTGGCCCGATTGACATGGTTCTCCATTTCTACAATATATTCTTCTAGTACCTTCTTCATATCGCTAAATCCTTTGGCCCGTCGAGCTATTAGATGAAAGGTGTAATACATTTTGATGTCTTGCATAGTTTTTCGGAGCTCTGCTTTGCCCCGGTGAAGAGGGCCAATAGCCATGAGGCGAGGGGTGTAGGCAATTTCGTTCACCTTACGAAGATCTTCAGGCACCTTGTATATGCGAGCAGAAGCGAACAATTTATGGGTTTTCGAGGCAGCTTCTATGATGTTATCGATATCATCGCAAAGAAAATCTCGACTCATGTTAAATGGAAATATTGTTTTTGATGAGTGAAATCAAGAAAGCAGTTGACTTGTTTTGGGTAGTGTTTTTTCAGGTGTGAGATGAGATAGAGCATGCAAAGAACCCCCTGCTGGCATTGTCTTTATATAGGGGGCTCATCCATTTTCATCGGGGTATTAAGAGAAGAATTTGCGTGCCAGGTAGGTAAAGGTGACGTGGTGCTGAGCACGCCTCTTGACCATCCAAAAGCGTTTCCAAAAGCGTTTTGGACAGCCCAGATTTTAAAGAGAGGAGAGAATTAGGAGCTAGGGAGAGAGAGGTGAAGGGTTGGAGAAATCTAGGCCATCCAAAACACTTTTGGATGGCCGTGATGCGCGCTTCGTACCCAAAATTTGTCGCAATATTGTGTTAATGGTTAAAGATTTTCTCTTGTAAATCTTTCCTATTGTAAGAGATAACAATTTTCTTTAGTATAGAGATATTATTTTGTTAGGGAAATAACTTAATTATAGGAATAACTTGATTGGAGGATCTTTACTGGTGATCCATCCCTATAAATATGTACATGTACAGATTACAGAGTTATTATGAAAGAAAATATTCTTCTCTGATTTTCGAGTTAGTATCAGAGCCACGAAACCAAAAAACCCATCTTCATCATCTTTTCATTGAACCCTCGAACCATGAGCAAGTCAGATTCTGAAACGTCTGGCACAAAATTTGCTTCCGTCATTATTCAATCCGAAGGTTCATCATTCAATGCAGGGATTGTATTCAATGAGACCGACTATGATTTGTGGTCTCAAATTCTAGAGATGCATATTGTTGAGAAATGGTATTAGAAGTGATACGCAGACAATCAAAAGGTCAAAAGATTGTTGTTGGTGTCTATGTCCCCAGAAATTATGAAGCGATACATTCGCTTACCGTCCACGCAAAGATATTGGAAAGCTCTTTCGAAAGCTTTTTATGATGGAGCGGATGACTTACAGTTTCTTTACCTCGAATTACAGAAATCACAACTCAACCTAGAGTCATGACTAATGGCGGATTTCGGCCTAATTCATTTGTTTAGGCCTTCAATTCGACGTTTTCGCTATTTTAGGAATTATTTGGTTTTCTCTTTCATTCTGCATCTGCCAATTAATAAACAAACTCTAAGAATTTTCTCTTTTTCTTTTGTGGATTAAAAATACTCATGGAATCGAGTACCTATCTTTTTTTAGAATAGTACGCTAACTATTCTCTTGTGAATTCCGTTGCGGTAACAAGCTCTTGTTGTCATCGCACGAATGCCGCTCACTAGTGATGAACAAATGTAATGACCTGTGGGGATATGGAATGGGCATGCCCACCTAATTTAAAGGTGTATAAACTTATGTGTTGGTGGTCTGTTTTCAAATACGAAAGTGTGGAAAAAGTTAATTTGCAGGGATCTAACATTCTATGCAATCTAGTGGTCTCTATGGCTGCAAAGAAACCATGTGGTGTTCAGAAATAAAACTCTCAATGCTATGGAGTTGGTGGACTATAAAGTCAGTGGTCTCTTTGTGGACAAAAACTTGTCTTGATTTAAAAAGAGTACTCTACTGTGGATTTCAAATGGTGCTTACAAGGTATTAGAAGTTTGAGAATGCTGAATGCCAAAACTGATTGAATATGAGAAGCTATAGCAATGTGGATGCATGGTGAGTGGGCAAGCGTTACTGAGCAAAAATGGTACTTTCTGAAAATTTTGAGATCTGATGAAGCTGGGCCAAATTGGAAGGAGGTTGTCATGTTTCAAAGTAATGGGCCAGAGATTCCATGAATAATTGGATGCATACCTGAAGATGGAGATTTTTGTTTTGTTTGGTACAGTTTAGAAATGATTGAAGCTGATTGGTGAATCTCACAGGATCTCTTCTTTTGTTTTGTTTATGCTTTGGGAGATTTTTGTATACTCTATCATTTATGCTTTATGTTTGGATTGGTACCTTGCCAATCCTTTTGTTATTTTGTTACCTTCACCCTTTTGGGTCCCATGTGACATATAATTGTCATGTGACATATAATTGTCGGTTTGTAGATGTGACAATTTAGTTAAGATTTTTGTATTTCCATTATGATGGCATCTTCTTAGGTTCTTTCAAAAAATTAATAAAAGATTTCTTTTTGCTGATAAAAAATGAAAAAGAAAACTATACCCTAATTTTCGAACACCGCTCACTAGTGATAAATAAACTAATAATTGATTCATCCTCGATGGATGATTTTGCAGACACATCTAATCGTTACGATAGTAATAGTAATTGGGCTTCAGTTTCACCAATCTTTTCATGAATTTATCGATGATATCAAAAAATTGAAGGGTTAATTGCTTCTTTCGTTTATTCAGAATGGGTGGGACATGTGTAGTCTCTCGAAAAACGTAACATTATAAAGCCGCACAATTATTTCATTGTAACTTTTTTATATTTGGTTATTCTCAAATTATTAATTGTTACTGATTTCGTAAATTTGCTAATTTATCTTCTTTATCGATGTGGGCGTGAGGTGAAGTGAAAGAATCTCGCATAATCTCCTAACCATACACCTTGTGGAAACAAGTCTTCTAATTAATGGAACAGTAAAAGGCACTAACTAATGTTCTAACTAATGTGTGTTAAATGTACATGTGACATATTTTAGCGGATGAGTGCATTTACGTATTGCATGACATGTATACTTTCAGTTTAATAGTTCATTATTAATTTCGAATACATTGTATTTTAGTACATATGATTAAAGTTGAGTTTCCACTAATATAGTTTTAATATTTTTGATATTTTCAGTATTCTGGTATTCATATTCTAATTCGCGAAAACACACAAAATATTATGGACCCTTCTATATGCACAGACGAGAGTGTACCGATGAGGTACCGACGGCGTCACCAACAACGTTGTGGGTCCCAAACGGTCGATCCGAGCCGTTCATCGTTCTCAGAATCGAATTCCGAGTGGGCCAACACGGGAATCGAGGCAATCGGACGGCTGTATAAGCTTGATCCAAAATCACCCCATTTCATTCCAAAATTTTTGAATGAAATGGGGTGATTTTGGATCGAGCTCATACAGCTGTCCGATTGCCTCGATTCCCGCGTTGGCCCACTCGGAATTCGATTCTGAGAACGATGAACGGCTCGGATCGACTGTTTGGGACCCACAACGGCGTCGGCGATGCCGTCGGTACCTCATCGGTACACTCTCGTCTGTCCCCTTATTTTTACCGAAATATTATAGTCAAGTCACCCTAAAAGCATGTTAATATCCTGCACCACTTTTAAGACACATCAATGCGTGGTTGCAGGAAGGATCGGTCAAATCATAACAAAAGTAAATTGTTTGGTAGTGTCAAATTATTAAAAGATATTTTTACCTCTTCATCCAACTTTTTGTTGTGTGAGGTTTTTGTTTTTGGGTCCAACACTTTGCTTCATGTGTCTATCATGTTGAAGTATTTTTTTTTCTTCCGATGTACCTTTATCGAGTTTTTAATATCAAAAAATCTACGTGCACGGACGAATTGTGCACATACACACACAGGGGCCCCACTGTGGGCCCCAAAAAAATTCTAAAAATATACCATAAATTTTAAAATATTATTTTAGGGGGCCCGGTAAAAAATCAGCTCAATTGGATGTCGGCAAGTATGTTTTCTAGATTCGCAGGGACGAATAATATTTTAAAATTTATGGTATTTTTTTAGAATTTTTTTGGGACCCGCAGTGGGGCCCCCGTGTGGTGTACGTGCATGATCCGAGCACATTTGTGCGTACACGTAGTCGGGTTCTTTCAATATACACACCCTTCGTATTTTTTTTTATTATTGACTTTTATATTTTGGACTGTTTCTTAATATGTGTGTTTTGAAAAGTTAATGAGTAAATTTTTGTACAAGTATTAAATTATTTGTCCTTTTAAAAAGTTAGTTGGTAAAGAATTAATAAGTAAAAATAGAGGATAATTTAATTTGAAACATGTAAAGTGGAGGCAACAATTGATGTGAAAGGTGAAATTATAATATGTGTTTAATAAGTTAAATTTACGAAGCAACACATCTAAAAATGGACGGGGGAGTATCTTTTTGTTGCCCATCAAAAAAATATTGTGGCAGATGTCCACTTATATGTCGTCATCAGTGCTAACCAGGGACGAAGTCAGGATTTTTACCTAGGGAAATGAATATATGTAATCAAAAAAATTATAATAAAGAGAGACAATGATTTGAAAGTTCTACTAACTGAAAAAAATACAAAATAACACCAATACATATGGAAACTAAACATGTTTCTTATATCAACTTAGATTGCATAAGTGTTAACGTTTATCTTTCTATTCAAATCAATAAAGAGTTTTTGGGCTTTCAAAACTTCAATTGGCCTTAGTTTTTAAAAGTGAACTGGTAGGCATAGTTTTCCAAAAGATTTTAGCAACCCAGTTGCTAAAATCACCAAGATTTTAGCAAATGAGTTCAGCAGATGCTAAAATCATGATATTTCAAATCAAAAAATTAAGTGTTTCCATGTATTATTTTCTGAATTTTTCACACCGAATTAAAGTACACGAGGAGTACTTTAATTTGGTGTGAAAAAAAATCGAAAAACGATATACGAAACAACTTCATTTTTTTATTTCAAAACCATGATTTTAGCACATGCTGTACTCATTTGCTAAAATCATGGTGATTTTGGCAACTGAGTTAAAATCTTTTGGAAAACTATGCCAAGTGAGTTGGGTTATTAATTATGGGCATTATTTTCTTTAAAAGGATTGCAATCAAACCTCATTAAAACTAATTTTAGTACAAAGTTGTATCATAGCTCGGAAAATATTAAAGTTGTTACTATTAGTTTTTTTTAAACGAAAAAATGGAGGGGGGACGGGACAATATAGTTTAATGATATATATATTTTTTACTAATGTAATAGCAGGACTTTTTAAAATTGTAGGGGGAACGACTGCCCCTACTAGCCACCCCCTGGCTCCATCCTCGGTGCTAATGGAAGATTAGAAAGAAAAAAAAATCAAACCATGCTGACTGGTTGATATGCTAGCTGGCCTAACCATCAAGGCATGTACAATTTGTTTGAACTAACTTCCTAGTAATTTCATTTGGAAAATGATATGCGTATACCATTTATGCACCCCAAATGCACACCACCCTGATGTGGCAATTAAGGAGAAACCTACTTTTTGGGTGAGCCCCACATTGGACTTCTCCTTATTTGCCACATCAGAGTGGTGTGCATTTGGGGGTGTACAAGTGGTGTATCCACGGCATTGTTCATTTCATTTTTCAGATACAAAAATAATACTAATAATAAGGTTATATTTTTACCAAAAAAAAAAAACACTCCCTCTCTCTCTGGAAAACAAACACAAATCGACTAGGAATGCCCCGTTGTGGGAGGCGACGGACGGGATCTTGGTGGTTTGTTTCTTCTGGCTGTCTATGGAGTCTGTTTTGGCAATTCTTAGCAGTCATTCTTGGGGTTCGACTGTGCGTGAGATTCACGTCAGTTGGATGATGGTTGCTCTCTCCCTCTTCTCCGGTAGTGGGTGGTTTTGTCATGGCTGCAGTGGTTTCCCTCATCACCTCGTCGTCTTCTCGCTTTCCTTTCTATGTCAGCGGCTTCGTTCACCATCCGGTTTTCATGATTGCTACAACAAAATGCTGCAATGGCGACTAGATTGCCGATGCAATGTATTTTTTGTCTGCAAAAGAATGCTTTTGCCAATGAAAAAGTAGTTCGTGTTGGTAAATATAGACTTTTTGGCGGAGGAAAAA
Source organism: Vaccinium darrowii (assembly GCA_020921065.1). NCBI lineage: Eukaryota > Viridiplantae > Streptophyta > Magnoliopsida > Ericales > Ericaceae > Vaccinium > Vaccinium darrowii. Next base: position 434,277 of record CM037159.1, on the reverse strand, counting down.
TAAATGTGTCAACAATGTAGTCTGCAAAAGCAAGGTTGGCGGGAAATATTTTCCTGGGAATTATATTTGCCGACCAAAGTTTTTTCTAGCAATGAAATGTGTATCGGTAAAAGTTGAATATTTTGGCGACGACATTTTTATGTCGGTGATAGTTCTAAAAGGGAACTTTTGGCGGCAGAATATGTATAGGCAAAAGTTAAACTTTCGCCGATGACTTCTTTGTACTGTCGACAATGATTCCTATATATATATATATATATATATATATATATATATATATATATATATATATATACAGAACTTAAAAAAAATGATTTTTGTCAAAAAAAAAAACTTTCAAAAAATTAAATATATGTATGATATATGTGTTATTTTTATCTACATATATATACATAGTAAGGATCCACTCAGGGATCCCTGATTTTGCTATAATACGGACCTCATAGTTCTCGGTCATATTTTGGTGATCCGAACCGTTCAATTAATGTGCTTAAAATAATTTTTAAGGGTACCTACAAGGAATCGGCAAAAAAATGACCGGGAAAGGCTTGATCCGAGCAATTTTTCATGAATGTGTATACTATATAGTATATGTAATTGCCTTTCCCTTTTTTATGTCCACACTCTACTTTTTGTTTTCTAGTGTTGAAAGTGTGTGTATTTTTTTGCTAAAAGATATATATATATAGATATATATATATATATATATATATATATATATATATATATATATATATATATATATATAAAGAGTGTGGATATAAAAAAAAAAAAAAGAGTGTGGATATGATACAATTCATATAGATACACAATATAAGTACGCATATACACTAGATATATGTACGTTGTATCAATGTATATAACGTACATGTGTTATATATTAGATATTGGAATAATATCAACGAAGAGTAAGTTGGTGCAGTTGGTAGTCACATGATAATGTAGAGTCGAATACGTGTGGTCTCGGGTTCGAAACATGGCGCATGCGAAAGTTAAACGCTTGCAAATTTTGTAAATTGTCTAAATTGATTTTTGCTGACTCAAAAATCTCATTGGCAAAGGTGTAACACTTTCGGATTTTAAAACCCCATTTACCGACGCACTACCATTTATCGGCAAAATCCTTTGCCGATGCAAATGTACTTTTGCCGATGTATTTCGTTGTGTCGCCGAATCTGCATTTTCTTGTAGTATTGGGTGATACCGAAGTTGGGGCATAACGGCAAAGAGGTGGCTGGTTGCTCATGGTGGACGTTTGCGGTGGGTACGCTCGGTTCTTCTGGATTCCTCTCCCTCTCTCTGTTGAGTTGTAGAATGCTGATAAATATCTGTTACTCTTATGGGTTTCCTATTACAGCTTAGGTTGTGCAGGTGATCTCTTCTTGGTGATTGGGAGGTAGAGTTTTCTGGCGGTAGTGTATTGTGTCTTTTGCGTGGTGGTGCTATAGGTTAGTGATGCATTGACTGCTTCTTATTTATGGCTCTTTAGGTTTAGGGGTTTTTTTTTTATGTGTTTAGGCTTGGCCCATTGGGCATGTATGGTCTGGGCTTCATTGTTATACTTGGTACGTTCTTTTTGGGCCTAGGCTTTTAAGTTTTCTGGGCTTGGCCCAACGAATGTTTTTTGGGCTTTAACCCAATAGGTGTTTTTTGGCCTTTAACCCAATAGGTGTTTTTAATTATTCCAACTTGGACTGAAGTCCCCTCCCCTCACCGGCCCCCAAATTGATATAGCCTTGTCAAGTTTTCGTTAATAAACCTTTGGCAATAAAAAAAAATATAAAATTAATTTTGTGCTTCAATTTTCATTGATTGGTTCGTTTATAAATCAGTATTTATAAACTCTTTGTTTATTTGAAGATTTATATTTTTGATTTTTTATTTATTTTTAAGTATCGTGAAGAAATATTTTTAAAAAGTCATCAAATAAAACCATCTCAACCATTCTATAGACTTGTCAATGTCAATATAATTCACACTTTAAAAGTTTTGTCTATGATTGTGTGCTCATTTTTTCATCTTTTTTTATAAAAAGAATGTGTTATCAATTTTATTTTATAGTCAATAATTAATGAATGTCTTACTTTAGCAAGATCGGTGACTAGGAAAAGAAATTCCACGATAATGATTAATAAGGTGTCTCTTCTAGGATAGATTCCAGAATTTGTCTCTGAATACACTCCCTTTGTATTTGTTTGTCCATGTTAAAGTTTTCAACTTTTTTGGGGAACATCTTGGCTTTTTGCAATTATTGTCTTTCTAATTTTACCCTTTAATCATGATTTTTCTTTGTTAATTAAATATTTAAAGACATCGTTAAAAGCGTAAAATTGACACAATTTACTAGTTGTCTTTTAAACATGGACAAACATTATGGGACAAAAAAAAGTATGCTTATAGACCAACAAACATGGGTAGAGGGAGTAATAAATAGTATTAATGCAACGACCCAGATTTTTCAATAAAAGCTCCATAGGCATGAAGACATTGTATTTTTATACACTTCTAGGCCCTATTTTCTTCAATACAAAATTTGCATCACCTACATAATACAAAAGTCTCTGAATAAATACTCCTCTAAAAATTCTCTCGACCAAATAAAGAATCATCAAATCCTCTGAATCAGCCTCACTAACCCTGCGCTCCATACCTGAAAGATAAAAATAACCAGGAAGTATACGATACAACATAATAACAATGCTTGCACTTAAGTGGAATCAATAAACAACAATTATGAAGTCGATTTATCAATCACAATGGACCTTATACCCGGTCCTCCTCAGTACATAATCAGTGACTCCCCTTCACCCGCTTCACCTAGCCCAAGATATTGGCAAAGTCACTCGATCATCGTATGAAGCAATTACATAGCACTTTAGCCAAAAATATCATTTTTTCATACAAATATTTCACTTTTAACAAAATTTCATATAATCGAACAAATGATACAAGATATTCAAAAGGAGTACAAAACAAAAGTGGAGAAAGGATTCCGGAAATGGAAAGCATATCGTATACTCCCCGGACCACATTTCCTTGGTGATTTTCTAATTCAACCTTCTCAATATACAATATCCCCACTGTCCATTTTTAAGTGTGTTGTTTCGTAAATCCAATTTATTAAATAAACATCATCGTTATACCTTTCACATCAACTTTTATCTTTACTTTACACTTTTCATATCAACTTTTACCTCAATTTTCTAAAATTATCCACTACTTTTACCCATTAACTCTTTACCCACTAACTTTTCAGAAGGACAAAATGATAATTGTAAAAACTTTTATCTATTAACTTTTCAAAACACGAACTTATTAAGGAACAACCCAAAATGAAAATGTTGACACTAAAAAAGGGACGGAGAGAGTGGAAATCTCTGAAAATAGCCACTGATTATATATGCAACGAGTTTTCTTTCTCTAGCTAATACAAATCAGAACAATACTGAGTGTAATATTCCCTCATTTCTCTGCCTTAATTACAAATATATACTCCCTCCATTCCTATTTGTTTGTCCCACACTCTCTCTCTTGTCTTTTTTCAAATAAAAAAATTAAGTGCTTCCGTGTATCATTTTTCAAATTTTTTCGCACCAAATTAAAGTACACGATGAGTACTTTAATTTGGTTTAAAAAAAATTGAAAAATGATACATGAAAACACTTTATTTTTTCATTTGAAAAATGGCACGACTTTTCGTAGAGGACCAACAAATAGGAACGGAGGGAGTATATAACCCACGAATCAAGAGACAACCTCCATAAAAGCCAACAACTAAGTTAATGTCATGCAACCACCCCTTTTCTAATCTGCCCACCAGCCGTACCCGAATTTACTCCTACTCATATTAAATTTCCCCAACAACTCATCTGCCCAAAAATTAACACCAACACCCCAGTTTAATACTCCTATCTAGATATATCAATCCAAAACAGTAAATAATATTTTCCTGGCCTCATAATAATTACAAAAAACATAATTTGAAAATAAATAACCATTTCGAAAATGCGGGACGTTACAATTAATATTGCACACAATCTCTTAGTTTAGTTTTTTGGTAACTAATATTCACACCCCCAAATTGATACCCACACCCCTTTATTTGCCTTGCAATTTATTTTATAGATGAAAATTTCACAAGACGACAAAAACTGGGGTGTGGATAACACTTTTGAAGGGTATGGTAATCACTCCCCTAGTTCTTTTGTTTTGTACCCATTTCTTAATCTGTGACCTCTTAAAGCTCCAGGGATTCTGGCGTTAGTTGTCGTGTGCACCCCATGGATTCAAACGAAGCATACACACTAACACGAATTGAGGAGAAAATTTTGGGTACGGGGAGGCCAGGGTAACATGGCACTAACATGGTACCCTCTCGGCACGTCCGGGCCGTTCAATAATGCAACTAATGGTCCGGATTGAAAGTGCCGTCCAAATTTAAAAAAAAAATAAAAAAGAAAAGAAAAAGTGTACCACACGTCGAAGGGACACTACGTCACCCATATCCTATTTGCACCCAAAATTTTCTCTCCGAATTGAGAGAAACAAATTTGGACTATATTCGACCTATACAATTGTACAAAACAACTCTCCGGAGGACGAGCAGCACAACCGAGTTCCACTTAAAAATATATATTTAATGAAATGAATTACGCCCTAAACTTTCTTTTCACTTCTTACGGACAGCACTCCAAAGTTGAATGGTTGCTTCGCCGATCACTCCTCCAATGAGTGAATAGACGTTGAAAAACCATTATCGATTTTTGGTGTATGATGGTGCATAATAATGGTAATTGTCAACGATAAAACGCTAGAATAAATATATTTACAACCTTCATTTCCTAATTACCATTATCATGCACCATGGCCACCAACAAATTGGAGTTGTATCGAAGTCGAAATCTGAGACATGAGAAAGGACATCCGGAAACTTGGTTTAATCAAAAAAATCTCAGTTGAAGATGGAAATACGTATTTGTAGTAGCTCGAGTAGATTATAATTTGGTGCATAAAATATGGTTGACTGATTAACAAAGGTGACAACAAAGGAATTTTGCTTCGGGCAGGAGGAGTGGCTCAAGATTTTCATTGAGCAATGACAAAAATTTATAGTATTACTACAAAAAGCTCTGTGCAAAAAATAAGAGCTAACTTGATGAGATACATTATATGCAAAAGAGAAAATATATACATTTATAGATTTCATTGTTGCACAAAAAGCTACTCTATTTCAATCCTTGGTGTCTTAGTCCCACGACGAGCCTTTATATTATGAAAGCGTCGAATTTCGATTCATTATCAACATCACTAAACATATTCATCTCAAGAAATCGATGGATGAATTAAATATAATGAAGACGCGGAATTAAAATCAATTGCATACCTTGTTTTGAGCATTAAATTGTTGATCAAATAACTGGCTTGGTAACATGTCATGTTCACATGTTATGGAGCACTCAACGTTTCATCCGAATCTTTATTGCGCTTTGGCTTAGCCCAACAAAGTGAGAGCGAGAGAGATCAGAGAAAGAAGGGTTCCTTTTATTTATTTAATTAATAATTTTAGACTCTTAAAATTTATTGGGTTGGACTTATATTGTTTTGTTGGGCTATATTGTTAAGTTGTCTAAATTTAACTTGAGTTTCATTTGTTTTACCCCCGCTTATTAATATGTGTTGACAATAGTAAAGAAATTTCCCTTTATGCGTAAAAAAAAAAAAATTCCTTTCAGTGCATTTTCTGAATCTCGCTAGGTTTAAGGAAAGCACCACTTGAAGAACTTTCGGTCACCTTTGGCAAAAAAGTTTAAACCGTTTTTTTGGTTTACTCGTTTTGCCTTTATTCAAATTTTTTTACATTTGTTAGTTTTGCGTCAAGTTTTCGTGCTTTATTGATTTGTCTTGACGAGACAAATCTAAAAGGTATAAAATTATCGTGGAAACTTTTTTTTTTTTTTTGAATGAAGCCAAAATTTATCGAATAAATTAGTTTATTGGCAAAAAAGTTTAAACCGTTTTTTTGGTTTACTCGTTTTGCCTTTATTCAAATTTTTTTACATTTGTTAGTTTTGCGTCAAGTTTTCGTGCTTTATTGATTTGTCTTGACGAGACAAATCTAAAAGGTATAAAATTATCGTGGAAACTTTTTTTTTTTTTTTTGAATGAAGCCAAAATTTATCGAATAAATTAGTTTATTTTCAACTGTACTAAAAAAAATTAGTTTTGACCATAATTTTACACTTTTTGAATTTGTCTAGTTGAGCCTGTTAGGACCATAGACCACGGTCTGTCTATGTTGGAAAATTTCACTATAAAACACAAATTTGTTTGTATCCTCATTTATCGAGTTCTATTTTATTTATTTTTATTTCTAGAGTATCTGTTTAGAAAGTGGAAGGAAATCAATATTATGTAACTGCAAGATTGAGTTTTTAGGTGGAAGAAAATCAAGGGAGATCAAGGCAATCAAATGTTTCATTATTTAGCAACTTGAATAAAGGAGAAGATCAAGGAAATTAGGGAGTTGCGAATATGGCAATGTTAATTTAGGAAATCAAGATTTCGATATGTGTCAACGTTAATTTAGGAAAATGCTTGATAGGCTACGGAAGTTTGTTCGAGCAACTTGTATGTTTTTCAACAGCTTATAAATAAGAGGACTGTTAATATTTACAAATGACCACTTATGATAGAGCTGCTTCAGAACTCCTCTTAATCTCAAAAATTATTGAAGGCGATTTTTGGCTAGAATCTTGTATTAAAAAGAATGTCGATGGATCATTGAGCAACAAGCATAACTCCAAAACGTTCTTATAACTTTTATTAAGCAATTTGAGTTGGCCTTCAGAGGATATATGAAGGTTAGTGGAAGGCTTGTCGATTCAATGTAGTGTCAGTCAAACACTAAGTGTGGTGAACGTGAATTCGGCAAGTAATTCTTAGGACGATTTGTGAGGATTTAGAATCGTAGGATAAGATTACTTGTAACGCCACAATGTTTTATAGTGTTGGATTCCTTCCTGTAGTTTTTACCATACTAAGGGATTTTCTACGTATATCGCGCGTTCTTCGTTTTATTGCTTTTTATTTATGTGCTTGGTTTATATATTGATTGATTATTAAATGGTGAATTTTTCGATTGATGGTTCATATATAGCAAATTATTGAACCTAGGCGATATAGGAATTTTCAGAGCCGAATCAATAAATTACGAAAACTTGACGCAAAACTAACAAATATATTTTTTTTAAAATAAAGACAAAAAAAACCAATTTATTGCTTTTTTGCCAAAGGTGGCCAGTTTATTGCTTCAGAAAGTCTAAGTGCCCAGAAAAGACACCCATAATTTACTGCGCCATTGGTTTTTAAATTCTTGATGTATTTTCTGGATATGTAGTGGTGCTGTTATTGATCTAATAGTACAATACTGATGTTTGGACCCGGAGGGTGCTGTGCACCGTGTGGTGTGACCCTCGGCCATCCAATCGTGTTTTGGATGATCCGGATGCATTCGAAAATTTTAATTTAATCTTCATTTACTCTTACTGATAAAAAATTAAAGTAGATTTAGACCGTCTAAAATAGGATGGGAAAGGCAAGGGTTTGCTGCAGCTTTGCACAGCAATACGTACCTTTTCAGAAGAAAATGTGGTTAGAAAAAAAAGTAATAAAGGTAATGACATTAACGTTGTGGAGTTGATTCACGTGGTTGTCAGAAGTACGAACCTTTTCAGAAGGGAAGGAAATGTGGTTAGAAAAAACAGACAAAAGAAGTTGTTCCAGCTGGTTCCCATGGCATTGAAGCCATGAAGGTGATGACATTACACGAGTGATGCCATGGAAATGAGGTGGGGATGACCTCACCCAAGAGGTGACGAAGGAAAGTCTTCTGGCTGCTATACTTAAACAGCAATCTCGTCCCTTAAAATTTTGCATACTATTGACTTTGTCCTTCATTTTTCATTTATATTATTTGAGGCCTTATATAGTTTCTAGATTTGCATATTGACAAATGGATAGAAACTATTTTTGTAAAGAGTAACAAAAATTTTGTAAAGAGTAAAAAAGGAAGATTGTAACGAATTTTTTCAACACAATTCACTTAGTTCCGAAGACCAACTCTTTTACGAATAATATCACTGTTTTTGCAAGTTCTCTACAACTATACACATTTACACAAGCACAACGTACATGTGAGACCCCCCCGCGCACTGTAACTTGTACTTAACTTTCATATCTAACTGTGAAGTCCAATAAGCCAAAATGGATCACCTTTAATTTTTTGGGGGAAAAAGGGGATAAAAATGAAAACAAAAGTATAGTTTTGTACTAGATGCTTCTCAAAATCGTAAGGCCTCCAATAGATGGCACTAAAATATTGGCAATGACCAAATTTTAGTTGTTTGTCGTCGGGAAAAAGTTTTATTCACATATATTTAAAGACAACTGTAGAAAAAGAAAATCAGGTCCTATAATCCTAAGAACTTAGGATTTCACACTCCTTGAGTATGGAACCGGGAGAACTGAAATCTCGACAACTGAAGGGGCTGGTGTATGGAGTCACGTCACGTGATGTCATAAATGTTTGTCAAAATCATGTATGGAGTGACTGATACCTAACTCGTAAGTAGACCATATGAATATGTTTAATTGAACTTGCATGCCCAATTGAAATTTTGGAATAATCCAACTGGGCATAGTTTTGACGATAACAGATTTATTATGAAAGCTCCAGGTGTGGTAACAACCAATTGGAAAAGCTGAGGCCAGCAAAGCCCCAGTGAGTGAAATAGTGAATAGACATTGAAGAAATGTTGTCACGAATCCAACAAAAGAAGAAATTATTGGTGTGGTTAAGTGTCCCCATTGTCCCATCACATTAGCTGCCTTCAACAATTACGAATCGGAGTACGCCTACAAGAACTTACAGCAATGGCAATAATACACATATTTTAAAGATGTGTATTATATGCACCTATTGTGTCATCTAATATGACAATCATAACATTTTCTAGTGTTACGTAACTTTTATATGTAAAATTTGCAACTTTTAAAAAATACGATTCATAACATTTTCTCTATGTTTATTATGCTCATGTTTTTCCTCATGGGGTCCCACCTTCGCACTCATGACATAAAAATGATAGTCCCTCCGTCCCAAATTGTTTGTCTGTTCGGATTTCAACGTAATTTTTAACTCTTTGTATCTTTCAATGTAATTTTTAACTCTTCGTATCTTTCAATGTATAATATTTTTAGAGATTTAAAAAATTTCGTACAAGAGAACTAATTGAAATTTATCAAATAAGATCCATAATAGATATAAAATATACTTTATAAATTAAAAGATGTAAACAATTTAAAAGTTGTATCAAAATCCGAACAGGACCAATAATTCGAAATGCATGAGAGACTGCAATGCTTTTTTCCTTCTCTCTAGACCCAACAGCAGACTTTGTTTTTAATACTCTATCCTCCGTACATTGTGCCTCCAATTTTGACTTGGACCCATTATTGCCTTTGTGCAAAACGAAATAAACAATTAATTGGCCCTACCTACTTTGAAAAATTTGCCAAAAAGACATACCCCTACACTAAAACGTGGATAATAATTTTTGTCTTTCTCTTCTCTTTTTAAAAAGTAGATGCTTCGCTTTTTCTTTCTTTTGTCCTCGGCATCTAAGAATACTATCTAAAAAATATTTGTTAAAGTATACACTTAAACACATGTGAGATCCTATTTTGTGTGCTATAAGAACTTACTCCCCCCGTCCCATATTGTTGAGACTCTTTCCTTTTTTGCTCGTCTCAAAGAAAATTGTCTATAACTTTTAATTTATTAAGTTTTTTATATTCAATATGGATCTTGTTTGATAGATCTCAATTTTTGTGCACTAAAGACCATTTTTTGAGTTTTTCTTAGCTAACTAGTTAGAACACTTTAGAGAATTCTTTTAGGTAGTACACTAGAGATGCCCTAATAACTCCGCAAACTTCTTTGGGTGGAACAGCTCCTATCAGGGACCTTATGGCCTTGTTCGTTTTGGGTTTCAAGACTCGATTTTTTCAATTATTATTTGATTATTACCTTTATTTTTAAATATTATTCTCATTTTTTTCCCTCTATCTCTCTCTAATCATTAACCTATATTTTTAATTATTATTCATATTTCTCCCTCAAATCATTACATGAAACCAAAACCCAAAATCCAAAACCCAACCCAAACACAACCTATTATTCTTTGAAGAGAATCCTTTCAAAAAGGGGTACACTACATCCAGTAGGATATCCTCTCTGGTTTGAATCTTTTTTGTTGATAACTGTTATAAACATAAAAGTAAATAATAAAGTTAAGTACATAAATTAAGCAAATATTGAGACAAGATGTACGAATGTAATTAGGCTACGTTTCGCTAAAAAAAAAACAGTTTTGTTTTAACTAAAAAACTATCTCATTCCACTAACAAAAAACAACTTAGTTTTTCTGCAAAACTAAAAACCAAAAAAGCCAAAAAAAATTAATTAGTGGAACAAGTTAGATTTTTTGCAAAACTAAACATACAAAAAACTAGTTTAATGGAACAAGTTAGTTTTTTTGTAAAACTAAAAACCAAAAAACTAGTTAGTGGAACAAGTTAGTTTTTTTGCAAAACTAAAACATCCAAAAAAATCAAAAAAACAAAAAACCAAAAAACCAAGTTAGTGGAACACCCCTAGTTTTTCTAGATGAAGTTCTAAGGACCTATTGTTGCAAATAAGTTATGATAAGGGACTGGTATGTAATTTATCCCAATCATTCAATCACTCAGCCGACCCAATCATTCTAGCAAATTGAAGGTGACCCTTTTTTTGATAAAAAAAAAAAAAAAAAAAGATGACCCTTTGTAGGAATCCGAAATTAGACATGACAGTTAATCAACAAATTGCGATTAGATTGTTTCCCTACGTCTCAAATAAGAGTGTAGTAATCCATTTTGGACAGTCTTTTAGTAAGTGCCATTTTAAAAAACTGATGGATAAAAAAATTTCAATTATTATTTTGCCTTTTTTAAAAGTTAATTGGTAAAGAGTTAATGTTAAATGTAGAAGATAATTTTGAAAAGTTGAGAAAAAGTAGATGTGAAGGCATAAAGATGATGTTTTCTTAATAAATTCGAATTACGAAGCTACACACTTAAAAATCGATGGATAGAGTAATATAAAAATTACTTATTTTATTTGTTTAGGAAGCACAATAGAAAATTCGACCAAAAGAAAAAGAAAAAAAATCGTGAAAATACTACTCAATAAAATAAACTCCCACAAAAAACCCGTATAAGTATCTTAGTTTTTTGGATTACAAAAACTAGGAAGATCACCTATATCTAGATTGCTAGTATATACTCCCTCCGTTCCAATTTTTTTTTGTCTTATTTACTTTTTTGGCTATCCCAAAATATAGGTTCAATTTAAAATTTTAAACAAAGGAAATTTGTAAAATTTCATTTCTTCCCTTGAGATGCTTTTAACAATCAAAACAATGAGATGAAAGAAGAATAATTGAAAGTTCAAAGTTTAAAGTGTGCTCTAAAATTTTGAAAAAGTTCTCTGATTACATTGGAGGCAACACTTTCCGCTATCTGGTAAACAATTTAAATTCAAAGCTTGATTTACTCCTACTTTATTAGAGTCAACTAATGAAGGGTAAACTTGAAAAGTTATAAGTCTTGGGTATCATTGTGTATTATATATAAAATGTTGAAATTTAAAAGTAGGGCAAATATTTCGAAATGGAGGGAGTACATCTTTTGGGCACGCACCTCGAACCAATCTCTATAACCCCTCGAAATAGACATTTTAGATTCTATTGTGTGGGGTGAGTTGGTATTGGCCACACTTGTAAAGAGAATCGAATTTTGGAATTTTAATAGCCAGAGATCACTTGGCCAACCTCCTAGGATTACATGTGCTTTCTAAGCTAACTTCGGCACGGATTGCAATCATACTTAATTTTTTGAATGTTATTCTCAGATCTTGAGAGTGGTTAACAGAATTAAGGAGGGGAAGAATCCCAATAAAAAGAAAAACGAGAGAAAGGAGAGAGCGAGAGAGAGAGAGCGAGAGAGTAGTGAGGTTGTGGCGGCCAAGATTAAGAGGCAAAGTGAGTGTGCAAAAAAGAACGATCGAGAGAATAAGGAGGGCTATGTATGCATGTATCTAGGCTTTGGATTTGACCGGAGATCCTGTAGTGTGCAAAACGCACTACACAGTGTACTACATTTTATTCGGCCGTCTATTTTGAACAATGCACGACTTGGATTTATTCCAAACAATACCGGAAGTGTCTTTTTCTTTTTTCTTTTTTTTGTCTCGGCAAAAATTTTATTAGTGAAAGCTTCATAAAAGGCACATCAAGGTACCTCAGTGGGAAAATACCAGAGGTGTCTATTGTGGCAATAGTATTGTCATTTTCAGGGTACAACAGTGGAAAAATAGTGTGAGCTAAATTCAGAGGTGTCTATTGTGATAATTGCTTCCTTGGGTTGATTTGAGCATTCCAACAATAACTTTTCAAAAAGGTTCGTGAACAGTATTTGTTTTTTATTTTAATTACCTACATTTCTTTCAACACTCAAGCAATATTCTCTATTTTACTTATTTTTTCATTAAAATATACTCCCTCCATCCCAATTTGATTGCCCTTTTTGGGAGTGATGCACGCAAAAAAATACTGTACAAGAATTAATTTTTTTTAACAAACTTTACACCAATTTAAAGATCTCATTGAGAAGAAAAATTTGGTGTAGTTTTTTTTCCAATTTTTTTTTCATAAACATGTTATTTTTGGGTGCAAAATGCACGCACTCTCACGAGGGGCAAGCAATTTGGGACGGAGAGAGTATTATTCTAATGAAAAAAGAGAGAGATAAAAGAGAGAAGGAAAAGTGTTAAAATAACGAGTTGGTAGTGAATGAACAAATGAGGTTTTGGATAGGAAGGCGCTGCTCACTGGGACTTTAGGGACCTTTTATTGAGCTTACTGTAGTGAAGATTTGGACGTCTATAAATAACCAAAAATTACATTATGAGGAGTCTGTTGGCCTTGCTCTTATAGAGGTCCCCATATATGTGAATCAAATTTACTCGTGCAATGAGAGAGTAGCAGATGAATGATTGGCTGGTCACATAAATTGGAGGTATTCAATCATCCTATGCCAACAAAGCTTAGCATTTCGATTATTCTAATTTGAGAAATTTTCCATGTGCGACCTAAGAATTCGCCAATCTCAATAATAGCAAACGGACTTCAAGTATCTTGTATTAAGAGCAAGATTTGGAAGCTAGAACACTGATGCTAATTACGTAGGTCGAATAATGGGCAAAGTGCATGCGTTTAAGCGTTTTATATGTACTCCTATTTCGCGAGATTGAGAACGGAGCATCGAAGGATTATGTGACTGAAGTAATGACAAAATGATATTATTGGGCTGCAAATGCATATTTTATGTCAAACGGTAAAGACAACCAAGGGCGGATCTAGGACACTAATCTATCATGGGCTAATCCAAACTTGTGCATAAATATGTAAATATTAAAAAATACACAAGAAAAGTTCAACAAAAAGTACAAAAAGTGTACACTATTGAAGTTGGACTCTACGATGTTTGAGACTGTAGAATTTATCTATAATTGAATATGAGTCAATATCTTCAACAAATTCTTTTTCGATGAAGATAATCATTGAATCCGCAAGAAAACTAAATAAACACTACAAAGTTGCAATCTTTATTTCAACTAGCAATATCTCACTCTGTTCACATACATCACACACTCTCACAAATATAGACTTATTTAGATATGGAATACACTACTAACACTTGTAGGCTTTATTCATATAGACAAGGCTTACCTTAACTCTAGTTGAAACATTGACAATGTCCGTGATCAAAAGCGTTTATGTAAGGACATACGGACGAAATTAGCAACCTGTATAAAAAAAAGAATCAAAACCAAACAGACACCTTTGAATGCCCACGGAGCAGCAAAATACGTGCGTCTCCAGTATGCCATATACCTCGGCCAACAACGCTTACTATACTCGAATGCTTGTTGGCAGGCTTCCTCGAAAAAGAAACCTGCTACGACTTCCTTGCATAGCTTGTTTAACAATTTAGAGACGTCCTCGTCCGTGCCGGAGAAGTTGCGTATAACGTTGGCTTTACTAAGCACTTCGACGTCCTTCTCAGAGTTAATTAACACGTCCATGAGATTTGCGTATGAAGTGAAGTACGGCGGAACCCCAGGGCAAAATTGTTCAAAGGCAATGAGGTTTCTGAGGAATGGCTCTGTGACATCGTTTATAACAACAGTCGGAATTTCAAATGTGGCCCGATAAAACCACCAGTGTATGCCTCTAGGTTCTGTGAACTTGACGTGGAATAGATTGTTTCCCTCAACGGGTACAAACTTGACTCCCCCGTGGTCGAGCTGTGATGCACGAACCTCTAATGCACTAAACTTATTGCTTATCTTTGCAGAATTTTGCTTATCTCCCCATTGGCCACCTGGACCGTAATAATCGTGTAGTAAATGGAGAATATGATCGTACTCATGATTAGCTTTCATTGGCTCTTTTTTTTCCTGTTCATTTTCTTTTGCAGAACCACAAACCCAAAGGACATGACAGTCACTAGGCAAACAACAAAAACTAGGCGAACAACAACCAGTTTTCTTCTCCCTACCACTATTATTGCCTTCTGGACTTAAAATGTCTGAAAAGTACGAAATGACATACTCGGTGAGTGATAACTTCTTTCCCTCCAGGATCTTATCGTCGTCGGGGAATTCATCCACTGTGAGTTTGAACAAATCCTCAAGCACAAAGAAAGGAATCTGGTTCTCGAAGAGTAGCAAGTCATGTTTGATAATGTTGGCAATTAAAATATTATCCAAAATAGGATCTAACTTTCGTTTTTCGCAAAAACCCTTTGGTTGTTCGCTGCTGCCACTGCTCCTAGAGGCCTGAGACAAAAAGTTCAAGTGACGCCTATTATAAATTTTGGTTAAAATAAAAGCATAGTTTCCTTCTTTTCGAAATGCAAAATTACAAATCAAATTTATATATATATCCTGCTCTACCAAAATTTTTTTTTGGATATGTTATTATGACCGGTTTAGGACTCCAAAAAGTCAGGTTTAATTGCGTACCTTTGAGTTGCGACTGTCTCCTCCCTTTGCAGTAATTTTTGCTGCTTCTTTGGTTTTTTTTATCACGGTAGCAGACGTAGAGGAGTTCAAGGATGAAGCAACCATCGACCAACATCATTTCCACCATCTGATTGTCATTCAAGTAGATTTCTTCTGCGTAGTGTTTCTTAGCGCTGTCTACGAAATCCTTGTCCTTCATTTTTTTCTCACATTCTTGTAGCACCTCCCTTCTTTTCTCGCTTAATTCTTTCCTGCTGTCCTCTTTTCCTTTGGCCACTCGATCTAATAGGTGGTAGGTGTAAACCATTTTGACATCTCGCATAGACTTTTGATGCTGTTCTATGTCCTGGTGAAGAGGGCCGATAGCGATGAGGCGAGGGGTGTAAGCACTTTTGTTCAGCTCACGAAGGTCTCCGGGCACCCTGTGAATTCGAGCATACGAGAACAAGGATTCGGCTTTCTGGCCACCTTGAAAGATTCTGTCGTGAAGGCTTGAAGAATCTTCAATATTCTTGTCCTGATCATTCCCCCCTAGACTCATTTTAGTTGAGTGGAAATATGGTTTCTGATAAATGAAATCGAGTAAGCAATTGTCTTGTTCTGGTAGGTTTTTTGGGGGCGTGAAAATGAAATAGATAATTAGAATTGTTCTGGGTTTGAGAATGTGAAGAGCTAGCCCCTGATGTCATTATCTATATATAGAGGCCGCCTCCATTTTCATCGTTGCATTATTATTGTAAGGCCTTGTTCTCTTATAGATTTTAGGTGCGTTTTCTGAAAATCTCATGAAATTAACATTTTATGAAGGGGTGATAAAATGGAGTTGTTTTCCTAACTGATAAAATGTGGTGGTTTTCTTATAGATTTTAGGAGGATTTTATGAAAATCTCATAAAATCGTTTTTACATTTTATGTGTTGAGATTGAAGTATCATAAAATGTAAGATTTTATGTCCCAAAAATCTGTTGAAGAACACACTCTAATTATGATTATTGGTACTGATAACAGTTCTCAATTTGAAATTTATGTGAAATTATAACTTAAAAGTTTTTTTTTTTTTTTTTTTTGTTCGGCAATAAAATTTTATTAGAAAACTTGACAAGGGTACATCAAGTTGGGGGAGACGGAAGGGGACTCCAACCGAGGTTGAAGAAATTAAAAAAGCCCAATGGGTCAAAGCCCAAAACACCTGAAAGGGCAAAAGCCCAGCACACCCAATGGCCTAGCCCAAATAACAACAATGAAGCCTAAATACCTAGGGCATACCAAATACAATCACATAAGCCTAAAATCAGAAGCCCAACTAGAAAGAAACCCTATCATCTGCTACAGCCCCACACACCAGCACCGACCGATACACACAACACCACCGCACCACCACCACCACCGGACCACCCACCCGATCACCCACCCATTGCCGTTAGGCCCGAACCAGTCTCATCCAGCAACGAGGATCTGGCGGGTGAGGAGAGCCGGATAGGAGCCTAGGGGCAGAGGCCTCCGACGCCGTTAAGCATAAGCGTACTCACCCAACAATGAGACCCACGGAGAACCAAAGAAGCCGGTGAAATCGTAGATCTAGGCGGCAGAGAAGAAAGTGAAAGAAATAGCAGGATAAAAGGGATCCAGGGGCTACCACCGCCGCCAACAAACCGCGAAACCGAGGACAACCACGTCGGCGCGTCCCTAGCGAGCAACTGCACTCCGTGAATAGCCGCCAAGACGCTGCCAATTCAGATCTCATAAACAGCCGGGATAAGCAGCAGCCAAGGAGACCCAAGCGCCGCCGTAGTCGCCAACCGAACCACCACGCCTACCACGCTCCAAACCTGCAAAAAACAAGGAAAAAAGAGAGCCAAAGAGAAGGGGAGGGGAAAGGGCAGAGAAGGAGGAAGAGAGAGAGAGAGAGAAGAAGAGGGAGGAGGGAGAGGATCGCCCTCCCCTCCCGCCGCCACAATGGCCGAAGCCTGGGGGAGAGGGGAAGGAGGGAGAAGATGAAAGTGGCGGCTTGGTTAAAATTTTTAGGGAGAGAAAGGGGTTGTAGCAAACCAACGAGTGCGGTCAATTATAACTTAAAAGTTGTGGGACCACATTTGAATAAAGAAAAATAACGCTAGGTGCCCATAAAAGGTATCCCAAAACTTATCTTGAAAGGAGAATGAGTGGTTCAAATTCACTTAGATATTCACTTTTGGAGTACCTAGAATTTCCAATAAATTTCATATTAAATAAAGGAGTACTAATAGTTTGGAAACTTTCCCTAAATAAATTTTCTGAATACGTACCGTTCTTGTTTGTTGACCAGCATAGTCTCAAGTGAGGTTTTTTTTTTTTTTTTTTTTGAGAACTAGGTAGAAATATCAAGCATACAAAGTCTCAAAGGTACCATAATGTAGATACAAAAGTTAAACATCATTAGTTAGAGAACTATCGGGCTGAAAAGGAGATCCATCACCGGTGTCCAGGTGAGGAACAAAAGAGGCCAGAGCATGCTTAGCAAGTAAGTGTGTACGCTAAACATATTGGCGCACAACCTTTGAGATCCTACAAAACGACAGCTTTGTCACTTCCGCTGCCAAGTTGAGCAACAATAACGTGTCATGATGATGACAATTAGCCCTCCTTGCTATCTGCATAATTGCATTGAAATAATCAGAAAACACATAAACCACATTATAATTTTGATTTAAAGCCCATTTGATAGCTTCATAACAAGCTTGAATTTCAGTTTAGATAGACGTCAAACTAAATGAGGAAAAGGCCTGTTTTTCAAGTGAGAAAATTTGATGCGCAAAAAAATATGGGTGCTGTTCTTATACACTTCATTGCATATAGGGAGGAAAAAGTAAATCACAAGAGAGAGCCTTTCTTCTATAATGACATCCATTTGGTCGTTTTTTTAGTTGTTTTTTTATCGGTAAAAAAAATTTCATTAATCTTTAAAAAAAGATACAAAGATTAAACGAATTTTGGGCACATTGGCTAAAAGCCACACTACAACGAAATCTAAAAGATAGGCAGAAAGCCAACCAAAACATCATAATTAAGCGAAATGAAAACTGCACACACGCTAAATCAACCTAAACATCTACGGCTGGAATGTACGAAAACCAAAAGAACAAGCCGAAAGAAAAAAACAAAGACGAAGAAAAATAAACCAAAACCCACAAACCACTGGAATTAAAAAGAAAAAGAAAAAAGTATTAAAAATACCAAAGTACAAGAGAGCGATGCCAAGAAAAAAACTCCTGGGAGAACCCGTATAGAAATCTAGAGGGCTAGTATATGCTGTTGTTTTGCGCGCATCTTAGGCTAATTCCTACGATCACTCCAAACATACATTTTACAATCTTGCGTGTGGCCGTGTGGGGTGAGTTGCCCCCAACAGCTACTGACAAAGAAAATCGAATCGAAAAATTTATGAGGGAGCAATCCCAAATTTCAAGCTAAGACCACTTGGCCAACTTCATAGGGTTACATG
Organism: Vaccinium darrowii; assembly: GCA_020921065.1. Lineage (NCBI taxonomy): Eukaryota > Viridiplantae > Streptophyta > Magnoliopsida > Ericales > Ericaceae > Vaccinium > Vaccinium darrowii. The sequence continues at coordinate 415,609 of CM037159.1, read as the reverse complement.
TGCTTTCTTAGCTAATTTTGCCACCATTACAATCCAATTTTTTTTGAATCTTATTCTCAGTTCTTGAGAGAGATTAACAGAATTAAGGTGGAAAAGAATGACAATTAAAACGAAGAACGAGCGAGAGGACAAGGAGGGCTATGTATGTATGTATCTAGGCTTCAGATTTGACCAGGGGACTTTGTACCGCCCAAAATGCACTACACGGTGTAGTGCACTTCATTCGGCCGTCCATTTTGACAATGCACGACTCTGATTTACTCCAAACAATAAACGATCAGATTAAATTCAATGCTCAGATTGAATCCGAGCCATTTATTATCGAAATGGGCTATCGTATAATTCACGTACGGTGCAATGCATTTTGCGCACTACACCATCCCCTGTTTAGAGTCATTTTGTTAAATTAATGCAAATTTAGTTGCAGCCTAATGACATCAATTTGACCATACGAAAAGTGTCTATTGTGCCAATAGTTTTGTCATTTTCAAGGTATAACAGTGGTAAATAGTGTGATAGCTATAGCTCAATTCGTGATAATTGCTTCCTTCGCCTGATTTACAGAGGTCCCCAAATATGTGAATGGAATTCCTTTTCCCTTATAAGAACCCCAAGTTTGTCGTTGCCAGCGTGTTTAATATTGTGACATGCCGCTAGAAGAACTTACTTCAAATTTCGTTTGTCCTAAATTATTCTTTTTTAATTAAAGGGCAAAAAAGATTTTATTAATCAAGTACGGAGAATAGGAAATACAAGATTAAACGGGACAAGAAAAAAAATATCAAAACGAGCGGAATCCCAATTAGGTTAATGTGATGCATGCTTGTGATGAAAACCAAACTAACAAGGGTAATTAATGTTATACCAAGAAAATCCGTAAACAATGATATTGTTAGAATTGCTTTTCATCCCTAAGGTGACTTGTGATTTTGAAAAATATCACTGCCACATCATTCTGGTCAAGAATATTACTGTATTGAAATTATATACGTTTTCCCAACAAGAAATGTCTAATCGTAGCATATTCGTTTTTTTGAATGCAGAAGTAAACATGAACTTGTTTCTTGTTTATGTCTGAGTACAGGAGAGCAATCGGTCGTAGAAAATAGTGACATTCAGTATTTTGGGGCCGAGTTCCAGTGCCAATGTCCTCCCTCAGCATGTGAATATGCTCCTTCACTTTAGAACCATAAGCCATTATGCAACTCAAGACCAATCTAGGTCCGATTATTCGCAAACGCTTCAGAGAATTGCTGAAGAAAGCACTTACCGTTGAATTTGCTCAAAGAATCAAATACCAATAATGGAGAATGGAGCTCAGCAAATAAGAGATACCTGTTAAACCAGGTCATTAACAGAAGCTCACGGCACTTAACAGCGTTAGTTGGTTTGGCTTAGGAGTTATGTCGGTTAATATTTTCTGTTAATGTTTTCTGTTTGGTTTTCCTGTTGTGTTAGTTAAAGGTGTTTAGCAAATAGTGGAAGGCAGTGTATAAAAGGCACAAGGTGCTTCGATTGTACGCAACACAGAAACATAATGAATTGAAAAGGAGTCTTTGGTTTTCTGCACAAATGTGTTCTTGATTGACTGATTCTATCTTCAATTTCTGAATTTCTTCATGGTATCAGAGCATTGGACGCAAGTCTTGCAATCCTGAGGTAACATTTCTTTGTTGAGAATCATCGATTCAACAATCGATCTCTGTTCTTTATCTTCAGAAAGTTAGGGTTTTGATTTCCTGAGAAAACTGTTACAATGTCGTCTGCTTCAACAAATCCATCTACAAATTCATCATTGTCTGTGGTTTTGCCTTCGTCTCTTGCATTTCTAGTGTCGAATTTTCATTCGCTTGTTACGACAAAACTTGATTCCACGAATTACCTACTTTGGCGAATTCAAGTTGAAAATGCAATGAGAGCCAATGGCTATTTTGAGTATCTGGAGGGATCAGTTGGATGTCCGTCTCCACAAATCAAAGACAGTAGTGGAAATCTTGTGTCGAATCCTGAATTCTTGCTCTGGAAATTGATCGATACACAGCTAATGTCGTGTTTGACTGCATCTTTGTCTCAAATGACTTTACCCTATGTGTTAGGGTTACATCATGCATATGAAATGTGGGATTCATTATCAAATAGATACAATTCTTTGACGAAGAATCATGTGCAAGAGTTAAAGTGTAAGCTGTATAATGTAAAGAAAACCTCATCTATGGAGGCATATGTGGATATGATAAAGGAGTATACACAGAAGTTAGCTGCTGCTGGTAGTCCACTAGAGGATGATGACCTGATTTTTCATGTTCTAAGAGGCTTACCACCTGTGTTTAATGGCTTCAAATCTGCTGTTAGAACTAGAGGAAACACTATAACCTTTGATGATGTGATCACAATGTTATATGGTGAAGATTTGCAACTTTCACAAGAATCTGTCACAGAACCTGATGTTACTTCTGTTTTGGTTGCAACACATGGTAATACCACTGGGCAAAAGATGATTAATACCACGGCAGATCAAAGTGCTTTACAAAGAGTTAATGTACCAATGTTTACACAGTATGATGCTAATGCTCAGAGTCAGAATTCACAGCAGTCCTTTATGCCACAGCAACAATATTTTCAGATGTCTAGAAATTCTGGAAAAGGAAGAGGTTTTAGAGGTGGTAGGTATTTTAAAGATCCTTGTGCTATATGTGGAAAGCATAACCACACAACTAACTATTGTTATCACAAGAATCAACCTCCACAGTTTGATCAGTCATCATCTCAGTGGAAACCAGGATCCTATCAAATGTATCCATGGATGTATCCTACACCAAGTGGTTATTCTGTGCCTCAGCATTTTCAGATGTCTGGTGCAATGAATGGTTTTTCAGTTACACAGCCATATCAGAATTCTGGGGGAATGTTTCAGAGTGTTGCTCCTGCAAATCTTGGTAACTATGGGACAAGAAATGCTATAGGTCACAGACAAGGAGTAAGCCAATTTGGTACAGCTCCTCAAGCTCATTTTACAGGAGCTTATCAACTCCCATATATGGTGCCTAGTACATCTGAAGTTTCAAGTGGTGTTTCCATGTCCACACAACCTGCTAGTTCTGGGGGAATTTCTCAACAGAGTTTTGTGCCTTCTTATGGAGGAATGTCACCCCAACCCTGGTATTTTGATAGTGGGGCTACCCATCATATCACAAACAGTCTGCAAAATCTTAACATTGCTCAACCTGTGGCTTATGGTGAAGGTATAATGGTTGGAAATGGCAGTCAGCTTCCTGTCACTCATACAGGGCAAGGTATACTACCTACACCTTCTTCTTTGTTTCATCTCTCTCATGTTCTTCATACACCCAAAATCACTCACAACTTAATCTCTGTACATCAATTTGCTAAAGACAATGATTGTCTTCTCACTTTTGACTCTTCTGGTCTTGTTATACAGGACAAGAAATCTCTTCAAATTCTGTATAAGGGACCCTGTCACAAGGGCCTCTATCCAATTCTGAGCTCCTGTAGCACATCTCCATCTACTGTCTGCACTTCTCCATCATCTACATATCATTCTTCATCATCTCCATCTACTGCTTTTGTTAGTACTTCCACTTCTACTGTTGATTGGCATAATAAACTAGGTCACCCTAGTGTCACATTGATGAATGCTTTGTTAAAGCAACATGCATTACCTATCTCTAAAACTATGGTGCATAATTGTTCTTCTTGTCATATGGCCAAGAGTCATAAGCTCTCATTTTCTGTGTCTGAAACTGTGAGTAGCAGTCCATTTGACCTTGTTCATATGGATGTTTGGGGTCCATCCCCTGTGCAATCTAATAAGGGTTTCAGATATTATCTTCTGATCATTGATGATTTCTCACGATATACATGGATCTTTCCTCTACATTATAAATCAGAAGTGAAGTATGCTATTTCAAATTTCAAAGCCTATGTTCTTACTCAGTTTCATACCTCTATTCAACATGTTAGAAGTGATAACGGGGGTGAATTTGTGAACCATTTTTTGCTTCATTTGTTTCTTACTAACGGTGTCATCCATCAAACCACATGTCCTCATACACCGGAACAAAATGGAATAGCTGAAAGGAAACACAGACATCTCATTGAAATGACCATCACTCTTCTTCTTCAATCTCATTTACCTACCAAGTTCTGGCTTGAGGCTTTGTCTACTGCAGTCTATCTCGCCAATAGGCTTCCTCATACTTCTTTGGATTTCAAAATTCCATATACTAAATTGTTTCATTCTTCTCCTGACTATCATTTTTTAAAACCGTTTGGGTGTAGTTGTTTTCCATGGCTTGAACCATATAGATCCAATAAACTTACACCAAAGTCTATTCATTGTATTTTTCTTGGTTATTGCCCTGCTACAAAAGGATACAAGTGCTATGATCCCAAGACAACAAAAGTCTATGTTTCTAGACACGTGAGATTTCTTGAATCTGAATTTCCATATCTTACTTTGGTCAATACCTCCTGTTCTTCTGAATCTGTGGTTAAATTTAACACATCTCTCACTTCTTTCAGTGATATAGTGGTGTCTGTTTTGCCTCTGTCTGCCACTACTTCTACCTCTAATTCTGTGTCATGTTCTGCACCTCTATCTTCTCACTCTGTTCCATCTTCTGTGCTAGACTCTACTGTGTTCACTAATAATACTGCAAACTTGTCTACCAATTCACACTCTTCTTATTCTATTGATCCACAGAATCATGAAGATGTTTCCATTCTGCATAATACTCATTCCTCATTACATTCATCTCCTGTTGAAAACAATCAGTGTTCTCAAGTTTCTCCTCCTCCTGTTATTAATTCTCATCCCATGATAACTAGAGCCAAACATGGCATTCATAAACCTAAATCTCAGTTTGCATTTTCTACTGTTTCTTCTTCTGATCCTTTGCTAGACAAAGAGCCTAATCATTTTACCTCTGCCATTAAGTCTACGGTTTGGCAACAAGCCATGGCTAATGAGTACAAAGCCTTGGTTGATCAACATACTTGGAATTTAGTTCCAGCCCCTACACATGGAAATATAATTGGTTGTCAGTGGATTTATAAGATAAAAAGACATTCAGATGGATCTGTTGCACGATACAAAGCACGTTTGGTGGCTAATGGAAATCAACAACATGAGGGTCTAGACTTTAGTGAAACTTTCAGCCCTGTGATCAAGCAACCAACATTTAGGGTTATTCTTACTCTTGCAGTTCAGAATAAATGGTCCATCAAACAGCTTGATGTGTCTAATGCATTTCTTCATGGGGTAATCGAAGAAGAAGTGTTTATGAGACAACCATTGGGCTATCAACATCCCTCTTATCCAGATTATGTGTGTAAATTGAACAAAGCCTTATATGGTTTACGACAAGCACCTAGAGCTTGGTTTGATGTCTTTTCTGGTTTCTTGCTTACTCAAGGATTTAAGAGTAGCAAAGCTGATTCCTCACTGTTCGTTTTGATCACTTCTACTGCTGTTACATATATTCTGGTGTATGTTGATGACATCTTAATCACTGGTAGTGATTCAGATTACATTGCAACTCTGGTGTCAGCTCTTAGTAACAGATTTGTAATGAAAGATTTGGGAAAACTTAGTTATTTTCTTGGTATAGAGGTTATCTATCATGGTGCCAGCATAGTGCTATCTCAAGCAAAGTATGCGATTGATTTGTTGTTGAAAGCTGGTATGAGTGAGTGTAAATCCAGTGCATCACCTTCTTCTGTTAAACCAGCTATTCTTGAGCCTGATTCAGACTTCGAAGATTCTACTTGGTATAGAACGGTGGTTGGCTCTCTTCAGTATTTAACCCTCACACGTCCAGAATTGTCCTTTGCTGTTAATCACGCTTGTCAGCATATGCATTCTCCCAAGCAAAGTCACTATATTGCTGTCAAGCGAATCTTACGGTATCTTCAGGGCAGTGTGCATCAAGGTCTTGTTTTTAGACCAGGATGTTTGAATATATCTGCTTTTTCAGACGCCGATTGGGCAGGCGATCGTATGGATAGGAGATCCACAACTGGTTTTTGTGTTTTCCTGGGTCAAAACATGATTTCCTGGTGTGCCAAAAAGCAACATACTGTTGCTCGATCATCCACTGAAGCTGAGTATAGGTCCTTGGCTCAAACTGCTGCAGATGTTACTTGGGTTCATCATCTACTTCATGACTTAGGTGTAACTGTTCCATCTCCTCATCATATTTGGTGCGATAATTTGTCCGCTATTTCCCTTGCATCAAATCCAGTGTTTCATGCTCGGACAAAGCATGTTGAGGTCGATTATCACTTCATTCGTGAAAAAGTATTGAGTCATCAGATTAAGGTTCTTCATATTGGCACTCTTGATCAGGTTGCTGACATCTTTACCAAGCCCTTATCTGTTGCTCGATTTCAATTTCTTTGTTCCAAACTAATGGTGATTGATATCCCCATTAGTTTGCGGGGAGATGTTAAACCAGGTCATTAACAGAAGCTCACGGCACTTAACAGCGTTAGTTGGTTTGGCTTAGGAGTTATGTCGGTTAATATTTTCTGTTAATGTTTTCCGTTTGGTTTTCCTGTTGTGTTAGTTAAAGGTGTTTAGCAAATAGTGGAAGGCAGTGTATAAAAGGCACAAGGTGCTTCGATTGTACGCAACACAGAAACATAATGAATTGAAAAGGAGTCTTTGGTTTTCTGCACAAATGTGTTCTTGATTGACTGATTCTATCTTCAATTTCTGAATTTCTTCAATACCTTCCTGATACAGGGAAGTGTATGAATTAAGATGTGTGAAACGAGGACAATCACAACCAATAATTGAGCCGAAGATACTCTCTCCTTGAACAATCGATATTGAGTAAAATTTAGTTTTCCATTAATCAAATAACAACCAAATTGCCCTAAGGCTTACAATTGATTTTATAGGATCGCAGAGACCATAGACCAAAACCTTCTTGTCATGTCATCGAGGAAGAAAATCTGTAAGGATCAAATGGAATTCAATGCTCCTACCAGCCACCATCACCTCCTTCTCCTCCTCCTCCGGCTTCTCCTTCTACTCGTATTAGCTTATTTACCGTTTGCTATGGCAAATACGGCTAGCAAGGACCCTCTAAAACCAGGTAAGCTCCAACTCTGATTTCATCAATTTTGGCCATCGTAGAGATGTCACGAAACATTTTTGTATATATGACTTGATATTTGGTCAGATGGACCGACTAATTTGAAGATCGATTTCACTGTTTAGTATCGGGGGACTACCTTTGCAGGAACCTTTCCATTTTACAATTTTCATGTTTTTTTTTTTTTTTTATATCAACAAAAGGAAGATTTATCAATCATTGAAAACAAATTACAATGATTAAAGGGAGCCACACCAAGGCAACATTTCAAACTGGAGAGACCAAACAAATTGGCAACCCCGAAGAGACACACAAGCCAAGCAAGGACCCATGGGAGAAAATAACAGATCAGTTAGCAAGATGCCAACCAATGGGAGAAAAACAAAAGCAGTCTAACAATACAACTCAAGCATATGATGAAGTGATAATACTTAAATGATAAAACTACCAAAGCAGTTACAATTTTCATGTTTATGAATGCTAATTCTTGGTACCGATTCAAGTTGGGTTTGTTCCATGATAATTGTGACTCAAGCCCCTTAGCATGAAAGCATTGATGGATACGTAGTGATGTTTCTCTGTAAGTTTCACTAATCATTTTACTTCAATTCAGTTCTGTCTGAAGAAGATCTCCCTTTAAAAAAGGTAAGAAAACCGCAACAGAATGATAGTGACGCTTTCTGTTCATTTCCAAGTCCCTGAGCATGAAAGCATTGGTGGATGGTGATGCTTACTGTAAGTTTCACTAAGCATTTTATTTTTCAGGTCCGCCAGATAAAAACATTAAGGATGAAGATTATACTGGCTTGAGTAACATGTTTGAATTAACAGGTAGCTATACAAGAAAATCAGTATAGAGTGATACGGAAAAACTTGCTTTCTTTCTTCAGAATCAGGAGACGTGTGATCTCAAGAAATAATTTGTGAAAAAAATATTGGCGAAAAAATTCTACATACAGATATTATTTGTGACTTCATTTCTTGTTTATTTACGAATGCAGAAGAAGCTTCGGTTGGACAAAATAAGGCACAATCTTGTGGTGTACCAGAGCTTCAGTGCAAAGTCTGTAAACCATGTCCCCCAGTTTTTGAATGTCCCTCAACATTCCAACCAGAGACCTTTAAGGAGCTGAAAAACGATCTAGGACCCGTTATTCGCCAGCGATTGATGGAATTGTTGGAGAAAACACGTATAGTTGAATCTGCATTCGAAGTGGTTCATACCATCAATATGCTGAAGCTACTCGACGAATCAAATTCCGAGTTCAATGTTGTTCGCGAACATATGCATAATGGAGCTCAGCGGCTGAGAGAAGCCTCTCAAAAATTACTAGGAAAAAAACTGCAGCCTCAATATGTCCCCCAAAACAAAGCGGCTGCTTAATTTGTTAACATGTTGTGCTGCCCCTACGTAATAATGCGTTTATTTTAAATCATTACCTATGTAACAAGTGAGTTAATGGGTAGATGGTCAGCTCTTAACTGACCTATATAACTATGTTATGAGCTGTAAACTTCCTATGTGCTGTGTTTAGTTATTACTGCAACCTCATTTGAATCTTGTGTCCGAGAAAATATTAAAAGAAAAAAAAAAAAAGCCTTAATAGGAGTTACTCAAATTAACCACCCGATCTTACGTGACATTTTTAAATTCGGCAACTAGTGTCAATTTTCATCCAATTGCTAACGGGCTTGGCCTCTTATTCTCTTAGCATGTTGGGATGGTCATATATATGATGGGCATCCTCTGATCGATGATTTTCTTCTCCCCCTTTTCACTAGGGCAAGCATATGCTACATTGAACCTTTTCACGATTCATAGCAAGACAATTAAAAATGTTGACCAAAGTATAACGATACTCTTTGGGAATTTGAGCATGTCTTAGGTTTTGTTCTATATGAATTTTGACATGAAAAAATTACTTCCTCTATCCCATATTTGTTGTCCAGTTGCACTATTCACTAGATCTCAAAAAAATAGTTATCTGTTCAAATGTATAATGTTATATATATTCATTCCAATCATGAGAATTGTTGATATATAGAATTGTCCTCCAGTTCAAAAAAAAAAAAAAAATATATATATATATATATATATATATATATATATATATATACACCAAATCTTTCTCATCAGGTATACCTGATGGGCTTCCCATCAGGGACTCCTATTTCCAGATCAAATTTTCACAATCCGAACCGTCCAATGTGTAACATCCCTACTTTTTCCTTAAAAACATATAATTGTTTTAATAGAAATAATTAATTTTTCCATTTTCCTTTTTCACACTTCTTTCTAATAATTAAAAAAAAAAAGATTATTAAGTACTATATTTATTTTGGGTGTTCTTAAAAATCAAATAACTTATATTTTATTTTTATAAATATAGTTGAGTTAAATTGTATATGGCTACAAGAGCGTAAATATAATGGGCCGCTTATTTTAGTACTATATGGCCGACTATCATTTTGGTGTGGGTTAGACTGGAATTATAAGTTGGGTCTAATTTAGGAATTTCCTAGCAATACAGATATTTAGATATAAAAATAGAAGGATGAAATCATTTTTCTTTACAAGTTGAGATGATTAGGGTTCATACTTTATACCTTAGAGCTATAAGACTGCGGTGAAAAAAAAAGAGAGCTCCGGCCACGAGAGAGAGAGAGAGAGAGAGAGAGAGAGAGAGAGAGAGCAAGCGGTGGCAGATATTAACGTGGTGAGTCTACTCCCTTATTTGATTCTTTCTCTTTTTCCCTTATTTGATTAGGGTTCATACTTTATACCTTAGAGCTATAAGACTGCGGTGAAAAAAAAAGAGAGCTCCGGCCACGAGAGAGAGAGAGAGAGAGAGAGAGAGAGAGAGAGAGAGCAAGCGGTGGCAGATATTAACGTGGTGAGTCTACTCCCTTATTTGATTCTTTCTCTTTTTCCCTTTCATATGCCTTCACGCCACACGCAGATTAGTTTTGGTTGGGATTAACAAGTGTTGCGGTGGTTTTTGTCTTATGCTAGATAAACAAATTAGTGGACTATTTATTACGCTTCACGTTCGATTGCATTCTTTCGGACCCCAGGTGAGTGGTTAAGCATGTGATCCCTTCATTTGGAATCCTCTTGAGCCTATCGTTTCTTTGACATTCTTTAATTCGTTGTGATGGATAATTGTATTCTTATTCGTTGACAAATTTATTGACAATTGACGTACCCTTTGGCATACAAGGTTAATTGATAATATTTCGGAATGACTGATTGCTATTATTTTGTTTGTTATCTATTCATTGATTCCGTGATACTTCTGGTTACTGTTCTTTGGTGTTGGGACCATGAATATATTTGTGAAAGTCCAAGGGAAAGTCCCAGGCGCCATCCTGCGGTGACTTTGGCCACTAGGGAAAAGACTTGTGAAATACCCTGTGACTCTAGTGCTCAACGGATAGGAAAAAGACTTGTGAAATACCCTGTGACCCTATTCCGGATCGGCTTAGGGAAAAGACTCAGGCGCCATCCTGAGGTGACTCTGAGTACGGTGTTGGATCCAACGGGCTAAGCCCTGAGAAAATAATTGGCTTTTGGCAATGGTTATTATTGTTATTATGGTTTCCAAGTGATTTGGTTAAGACTCCCTATTTGTTGTTGTTCGTCGTTTTGATATTCCTGGACAGACTGACTGGTATAAAGGCATATTTGTTTTTGTGAATCAATTATTGTTCCTATTATCGTTAATCAGAAATTCTCCTCCTTGATACTACTTGGTGAGCCAGCGACCTTATTATTTGAAACCATTTCTTTGGAGCTCTCGCTATCGTCTTTTATATGTATGCCACATTGTGCTCTTAACCATAGCATGCTTAACTATTCACTGAGCTGTGAGCTGACGGATTTATTCCACATTCTTTTCAGGTTGATTCTTGGAGCATCATAATGGACTCTGAGACAGTGTCGTGACCCACCGTTTGGACCTCTAGGGCATTCGCATTATCATTTTCTTTTAGTTATGTTAACAGCTTCCGCACATTTGTTTCTTTAGAATTTTTGTTAATAAATTTGGAGTATGGAGAATTTGGGATATTGTTCACTGGCTACAAAATGTTGGTTTTGGTTTCCAATTTAATTTTATAATTTAGGATTCAGTTTGATTTATTTGGGTTGTGAAAAATTATTATTATTATTTTTATTTTTGTATAGGCTTCGTGTTCCAAGAATTATTTCTTGGTTCACGGCCGGTCATGCTCCCAGATTTGGGGCGTGACATAATGTGTTTAAAAGGTGTTTTTAAGGGTCTCCGTGAGAAATCAGTGAAAAAAATTACGGGGAAGGGCTTGGTTCGATCAGTTTTTGATAAAAACTATATATATGCATTTTTACCGAAAACTGATTGGATCAAAACCCTTCCCGGTATTTTTTTTTACTAATTTCTCGCGTGGACCCTTAAAAACATCTTTTCAACACATTGGATGGTTCGGATTGTGAAAATTTGATCGGGAAATAGGAGAATTGGAGGGCTCCCTGATGGGAAGTCCATCAGGGAGTCCTGATTGGAAGCTCACTAATACATACATATATATAGGCAATTTTCTAGTCCAAACCTCCCGAAAATAAGAAAAAATGATTTTTTTTGTGTTGCAAATTATTTTTGGAAAATCCGAGCCGTCCAATGTGTTCAGAAGGTGTTTTCAAGGGTCCACGCGAGAAATTTTCAAAAAAAAAAAACTCGGAAGGGCTTGATCCAAACAGTTTTCGCAAAAACTGTAAATATAAATTTTTTGCGAAAACTGCTTGAATCAAGCCCTTTCCGGTATTTTTTTTTGGAGATTTCTCGCGTGGACCCTTGAAAACACCTTCTGAACACATTGGATGGATCGGATCGTCAAAAAAATGATCGGATCAAGGAGGTCCAGAAGTCCGGAGTCCGAAGGAGACGTGGAACATATATATATATATATATATATATATATATATATATATATATATATATATATATATATATATATATATATAGGAAGCGGATCTGGTCAGGACGCCTGTATTTTAAAAAAAATCCGAACTCTTGATCTAAGCCGTTGGATGAGATCCAACGGCTGGTAAAAGAAATGTGAGCTCGCGGGTCAAAATTACCCACACGGGTTAGGATCTGGGTTATAATTACCCACGCGGGTCAAAACCCCCCCCAAACCCCATTCCATCCTCATTACACGTTATTTTAGAGAGAGAGAGAGAGAGCAACAAGAGAAGGGGCGATCGAAGAAGACGAAGAGCACAGCTCGAAATCGAACAAGAAATCAGGGTCTCTCTGGAATCGACATTGAAGGTACGTCTCTCTCTCTCTCTCTCTCTCTGTGGTTCGAAAATCTAGGGTTTCGAAAATCTAGTGTTACGAAAATCTAATCTAGTGTTACGAAAATCTAGGGTTTCGAAAATCTGGAATTACTTGTACGCAAGTGTGCGAGTTTGATCTATATAGTTCCAGCATCTATTAAAGTTTTATTTCTCCTAGGTAGTAAGTGATATGAACCTCTCCATTGTATCATCTGCTTGAAATTCCCTATTTTAACGATTTCCCCTTTTTTCCTTTGATGAGACCTTTTAATTTAGTTCCTAATACTTTTTCCCCATGGATGATTGTGTTTGAAAAGATGTTTGTATTTTAAACTTCAGATTCATTGTAAATTCGGACCAACAATCACTTTTATTGAGTCATCTCGAGTGGAGTTGGAGTTACATATTTGACACTTGACTGCATAATTTCCTGAGAAAAAAATTGCTAGAGAAATCTAAATTGCAGGTATAAGTTTGTGAAACTGGGTTTTCTTAGTCAAAGCTCATAATAGAATTCTTAGTTTTTGACCAGGGAATAACTTGGAATTCTTAGTTTTTCCACAGCAATGCCATATTGGGTGGTATTCGTTGGCCATAAACCAGGAATTTATACAACTTGGGAGCAAGCTAAAGCTCAGGTTGGATATCCGGATAACGACCACAAAAGGTACACTTTGCTTGCCGATGCCGAAGAAGCGTTGTGAATTCGTGGCGGAGCGCGAGGCCAATAGTCGATGTTTGTGGTCGTTACGGCCGAACCCAGCATCAAGCTACTATTGGTGGTTCTACTTCAGCAAGGGCATTGGAAGATGAATTCGTGGCGGAGCGCGAGGCCAATAGTCGATGTTTGTGCCATGTTATAAATTTTTTTCTAGGTTTCGTAACTTGTATGTTGTTGGCGTATGTATTCGATTCCGAATGATGGTGTGTGTTATTTTAAATACCACGTTCCTTTTTTTTTTCCCTTCAAGTCAATGAATTTGGAGATATGTTCCTCTTTCTGTTGTTTTTATGGATGCACATGGTTGGAAAGCTTGAATTCTTGTTGGCTTGATGTCAAGGAATAAGAAAGCTTAAATTTTTGTTGGCTGCAAAATTTTGTTGACAAGGAGTAAGAACCTGGACACTAAATAAGGGAAACTATGGTAGAAGCATAACCCCAGGGTTCATTTTTTGGCAAAGGCATACGTGAAGTAGAGACCAAAATTGGCAAAGGCAGACCTGGACACTAAAAGGGAAACTAAATTTTGTTCACACAGGCAGACCCAAATTGTTCCTCTTTTTTCTTTCATCATTTTCTACTTATATAACTCATGTTTTATGAACACAGTTGCTGAATTCACTTCACTGCTTTGACATAAAAGATTACCCAAATCAGAGATCCTTCTATGGATCATCAGTTCACCACAACCAGCAGGTTACTAAATTCATGTTAACTAAAGCAATAAGAAGCAGCAGGTTCCCAATTTCACCAAGCAAGATGAGCAATGCAAATTCAACTTACAAGTAGCCAAATTCAAGTCACAAGATGACCAATACAAATTCAAGTTACAAGTAGCCAAATTCAAGTCACAAGATGACCAATACAAATTCAAGTTACAAGTAGCCAAATTCAGAAGTAGCCAAATTCAGAAGTAACACTAATCTGGGCAGCAAGAACCCAGGTTTTGAAAACAAAGTATTTCCAGTGAATGATCCAGTGACTGATCCAGTGAGCAGCAAAAATCAACAGTGACTGATCCAGTGAGCATTTCCAGTGACTATCCAGTGAGCGTTTCCAGAGACTGATCCAGTTTACCACAACCAGTGAGCGACTCCAGTGAGCATTTCCAGTGACTCATCCCATCCTGAAAACAAAGTACAAAAACCAAATTACAAGAGCTAAGAAATTTGCAACTAGAAATAGCAAATTACAAACACTTACAATCATCGTCAACATCAATGTCAATGGACTCGTCCTCATCATCCTCCACGTTCAACTCGTCCTCATCATTCAATCTAACACTTTGCGAAGACCTAAGAAAAAATATAGGAAGTAACATTTAAATAACAATAATATTGAAGTTTCGAATAATGAAATGAACATATTTAGATGCATACACGTACGTTCCAAGAAGTTTTGGACAATTTCTTTTGTCATGCTTTTGCCCCACTAATCCACAACCATTGCAACGCCTAGCCTTCTTGACAGCCTTCTCTTTTCCTCCCTTCAACCGTTTACCACAACCCTTTGTCCTAATTCTAAATGGTTCTTTGAGACTACTTTGGCTCTCAAGAGGAGCAGACATTTGGATACTTTGGCTCTCAAGAGGAGTAGGCATTTGGATACTTTGGCTCTCAAGAGGAGTAGGAATAGGCATTTGGATACTTTGGCTCTCCGTTGCACGCAATTCAACCACACCTTCCGTTGCACGGTTCCCTTCCGCATTTTCTTTTGCACGCTTCTTGGCTACAAACCTTTTTTGAGCTGCTAACAATAATTCTTTCAACTCTTCTGTATCATCTTCACTTAAGACAGCTTCATCAATAACATTAGACGCAAGTTGAAAGAGACTATTGCGCCTCACTAACAAAGAAATGTCACAAATTTCATTAACCGTCCCACCTAAGTCATCCATAACTCTGGTAGATTTAGCAGATTTAGTCCACCTCCGCAAGATGTACTGTTCAGGTAATTCCATAACCTGTTTTTTCGTGAAGTACGCCAACATATGGCGACATGGAATTCCATCACTTTCAAACATCTTACAACTACATTTGACCAAGTTTGATGACTTCTCTAACGAAAGCTCACGACCCTTTGAATCACCCTCTTTTACCCTCTGAACGTTGTACAAACAACAGTGGTCATCCTTAAATGTACTTTTCACCACATACTTGCCACTTTCAACCAATTGCTCCTGAAACTTGTAAAAGATAGTGTGTGTGTACAATTCAGCCATTGTCGACTCCATGACCCGCCCAGTCACTGTTTGCGGCTTTTCATTGACATCTTTATGGTCCAAGTCCAGTTCATTGTGGCGCATTTTGGCAAGTCCCCTATTAAACCGAATCACAAAATCTAACATTGAATTTTGATGAGACACGTACTTTTTGAAGAATGCATGAGCACCTTCAACTCTTTGACTACTAGTCATATGGGCTGAAAAAATGTGTCTCGAATATGCAGGAACCCATCTATGACGAATTTTGTACATGGTATTTAACCATTCATTGGTGTCCAATTTAGCTTTCCCTACAACATCTGCCCATCTTCCTTCAAAATTGTCGGGGCTCTCGGTTTTCCATATACAATTACTCAAGTCTTCATAATGTTCTTTGTAGGAAATTGCACTTATTTTTTCAGAAAATTTACTCAAAATGTGCCAAATGCAATACCTATGAAATGTATTAGGAAGAACCGTAGCAATTGCCTTTGCGATGGCCGGATCTTGATCAGTTATGATCATTTTTGGCGGGCCGGCGGGCATCGCTTTCAACCATTCCGTGAAAAACCATTCAAAAGCATTACCCTTTTCACCACTTAAGAATGCACAACCCAAAAGAGTTGTTTGCCCGTGGTGATTAACCCCTACCATAGGTGCGAAGATCAAATTGTAGCGGTTTGTGTTGTAAGTTGTGTCAAATACCACCACTTCCCCAAAGTATTTGTATGACTTCCTACATGTTGCATCCGCCCAAAAACAATGAACCATCACACCCTCATCTTCGTCGAATTTAAAATAAAAAGCGGGATTCTTTTTTTGCTCATCCTTAAAATACTCAAATAACAAAGTAGCGTCATGTCCCTTTAACGCTTTCCTCCTATCCCTTTCAGCATTATACAGATCTCGTTGTGTACATCCCACATTTTGAAGACCTCCAGCTTCCATCTCTAAAAGACTCATTTGTTGCCATGTTGGCACATTAGCTTTTGCTAGTTGTTCTGTTAAATTTCTCTTGGCAACTGAGACTGCACGATGAGAGTGCAACAAATGCACCCTCCTTGGGGTCGTAAGAGGGTGGTTATGACCCTCGACAAATTGCCTAACAACAAAGCCCCCCGCATCTGACCGATCTTTCACAACTACCAGTCTGGCACCACAACCGTCTCTAGTTAGCCCCCGTCTCCGCATAGTGGGTTTAGTTTTGTTTACATTAATTCTTCTCAACCCTTCTTTATAACAAACATATTCCTTTCTAATTATCTCACCGTCCTTACTCTTCTTACTAGAATTCAGCCGTGTACCAAATCCACCTTCTCTACCATAATTGTTGTAAAATTGTTGAACCTCATCTAAGTTTTGAAAATGTTGGCCAATTTTCGGTATCACTGAGTTTTTAACTTGAGGAGTGTAAATTTGTTGAGAAGAATTACCAGATGACACTCCTACCCCTTCTTTATCTTGTACACACTGCATTCTAAAAACCCAAAAAGAAGAAGAGTAACCATAATAGCAACAGTTCAATGGGTGAAAACAAATATATAAAAGTGATTGTTGGTCTGAATTTACAGTGAATTTGAAGTTTGAAATACAAACATCTTTTCAAACACAATCATCCATGGGGAAAAAGTATTAGGAGCTAAAAAAGGGGAAATCGTTAAAATAGAGAATTTCAAGCAGATGATATAATGGAGAGGTTCATATCACTTACTACCAAGGAGAAATAAAACTTTAATAGATGCTGGAAATATATAGATCAAACTTGCACGCTTGCGTACAAGTAATTCCAGATTTTCGAAACCCTAGATTTTCGTAACACTAGATTAGATTTTCGTAACACTAGATTTTCGAAACCCTAGATTTTCGAACCACAGAGAGAGAGAGAGAGAGAGAGAGAGAGACGTACCTTCAATGTCGATTCCAGAGAGACCCTGATTTCTTGTTCGATTTCGAGCTGTGCTCTTCGTCTTCTTCGATCGCCCCTTCTCTTGTTGCTCTCTCTCTCTCTCTAAAATAACGTGTAATGAGGATGGAATGGGGTTTGGGGGGGGTTTTGACCCGCGTGGGTAATTATAACCCAGATCCTAACCCGTGTGGGTAATTTTGACCCGCGAGCTCACATTTCTTTTACCAGCCGTTGGATCTCATCCAACGGCTTAGATCAAGAGTTCGGATTTTTTTTAAAATACAGGCGTCCTGACCAGATCCGCTTTCTATATATATATATATATACTCCACCGATCCAGTCAAGGATCCCGGATTTCCCGGATTGAAGCGTTTTGATGCTTTTAACGATTGTTTTTGGGAAATCCGAGCCGTCCAATGTGTTCAAAAGGTGTTTTCCAAGGCCCACGCGGGAAATCTTCAAAAAAAAATACCGGGAAGGGCTTGATCCAAGCAGTTTTTCCCAAAAACTGTACATTTACAGTTTTGCGAAAAACCGCTCGGATCAAGCCCTTCCCGGTATTTTTTTTTGAAGATTTCCCGCGTAGGCCTTGGAAAACACCTTTTGAACACATTGGACGGCTCGGATCGTCAAAAAAATATCGGGAAGGTGGAGTCCCGGATCCGGGACTCCCGGACTAGATAGTTCCTCTATATATATATATATATATATATATATATATATATATGGGGCCGGTTCCGCTAACACAACACTTGACACAAAATATGACACTCCATCTTAACCATTCAAATGGATGGCTAAGATTAAAACACCCAAAAAATTAATCTCTCTCTCTTCTTGTACTCTCTCTCCCCCATCTCACCTGCTACTCTCTCTCTCACCCTTTCCCCACTCGGGCGAAACAACTTTCCCATCCCCATCTCAGGCGACATCTTCGGCTATCCCATGTCCGGCGACTATTTCCGGCGATTACTTTCAATTTTACTCTTCCTTTTCATTGAACATTTTTTTCTTTTATGTACCAAACAAACCATACCTGACGGTGAGGGTCAAGAAAGGCCTGATCCCAAAAAGGCGAAATTAAGTGATCAGGTCTAACATGGTACTACCATAGAATCAATAAATAATTATTATAGGGTCCATTATAGCTTTTTATAACACCTCTAGTCCACCTAATGTTTTCATAACACCTCTAATCCATCAAACAACATTTTTTATTCTCTTAGGTCCATTCTATTTTTTTACTAGACAAATGTACCCTTACATTAAATTTAATAAATAATATACCTTTGCCGAAAAAGTCACCGGCGCCGGAAAGTCTGCCAGAATTCCGCCGGTGTCGGAAAGTTCGCCGGAATTCTGCCGGCGCCGGAAAAGCCGTCGGAAAATTCTACCGGCGCTGGAAAAGTCGCCGAAAAATTATGCTGGTGCCGGAAAAGTCGCCGGAAAATTGTACTTCGCCGAAAAAGTGACCGGCGCAGATGTGGTTATTTGAACTATGTCATTTTTTTAAAAACCTACTTAGGATCAGATGTGGTTATCTTGACTCACAAGAGGTGGTTATCTGTACTCACGAGATGTGGTTATCTGGGCATATTTTTGTTTAAAAAACTTACTTGAGATCAAGTCCTCAACCACCCAAGCACTACAAGGTAGCAGCACAAACCCTCTGCTTTTAACATAAAAATTTTACTGAAAATTGAATAAAACAAAAAAAATCACTTTTTCAAAATGGAGGTGATTATCTGGACTCAAAAGAGGTGGTTATCTAAACTCAAAAGAGGTGGTTATCTAAACTCATAAAATGTTGCCAACTCAATGAGCAATGTTTTCCATATGTGATTTGTGGACAGAAGAAATATTATGTTGAAAGATAGAGTACTAGTAAAGATACAGTATGATAGGTGACAGCATGACCATATTAGATAAGTGAGTAAGTCGTTCAAGGGTACAACTGAAATTGAAAGCTAGGCTCATTCACCAAACTCTAGTTAGGCATTTTATCGAACAAGCAATGAGCGTCACCGATACACCTATATCAACATAAAATTTGATCAAAAAACTACCCACAAACACATCCATGTCCTATGTTTTCAATCTTTTCCGAATCGGAGTAAAACCCACTCCGACCACGATTCTTTATGGCGCTGCACCTCCTTTTCATACCATCTGCACCAGAGAATCGCTGCTGGAATGGATAGAGATTTCTCGCCAGAGGCCTTATTGAGTCAGAGCAAAACCTTGAAACTTGTTGATGACTGTACCGGACGGGCAAGGAGCGTCGAAATCGAGATCGGGCTTATGTATGCGTGACAGCGTCGACGGAATCCCCATCTAATTCGCCATCAACGGAGTCTCTGTTATCGTCTCCGGCGCCGGCATCGAAGTCCGCAGTCCATGAGGTCGAATATTCGTGAGGTTATGAGCTCGATCCACTGGACTGCATCGACGGAATCCCCATCTAAGTCGCCATCAATGGAGTCTTAGTTATCGTCTCCGGACCGGCGTCGAAGTTCGCCGTCCATGAGGTTATGAGCTCGATCCTCTGGATTGGCGATGAGGCCATGGATTTCTGGGTTGACGGTGTGGCCCCAGGCGGAGACGGTTTCATTTCTAGAGAGAGAGAGAAGAAAGCCCGTGACCCAGCGGTTTGTAACCTCCACTGTATCATGTTATGCGCGTTTTTAAAGAGGGATAAACTTGTAATTTTAATGGGCTAGTGGACCG
The DNA here is from genome assembly GCA_020921065.1 of Vaccinium darrowii. Lineage (NCBI taxonomy): Eukaryota > Viridiplantae > Streptophyta > Magnoliopsida > Ericales > Ericaceae > Vaccinium > Vaccinium darrowii. Next base: position 395,614 of record CM037159.1, on the reverse strand, counting down.
GAAGTGCTTTGAAAAAATTGGATGGACCCAAGACTGTAGAAAATAGCAATACTGGACCTCTGACCAACTGGCCCTAGAATCAAACGTGGGGTAAATTTATAAATCTTTCTTTCAATTCACCGGGGTATGGGTTCCACGATCAGAGCTGATAATACTCTTTGGTACTGGGGTAACTTTGCTCAATCTTCTTTCCGACTCTAATTAGCCATATGAAGGACCAAAATCTTGAAATCCATAAATAAACTCCACCATCTTACCAGACTCCTTTGAATCAATTTGATTTTGCAGGCTTTTATCAATTCAATGAGAGGCTGAGAGCCAAAATGTTTCAGATCCAGAAATTCCAACGTGCAGGATAGAGAGAGAACGGTGGGTGGGGAAGAGAGGAGGGAGAGAAATTAAATTTTTTTTTTTGAAGTTTTAATCTTAGCCATCCATTTGAATGGTTAAGATGAGGTGCCATATGTTGTGTCAAATATTGAGTCAGCGGAACCGGCCCTTATAATATATATTCAATATGGATCTTGTTTTATAGTTCTCGATGAGTACTATTAAACAAAATTTTCAAAATTGTAAAAAATATTATAGATTGAAAGATATAAGCAATTGAAAAATGGCACGCTTTTCCATCATTGCCCCGCATTCTTTCCCATTTCTTCCTGCCTTCCCTTCATTGTACTCTATAGCATCTCTTCGCAAAGAGAGCCTACAATCAGAAGGACAAATCGACTTTGGGTGGATTTACTCAAAGAAAATGCATTTTTTCTGCCACTAGTGTACTGAAATAGAAACAGGTGAATTTGATTTTCCTGTGTCATACTGTTTTTTTCCTTTCTCTCAAACCCTAAATAAATAGATTTGTGGGCGAATTGCGAAATCCAGAGAAGACAAGCAACTGAGGGTTGAAAAGAACAAGGATTGGCAGTTGGAAACAGTTATTTGTAATGGCTATCTTTTGTTAATTGGAATGGCAGATTTGACACTTAATAGAATGGGTTTCTTTGGTTCTTTTAAGCCTTGTTTTAAATGCATTACTGGAATGGCAGATTCACCCCCTAAGTTCAGGTTTAAGTGCTTTACCAGAATGGCAGATTTAAGCCTTGTTTTAAATGCATTATGTATGGCATGAATTGAAGTGGGTTGGGGGAAGCAAACGTACAAGTCTAGCTAGTGTGCATGTAAGAACCCGTATGAAAAATCATTTTTTTGGAAAAGTTTCGATTTGGCCGATAAAAAATGCCGGTAATTGTTCCTTGGATTTTTCTAATCACAATGGTATAATTGGAAGTTATTTTTGAGTAAGGCAAAGTCATCTTTCGCCTATTTTATTCGGAGAAAAATCTGCCATTTTTCAGTTTTGTACTAAAAGTGGGGGGATGAAATTTTGATGTGATTAGAATTTGAAAATTTTAGAAATGCCATTGTTTCCAAATGAGGGGTACTTTCTTATTTTCAATAATAAATTAAAGTAAAGACTATAAGTCTTTACTTAAGTATGGTTTATAAAAATAAGTATTGTGGTCACATATTATATACACAAGTGACATTTGGGTGTGAGGTGCAATTAGGGGGTTATAATAAGTAGTGTGGGGCAAATTTGCAAAAAAACAAAATATCTCACTCTCCCTCTCTCGTCCACCGATCGGCTCCTCTCCCTCTCTCTCTCTCTTCTCCTCCATTTTTTTCACACTTTAAGCTCAAAACTCTCCCTCCCCACTCAACCTCTTCAAGAACCAAGGCCATATTCACGTTCTATGCACCGTGGGGAGCTTGGGTCACCTTGGATTCGCACCGGGAGCACAAAATTCGGGATTTGGGGTTTTCTAGACCTAGGGCTTCATTCATCTCCATTTTTCAAGCAAATCCTTGAGGTAGGGGAACAATGTCTACTCTCTCTAGTTATATGTTTATGATTTGTTGCATATACTTGATTTTTGGCCTCAATCTCTTTGAATTTCATGTTTTTCCCAATTTGTGTGGGTTTTTCCATTTTGATTCTTTGATCTATGAATTTGCTTGTTGATTGGTGAAATTGGGAGTGAAATTGATCTCCCTCCATGTTTAATTGTTGCCTAGCATTTCCAATTTGAGCCTAAACTATCTCTATTGTGATTGGGTTGAAATTCCACACCCTAAGGGTGAAAATCTGCACAGTTTACTGTTCATAGCTGCTGCCCCTGTAATTTCCAGCCACTGCCCCTGTTTTTGGGGTGGTTTTCGGTCACTCTTTGATGTCCGTTTGGTCCCCGATCGCTTGTTCCTTCATAAAATTGACTTTTGGCATCACTTGCAACCATGTTTTGACTCGAGAACTTTGGTTTTATATACAAATATGTCATTTTACGTCACATGAAAGTTTGATGGTTTTTAGAAAGCGCGAGTGGGTGTGTGCATAACCAATTTTATTGAAAGATGTGAAATAACGAAATGAAATTTGGAAAACGGACTTGTTGTGAAAGTTTTAATGAAATGTTTGAGATAATGAAGTGTTTCTAAACCGATACCATCATTGGCAAAATTTTGATAAAGGCACGCGGGGCCTATGGAACCCGGCAGAGGCACGCGGGACCTACGGAACCCGGCAGAGGCACGCGGGGCCTATGGAACCCGGCAGAGGGATTAAATCCCTAGTACTATATAAACATGATGGTTTATGGTTTTTCTTCAATGAAAGAATTGAGAAATGAAGTTTTGGACTATCCTTAAAGTTTCGTCAAAACCCGTTATGCAAACTTGATTTTGACTTGTGTGATGAACTTGGGTGGTTGGGTGTAATGAAATGGATATTTGGGTTATGTTTTGGACACTTAGAAAGAACTTTTGAAAACATGAGTTGTGGGTGGATACTTGGAAATCACTTGGATACGTTGAAACTTTTTAAATTCTTCCTCCATGACTTGGATACTTGGACTCGCACGTGAATAATCGTTTAACATATCTTACCCTCATGTGCATGCATCATATTCATATGCCTAGCGTTAGTAGAATAGTTCTCCTACGAGCAAGTGTGCTCACCCTATCATTTTCAGGTACCCAACTTTGATCGTGCATGCTTTGGAGTGCATGACTTGGATGATGAGCATACATGGCATGAAGTTACTTTATTCATCTTTTATGCATTAAACTTTGCTTTTGGGGAGATGATATTGTAACTCTAATCTTTTCTCTATCTTTTGACTATGGATTTGTAATAACTTATGGGATGCTTATTTGATTTCACCTTTGGGGCAAGGGTGCCCAAACTTTATTATTTGATTACACCTTTGGGGCAAGGGTGCCCAAACATTTGATAGTCATTGGACTAAGGATGTACTTTGATTTATGGAAATCTTTAGCTTTTGACTTATTTATTGTTTGAGATTCTTTTACTTATGTTTTGTAAAAAAATGAGGGCGTGACAAGTGTGTTCGTTAGCCATTTTCTGGTTTTCCATCCATTTACTAACGGTAATGGATAGGTTAACATTGAAATGGGTATGAAACTTAAAGGGGAAAATTGAAACAGAAAATTTTGTGAGGACGAAAATGAAACCAAACTCATTTTGTAGGGACCAAAAAAGTAGATAAGCCAAACAGTAAATATAATTTGTTAGTGGCAACTCTTGACTGGCTATAAAAGTAGCCAAATCTAGCCATCACCTTAACATTTGCTAAAAGTTAACCCATGCATCAACCTATCCACTACAGGATGAAAATAGTCAAATATTAGTTAAAAAGTCAACATTTCCCACTAACGTACTCAATTACTCCTAACCTACTACTTAACCTAGCCATAGTCAATGCTCTAAGTTGCAAAAAACTAATTTTCTCTCACATATTTCTTTTGCCAAAAACATGTTATTAAAACCAACTTTGTGCTTTTAGCAGATGGGAGTTGGTGCTAAAATCTTTAGCAAACGGGAGACTCAACAATATATATATATATATATATATATATATATATATATATATATATATATATATATATATATATATATATATATATTTTTATAATTGGGTTTTGGACGTTCTGGATTTTAAACAAACTATTCGCGAGAATAGTTTAAACTCTTCACGCGAATCATTTGTAAAAAATTCGAAATGACGTACCAGAACCTTTTTGGACAATTGAGATGCGCTGGTGTGCACTTGGGGTACCCATAGACGCGCTGTGTTTTTTCCTAACCACGTGAACCACTCCACTAACATACTAGGGGTAGACGCAATTAAACGCTCATTCCTTTTGGCAAAAAGGTTTAAACCGGTTTTTTGGTTTATTCATTGTCTTTATTCAAAAAAATTTACATTTGTTAGTTTTGCATGAAGTATTCATGGTTTATTGATATGTCTCGACGAGAGGAATCTAAAAAGTGTAAAATTACGGTCAAAACTAAAAGTTTTTTAATAAAGCCAAAATTATCCAATAAACTAAATTATTTTCGGCTTCATTACATAAAATTAGTTTTTCATAAAAACTATATGCATGCATTTTTATGAAAAACTGCTCGGATCAAGGCATTCCCCCGGTCATTTGTTTTGGTACTTTCTCACGTGGCCCCTTAAAAACAAATTTTAAACACATTGGACGTTTCGCATCATGAAAATTTCATCGGAAAAGTGAAGGCGGGGACATAGTCCGCATTTTTAAGGGTGTGGACTGGAGCCTAATTGTATATATAGAACCTTATACATTTAAAAATAATATAACTAATTTTTTGAGGTGTTGTGAATAGTGAAAGTGGACAAAATATTTAGGATGGAGGTAGTCAATGTTACTCACTCTCTAGCTGGTTAATTAGTTTAGTTTTTTTTTTTCCTTTCCTTCCCCTTTCTTATAATCGTAACCACTCAAAGCTTCGGCGATTGTTGGGTTGTGGGGTTAGCCAGGTGGTTGTGGCAGCTTCAAGACCCATATGGCGGTGGCAGTCGTAACTTATTGTGGCAGCTTCAAGGCCCATATAGCGGTGGCAGTCATAATTTTTATTCGAATCCTAGCTCCGCCACTGTTTTGGGACTAATAATGAATGCCACGATTTATAAAAATTGGAGATACGAGTAATATGAATTCGGTTTTGCTTACGTATCAGTTTTCGATCGGGTTAATGTTTGTAGATGGTGTTAGTGATTGGAACTGGTGCTTTATAAACAAACAAAAGCTGTAAGCTGTATGCACATATCTCTGACAAACACTGTGCAGATATCATTTTGGAGGGCCATTTTAAAGTCTCACACAATTTAATTAAACCATTCATTGAATTTAGAACATTTTTTCTAGTTGTTCTTTCCAAAAACTGACCCAATTGCATAGTTGTAGCTGCTTAATCAACCATTCAATTTTCTGTGCGAAGCCCGAGGCTTGACATAGAGAAAGGAAAAGACTTACTTTGGAGCATAGGAAAAAGAAAAGACAATAATTGGTTGTTCTTAATTTTGTTTAAATATTTCTAGTACAACATTAAAACTGATGGTGACCTATCCTCCCCTCTTGGCACCACTCGTGCAATGCCATCACTCATCAGACTATCACCATCATATATTGCAAAACGGCGTACTTCGTCTGCCTTCTAAATTTTTTTTTTTTTTAATTGGGTCTTGATAACCTTTGTCTAATAGATAAAGGATAATATGTATTTAATGAGAAAGAAGTTCGGATACTAATATATGTGTAACATACATCAATATAGTTTCACAAATATCAATACTCTTTTTCTATTTATTATCCTCCGTTTTAAGGGCTGAGGTTAGCATTATTCCTACCACGTAAATCACTCTACCACATTAGGGGTAGAGGCAATTAAACCCTTAATGTGTGGTTCAACAATCATGCTCAGTCATGCATTGCTTTCATCATGGGTCGAACTAGTTAGAAAAACTTTATTTGTCTGTTTGTATGATTTTATCACCTTTTTTAACCCCCTTTGAAAGGTCTAACCACATGAATCCCTCCAAAGATGTCAAATGCGAAGGCATTAAAATTGAAGGTGACAATTTCTACCCTATATTGGAGCAAGATTGCGAAATTTCAATGGTTTAGTCGTCGTAGTGGGCCAAATTTTGGGGTGGAAAAAAAAGGGCGATATATAGTGATTGTCTTGATTGATCAAAAGAGATGTGATTTGTAGAGTGCCTTAATATTGGTAGATATCCATTCATAGATAAGCTAGCCATGAAATATGTACACTAAAAGTCATCTTCAGAAGCTAACGGATGATTGAAAATTAATTGTTAGTTTTAATCTTCAAGTCGTATTCAATCATCAACAATCAATCTTAATTTCCTTGTAATTTAATTTTTCTGGTACAAAAATAATAATACTAGTTATAATTTAACACACTTCAGAAAAATATTGCAAAGTAGCCAGCATTACTGAGGTAGTAATAAGGTTTTTCTTCGTCAGTAATAATAAGGTTTTTCTTCTGTATGCACTTCAACCAGAAAAAAAACAATGCTCCCCTTCCTTCTATATGCACTTCAACCAAAAAAAAATAAAAATAAAAAATAAAAATCAGAATAAAAAATGCTAGAATGATAACAAAAAGAATTTGTGTTAATAATTAGTAAATTAAGTAAGTTAATTATATAAATTATCAAACAAATCAATAGCTAGCTTAAATTATGTCAGCAGATCGATCAAGTGGAAGGGCAATTCAATATGCAATAACTAAAATATAAACGTAAATTAGACACTCACTCTCTCTGGTTAACCACTGCTATGTATTTTTTGGGAGTATTATTATGTTTGATTAATTTTAAAACACAGTATACTTTTTTTGGTATTAATATACGCCTTCCGTTTCCAAAATGATTATCCGGTCCCCAAAACGAGAACATAACAAAATGTGGTTTGGTTTAAAAAATTTCAATTTTTAAAGCAAAATACTATTGAATTAAATTTCAGTTTTTAATTCAATAGTATTGAAAGGTTTTCTTGCAATCCTTCTTCTTTACGTAGTTTTCACCGCCAAATACTTTTCTTCCTCACCTCTTGGGTGAGGTCATCCACACCAAGGGGTCATCCACACCTCATTTCCATGGCATCACTTGTGTAATTTCATCACCTTCATTGCCATACGAATCAACTGAGGTTGCTCTCCAATAGATTTTATCAAGATTTGATAAAATTAAGCCCTTAATTTTATCCATTGGTGAAAAGATTTGATAAAATCTTAATTTTTTGCATGACAAAATCTTTCAAAAATCTAAAACTTAAGCAAATCTTTGACAAAAAAAGAAAAAAAAAAAAAGAGGGGATGTATACTTTCTGTCTTGATAAATCAAGAGTGATGTGATTTGTAGATATCTATTTAATTTACAGATAAGCTATGAAATATGTAACCATAAATGTCATCCTCTAGTCATTTTCAATCATAAAGAATCAATCTTATCAAATTAATATAGAAATATATGATTTAACACATGATTTGAATTTTTTGCCCTTTTAACAATCCCAAGTTTATCGTTACCAACATGTTTAATGCCATCCGGTAAAAGTGACAAGGGGCTGGAAGAACATGTTTCAAATTTTTGTAGTCCTTTTGCTTCATTTTTCTACAAAAATAAAAACTGATGGTGAGCCATCCTATATAATTATACCTTGCCAGCAAATTGAAGGCGACCCTCTGTAATTTTATTGGGCTTCATACTTTCACATGGTCAAGGGCGGAACAAGGATTTTATAAACGAGGAGGCCACTACCTGAACAAAAAAGATTTTGAAATTTTAAGATTCGGTAATCTAAAGTATCAATAAAAAAAATTTGTAGATAAAAAATAAAAAATAAAAAAAACTAAAGTGAGAGTGGAAACAAAATAGGAAAATAAAGTTTTTTTATCATTTTTCCTTCCACTTGTTTTTATTGACAATTTTCTTTTCTTTTCCTTTCGTTTGCACGAGTTCCAAACATATTCTATAAATTCGTCATAATTGCTTCATTAGGTTGATTAGTATTACAAACATGTTTTGATTTCTTTTCCTTTTTAACCAATGTTTTGAAACCTGGACGGCCGGACCGAAGAACAAACCGGAGAAGGGGCCGGGCGGACGGGTCATCGGTTCCACCGCGGTCGAACCGCTATCGAACTGTGACGTCATGATTACATCATAAAATATATATATATATATATATATATATATATATATATATATATATATATATATATATATATATATATAACAAAAAAAAGAGTATAAAAAAATACATGTGAAAATGGCTTGAAAGAATAGTGTGAAAAGAGGAGGAATGGGGTTTAAGATGCGTTGAATACATTTTTCTCCAAACCCACATCGGTGGGAGATGGAGTCAGCATGCCCTTTGCCTCTTTAAAAGGCTGCCTGGGCGAAAACAATAGTAGTGGATTCCTTTTAGGAAATTGATATCTGCACTCCCAATTTTGATGCAGGGGTTCCAAGCTACAATAATTTTCCAAAATCACCCTTTTGCAAGTTCTATGATTTACTTTAAGCACTCCAAAAAACCTTTTACTCTTCTCCTTTACTTCAGGCACTTCGAAAATTAGATTTTTTTATCATAAAAATAGAGATAGTTACTCAACTCCTTTTACTGCACGTTACTGAATTGCCTTCTTCCATATGTAATATTTATTTGCTAGAGTCTTTATGCTATTGTCTCCATGTTCTACATCAGGACAACCTGAACAAGTGGTCTTTGGCCTATGACTGTAGAACCATCCTTATGTCTATGCAAAGTCTCTTGGGAGTTCTGTTACTTTTCTTCTTAAGAGTTCTCATAACTTTGGTGATGTGTTTTGTTTGTCTCACTATGAGTTTTAAAATGTAGATTTGCAGCCGTTATGAAGATTTTGAGGGGAAAATGGTAGATAATGAGTAGGAAAATATAAAGATCTTGTGCCACAACCATTGTGAAGATTTTGCAGCATCAACATTTTCAATTGTGTGTTGCTTATTTTGGAGAATTCTAACATGTATAGTTATTTTTTTCTTTTTTTGTGCAAAGTGGCATGAAACAATCTGACATAGATGCATGTTTAATGTTTGGAACCTAATATTTATGTTGTAGATGTTTAATGTTTGGAACTTTATGTTAATGTTTATGCTTAGAACCTAACGTTTATGTTTAGTTTTGGTTCATTTTTCCATTTGGAGTGCCTTAGTAAATGAGGAGATATTTTGGGGATGGAGTGCCTCAAGTAATTTTTATATCTTAAAAAGGGTAGTTTTGTAACTTCATTAATTTTTGGCGTGCCTGCATAAAAAAAAAGGAGCCCCAAAATCAGCACCCTTCCTTTTAAGGGCCTTAATGAAGCAGTCTACGCTACATGTGTTAGGCGAAGGGACCACGGTGGAAAGTATCAATTCAAAATTTCCTGCTCGGGTTAATAGAACCGCTCCCGGTTCTTCCGGTTGAGCGGTTCAACCGCCTTTTTGGGATGGTTTTCACTTCGTAGACCGGTTCCAACTTTGAAGCCGTTTTTTTAGTATAACCGAACCAGAAGGAGGGCCGGTCGACGAGCCAACCGGTCGAACTGGTCGGTCCGGTTTGGTTTTTATAACACTGGTTTAAGGAGATTCGAAAATCATGCATGAAAAAATATGGATTAGCTCTTATTTGTGGAAGCTCAAATGGTCATAAAACTTTACAAGGTAAGCCGACAATTCGGGAATTAAGTTCAAATGGCAATTGGAGAATGATGGTATGTATGCCCACCTAATGAATGTTCAATGGCTAGTGGAGGAATGCATGTTGAGAAAATCATTCACTGCCTTACTATGTGTCCACCGGCTAGGGAGCAAGAAAAGGAAGATTTGTAATTGCGTAATTGTGGTTCAGTTAAGGCCATAATCTAGCGGCTCATTTCTAAAGTTGAAGATCTGCATCAACGTCTACATGCAGAATGATATAAAAAAGACCAAGGAAAGAATAAAGTGCTATACAGACAGAGAACTCTTAAGGGAAAAAATATACGCGGGTCACCTTTGTCATTCAACTCAAAACTTCATCTTGCATATTCTACACTAGTTTGAGTGTTGTATTTGAGCTATCATTGTAAAAGGGATTGTACACCCTTATGAGAATTTATCTTCTGTGAGTGATTTTTGTGTGAGAAAAAATTACTCAGTTAGGTGTTACTACCATCGGAGTTAAAACTAGTTGGGTTAGGTGTGACTAACACCGGAGTAAAAAATAGTTGGAGCGATTGGAGACATTACTCGTTGTAAGGGTTTCTCTAGCGCCCGCGAAGCTAGAAAGTGTTACTATTGGAGATAGTACAGTAAATCCCAAGTTGGACACTTGGGCAGTGGACTAGGCCGTGAAGTTGCGGACTGAACTGCAATAAATCTCTGTCTTGATTTCTCTCCTCTTTACTCTTTATTTGTTGTCATATAATTATTATTTGTATGCTTGAATCTATTTAATTTTATTGGGTGTTGCATTTTGTTTATTTCTCTCTCACATACTTTTTAAATTTTTTTTATACATTTTGACACTTTTCTATGCATTTTTCATATATTTCGATACATTTTTTAAAATTTAACGACAGATTAGTAGGTTGACTTTAGATTTTTTTTTTCTTTTTTTTACCACGTGAATCACTCCACAACCGAGACAGGTAATTATTAAATTTTTGGGGTATAGGGTCGAGAAAGGGGATAATTGAAAAAATCCGACCATGTTAGAGTAAAGTTAGGGTAGACATCACCCTCTCTCAGAAACAGCCCCGAAAATTTTTTATTCATAAAATTTTGTTTTTACCCTTACAACTAGAATCTCACATTGCATTTGTGTGTATTTCTTTTGTCTTTTCTGTATTTCCTGTAAGCCCTGTGAACTTCCAATAGAATGACCCTTTCTGAAAGGTCTAACCACATGAATTACTCCACAAATGTCGAATGAGGAGGCATTAAAATTGAAAAGTGACCATTTGTACCCTGCTATAATGTCAAATGGGGAGGCATTAAAATTGAAAGGTGACCATTTGTACCTTGCTATAATGTCAAAATAGGAGGCATTAAAATTGAAGTATGGCCATTTGTCCCTACTATTGGAGCCAGATTGTGAAAATTTAATGGTTTAGTTGTTCTAGCGGGTCAATTTTTTGGGAAAAAAAAAGGTGATGTAAACTTTCCGCATGGGGGCATTATAAGAAAGGTCTAACCACGTGAATCACTCCACAGATGTCAAATGGGGAGGCATTAAATTGAAGGTGACCATTTGTACCATGCTATAACATCAAATGTGGAGGCATTAAAATTGAAGATGACCATTTGTACCCTTCTATCGGAGCATTGTGAAATTTCAATGGTTTAGTTGTTCTAGGGGGCCAGATTTTTTAAAAGAAGAGAAAAGAAGGTGATGTATACTTTTTGTCTTGATAGATCAAGAGTGATGTGATTTGTAGATATGCATTTAATTTACAGATAAGCTATGCAATATACACCCTAAATGTCATCTTCAGAAGCTAACGGATGATTGAAAATTGTTAATTTTTAGGGTTAATTTCACTAACCTCCCCTGAGGTTTGCATTAATGTCACTGACCTCCCCTTAGTTTTCCGATATACCACTGTCCTCCCTTGCTTTACAAAATAAATGTCAGATTCCCCCCTTGCCGTTAAAAACGCCTAACGGCGTTAACTTTGATGGCGCATTGACGTTAATGCCCTTAAACTTAAACTTTGCTTTATTCTTTCTTATTTGAGTTCATATTACATAAAAATTTTGAAAGGAGTGAAAAAATAACTTAATTATTTACTTTTTTCTTGGAGCTTTTTTTTCTTTAACTTAAAACTATATATATATTTTTTTTTAGTTCCCATATGATATACTTCAACATTTTGATAATAAAAATAAAATTATCAATAATCACCTAAGCCCACTGCTTGCATTTTTTTTTTTTACCTTTTTTCGGTTCCTTTTTCTTTTTTCAGATATAAGGCTAACTAGACTCTTTTTTCTTCTCTTCTTTTTTACATGATTTACTTAACCATGCTCTCTCTCTTTTTTCTTTTTCTTTTTTTATTAGAGTTAATAATGGTCTAAAATAAATATGCACACCCTTTTAGGAGGAACAAACATTTTGCACAAAAAAAAACCTATCAAGGTAATGTATTTATGAGTCTTTTTTGGGGGGAAAAAATTACACTATTATTTTTCTCAACGGGATCCTTGAATTGGGGTAAAAAAAAAGGAGAAACAAATATGCACTCCCTTTTAGGAGAAACAAATATTTCTCAAGGGTGTGCACACCCTTTTAGGAGTGTGCACAAATATTTTAGACCATTATTAACTCTAATAAAAAAATAAAAAGAAAAAAGAGAGAGAGCATGGTTAAGTAAATCATGTAAAAAAGAAGAGAAGAAAAAAGAGTCTAGTTAGCTTTATATCTAAAAAAAGAAAAAGGAACCGAAAAAAGTAAAAAAAAAAAAAAAATGCAGGCAGTGGGCTTAGGTGATTATTGATAATTTTATTTTTATTATCAAAATGTTGACGTATATCTTATGGGAACTATAAAAAAAATAATAAAAAAAAACGAGTTTTGAGTTTAAGAAAAAAAAGTTCCAAGAAAAAAGTAAATAATTAAGTTATTATTTCACTCCTTTCAAAATTTTTATGTAATATGCACTCAAAAAAGAAAGAATAAAGTAAAGTTTAAGTGTAAGGGCATTAACGTCAGTGCGCCATCAAATTTAACGCCGTTAGGCGTTTTTAATGGCAAGGGGGAATCTGACATTTATTTTGTAAAGCAAGGGAGGGCAGTGGAATATTAGAAAACTAAGGGGAGGTCAGTGACATTAATGCAAACCTCGGGGGAGGTTAGTGAAATTAACCCTAATTTTAATCTTCTAGTCATTTTCAATCATAAAGAATCAATCTTATCAAATTAATATATAAATATATGATTTAACACATGATTTGAATTTTTTTCCCTTTTAACAACCCTAACAACCCTAAGCTTGTCTTTACCAACATGTTTAATGCCATCCGGTACAAGTGACAAGGGGCTGGAAGAACATGGTTCAAATTTCAGTAGTCCTTTTGTTTCATTTTTCTGCAAAAATAATAACTGATGGTGAGCCATCCAATAATTAATATACCTTGCCAGCAAATTGAAGGTGACCCTCTGTAATTTTATTGGGCTTAATACTTTTACATGGTCAAGGACGGAACAAGAATTCCATATACGAGGAGATCACCACCTGAACAAAAAAGATTTTGAAATTTTAAGATTCGGTAATCTAAAGCATTAAATGTATCAAATAAATATCCAATGTAAAATACAATAACTAGGTACTCTTTTATAAAAAAAAAAAAAAAAAAAAGGACAAAAAAGTAAAAGTTGCTCATTGCGTTACCTCAACCATGAGTAGAATGGAATTTGAAGGATGCCACTCCAATAGGGTACGGTTTTTTTCTAGTTTTTTGGGTAACGGGTGGGGGCAGAGAGTGATTTTCAAAAACCTGCCAGGGTTAGGGTAGAGGTAGGGGTATGGGTCACCCCGCCCCGACATAAATATATATGTATAACTATATTTTTATACTCTTAGAGTATATATGAAATTATATTTTCTCTCTTATGTGCATCAAATTTTATTTGTATTCTTACAATTTTATTTTTACAACTAAAATACAACATTAGATTGTAGATTTTGAAATTATATTTTCTCCCTTATATGCATCTAATTATATTTGTATTCTTATAATTTTATTTTTACAACTAAAATGCAACATTAGATAGTAGATTTTGGTTAAGTTGTGTAAGTCATTTTGTGAACTTTTATCATTTGTGCTCACTAATATTAGAGTCTAAAAAATACTTTACTAATATGTGAAAAAAATAGGGACGGGACGGGTAAACCTGATACTTGACTGGGACGGAGGCAGGGGTACCCATAAATTACCCGGTCGGGTTAGGGGCGAGTTAGGGGTGGTTTGGAATTTTTAGAGTTGGAGCCGAGATCATCAAAACTCACACCAACCCGTCCCGTTGCATCCCTAATGGCATCAAGGGCCCTCTTTTTCTTGGGTGACAGACTTCGTCGACAAAGGAAATTCCAATTACTGATGGCAGACATATTGCGGTAACACAAGCCATTATGTGGAAACCATAAATCACGTTCTCCTGCATTGTTCTCTTGTTTGGTCTGTCTGGTGCTTGATATTAGATTGGTGGGGAATGCAATGGGTTACCCCCCTAAATGTTGATATGCTTATTCACTGGTGGATGAACTGCAAGATGAATTCAAAAATTAAAAAGATTTGGTACTGTATCCCTTTTGCAGTCTTGTGATCAATTTGGAAAACGAGAAACGAATTTATTTTTCAAAACAAAGCAATCAACTGGGAAGATTTGGTGGAGATTATCAAGATAATAATAGCTTTTTGGGTTAAGTTTGATGGTGAGTATGCTGATTATTCTATTAATGACTTCACCTTCAACCTCAAAAGTATGCTGGAAGCTGCTCTTTTATAATATCAATTTCTTGGGTGTGGGGTTTGGGTTTGATTTGCTAGGGGTATCTTGTTCCTTCTTGGACCTGTTGGGTATGGTTTGGGTGTTGTTATGTACTCCTTGGGTGCTGTTGTTGGGTTTGGCTTGGGGTGTCCTGTTCATCCTTGGGCGTTGTTTTTGGGTCTGTAGACTCTGTACTGAGTCTTGCTGGTTTTTTTTTGGGGTGTGGGGTCCTGTTGGGTCTTGTTATCTTTATGTCTGGTGTCTTTTTGCATTGGGTCCTGGGTGCATTTTTTGGTGTCTTGTTCTGTTGGGCTGGGTGATCCTTTTTGGGTCTTGGGTTGTTTCTTTTTTGGTCCTGTGTGTCTTTCATGGTGTCTGTCTGTGTCTTGCCTATATCTGTTGGATATGATTTGGAATTCCAAATTCAAATGTCTGCTTATTGGTGGACTGCTTAGCTGTCCCTATGTGTGGTGATCATATCAACCATACTTATTTTCTTCATACATTCGACGGGCTGCTGTCAAGTTTTATCGATCATCTCCTCGAGACACCTCCTCATGATAGCACGAAGCTGAACATTGATCCCTTAGCTTATTTGTGCTTCTGATTCAGATGCTGAATTCTGCATTTTGATGATATCATTCTATTATTCTCATATTCTGCTGAAGAACTTGTAGGAGTATTTGGAGTCTATACCAATGCGGTGTTCATTATTCGATTGATTTCGAAATCTGCTGCTGCTAACCCAGACTTTGGAGTTCCCTTATAGCTAGAAGTCATCTTAAAGCCTATGCTTTGGAGATTTTTGTTTAGCTTAATCTCAATTCACAAGTGTAATTGTGGATTGGATCTTATCTCTCTTTGGTTGACCCCTGGTTAACCTTGTGTTTTTTTCCCTCTCGGGTCCGTGGTGGCATATGATTGTCACGGAGAGGGGTGCCAACCTAGTGGGGATGTCTCTTTTTCGTCGTGATGCCTTTTTCCCATGGTTCCCTTTAATCATTGTAATCCATTTTCAAAGATAAATAAATTTCTTTTTTGCCGTGCAAAAAAAAAAAAAAGCCATCCCAAGTCCTAACATCCTTTTAAGTTTCCATTAAACGGACGAGACATTCTTTGATGGTTAGAGTATATTGATCTTTTTTAGGATCACTCCCAAGTTCAAATCCTGACTCTGCCCCTGCTGTGTGAGTAATATTGAATGCAACGATTTCAAAAATTGGAAATCCGAGTAATATGAATGCGGTTTTGCTTACGTATTAGTTTTTGTGATAATGTTTCTAGATCATGTTGTGATTGACACTAGTGCTTTTATAAACAGAGAAATGTTGGGCACACAGATCTGTGGCAAATATCGTCCACATATCATTTTGTGGGCCCATTTTGGGGTGCCACACAAATTATTTAAACTGACCATTAAATTTAAATCATTTTTTTCAAGTGGTTATCTTTCGAGAATTAGCTTATTTGCATAATTGTTGGTGCTTATAATCAACCATTTAATTTTTGTGCGAAGCCTATGGCTTTGTTTGAAACATTGAGAAAAGAAAAGACAAAAAAAAAAAAAAAAAAGATAATAATTAGTTTGAAAAGAGAGTGGGAACAAAATAGGAAAATAAAGTTTTTAGCCCAAGGTTTTCTCTTTGCTAAGGTCCGAGGTTTGAAACTTCTTATATATATATATATATATATATATATATATATATATATATATACAATAAACTTCCTATCAAGGATCCCGGACCGTGTTATGGTCCGGACCTCCACTTTCCGGGCCAAATTTTGACGATCCGAACCGTTAGATGTGTTTAGAAGGTGTTTTTAAGGGCCCCCGTGAGGATTTGGCAAAAAAAAATACCCGGAAGGGCTTGATCCAAGCAGTTTTTCATAAAAATGCATTTATAGCGTTTTTATGAAAAACTGCTTGGATCAAGCCCTTCCGGGTATTTTGTTTTGCCAAATCCTCGCGGGGGCCCTAAAAAACACCTTCTAAACACATCTGACGGTTCGGATCGTCAAAATTTAGCCCGGAAAGTGGAGGTCCGGACCGTAGAGGTGTGGATAGGAAAGAGACTCTATATATATATATTTGGCCCGGAAAGTGGAGGTCCGGACCGAGTCCGGACCGTAGAGGTGTGGATATATATATAGAGAGAGAGTCTCCTTCCTATCCACACCTCTACGGTCCGGACTCGGTCCGGACCTCCACTTTCCGGGCCAAATTTTGACGATCCGAACCGTTAGATGTGTTTAGAAGGTGTTTCTTAGGGCCCCCGCGAGGATTTGGCAAAACAAAATTCCCGGAAGGGCTTGATCCAAGCAGTTTTTCATAAAAACGCTATAAATGCATTTTTATGAAAAACTGCTTGGATCAAGCCCTTCCGGGTATTTTTTTTTGCCAAATCCTCGCAGGGGCCCTTAAAAACACCTTCTAAACACATCTAACGGTTCGGATCGTCAAAATTTGGCCCGGAAAGTGGAGGTCCGGACCATAACACGGTCCGGGATCCTTGATAGGAAGTTTATTGTATATATATATATATATATATATATATATATATATATATATATATATATGCACTATATTTAGGGTCAATCCACATATACGAAGCTTTATTCTAGCTTTACTCAAGTTTTAATTGAGCTCTTCAAAAGTGGATAGTGGCATTGAATATCATGATTTATCAATGTGCAAATAAGTTAGCCCTATATCCATCTGTTATAAAGAAAAAACACATAAACTTTTCAGAAACTAGTCAATAAAAGAATTGGTTGTTCACACAAATTTTTTTTTTTTTTTTTTTTTTTTTTTTTGTCGTCAAAGCGAACTAATTCAATAGTATTGAAAGTTGTCGTTCGAACTAATTGAATTAGTATTGAAAGGTTTTCATACAGTCTTTTATCACTTAAACAACAACGGCAGTATCGATTTCCATATATCTAAAATTAGAAACTGTGGCCTTTGTTTATAAACGGAAGATTAGGGACCAAGTCTATAGAATACAAAAACTTGATGGATCTAATTGCTAATAAGGAGGAGACTGCTTACGTAGTTTTCACCGCCGAAGACTTTTCACCTCTTGTGTAATGTCATCACCTTCATTGCCATAGGAACCAGCTAAAACAACTTCATTTGTCTTTTAAACCTTTTTTTAATAGACTTGTTGGTTTTTTCTCGATTTTTACGTTCGCAGCATCTTTGGTCTAAACCAAGACTTCTCTAATCCGTACCAAACAGATTAGTGAAACCCCCAATTATCTGACTGTCTATGGAGTATGCTTTCATTCCGAACCACGTAAAATCTATGTGTGTGTGTTTTTTTTTTTTTTAATTGCTTTCTCTTTCTCTGGTTTGTTCAATTACGTAGCATAAGTTACGTACGTTTTTTGTGTTTGTCAACGCTTCCGCACATCACTGCCAACTTCCACCCATTATATTAAAGATAATGTGCATATAATGTCAAACAAATTCGTAAATCAATACATGATTCATGGATATCAATATACTTTAATTTCACTGATATGATTAATACACTTTTCTCAAATATCGATGTACTTTCTATACATTATCCTCTGCCCGGAGGCCAATGTTAGCATTGTTCAATATAATTACATCCCCCTTTTTTTCTACCCACGTGAATCACTCCACAGCATATCAGGGGTGGACGCAAGTCGCAATTAAACCCTCAATGTGTCATTAGACGCCTGAAGCCATTATTGATCATGCAACTAGCTTGAAAAATTACTACTATGTCTTTTTGTATGATTTTATCACCTTTTTTAACCTCATTTTTTGAAAGGTCTAACCAACCACATCAATCACTCCACGAATGCTAAATGGGGAGGTATTAAAGGCGACTAATTGTACCCTAATCGGTACCAGATTGTGAAATTTCAATGGTTAAGTTGCAGCGTGCCAAAATTTTGGAAAAAAACAGCTATTGTCTTGATAGATCAAGAGTCATTTGATCTGTTGACTACTTTAATATTGGTCTTGCTAACCTCCATCTATTTGGTAATCTAAGTTACTAATCCTAACATTAATGATCACTATTTTATTCATCCAAATCTTTTCTGGGATCCATCGAACCGTTATTGTACGTGATGGTATGGCTCCAACTGAACACGTGATGGCACGGCTCCAATTGAACACGTGATGGCACCAGGGGTCCTCTTTCTGTTGGGCGACTGACTTCGTCGATAAAGGAAATTCCAATTAAGTATGGCAGCCATATTGCGGTGACACAAGCTACCTTGGGTCCTATAACATTAAAAAAAAAACTTATGTTTAATTTCTTGCGTAGTTTCCCATCAATTTTAATGGTAATTTTTAATTTTGACCGTTGTTTGATGGATGATTTACCACTGCTATGTATTTTGGGGATATTAAATACTCGTTCTGTTTCCAAATTAATTGTCCGGTTCACAAATGAGAACTTAACAAAATGTATTTTGGTTTAAAATATGTCAAATTTTTTCGCAAAATACTAGTTATGAGAGCATATCTCTCTCTTTTTTTTTTTTTTTTTTTTTTTTGAAGTTTTGGTTGGTTGGATTGGCCATTCTTCGGTGGATAGAATATATTGATCATTTTTAGGATTACCTCCAAATTCAAATCCTTGCTCTGCCACTACTGTGAGAGTAATAATGAATGCGACGATCTCAAAAATCGGGGATCTTCTCTATGTAGCGGTCGGAGTACTATGAATGCTGTTTTGCATACATATTTGTTTTCGGAGTAATGTTTGCAGATGGTGTTGTAATTGGCACAGAATGCACATATCGCTTTATGGGACCCATTTTGGAGTCTCACACATATTATTGGAACCGTTCATTAAATTTAAACCTTTTTTCATGTGGTTAATACGAAAATTAACAAACTCGAATGATTGTAGGTGCTTAATAAACCATTCTATTTTTTGTGAGAAACCCAAGGCATAGTTTGGAATATAGAGAAAAGAAAAGACTTTCCTTGTTGGGAACATAGGCAATAATTGGTTTGAAAATGGAGAGTGGGAAAAAAATAGAAAAATACTGTCATGTTTTAAGAACAATATCATTTTTCCTTCCACATTTTTCTTGACAATTTCCTTTTTGTCTTCCTTTCCTTCTCATGATGAAACATTGAGGGCTTTGGAACAGTGGCACTAATTATTAGGTACTCTTGGGCTATCTTGTGGTACTCTCCACAAATAAAAGATCATTACCACATTATGTGAGCCATGAGCCACTCTGTCTTCTAATCATTTAACAAAAGTGAATGATAAGTATTCTTATGAATGATTTATAGCAATGTAGATGGTAGTTAGGAGTATCACGAGATACTCGTGGAGCGCTGAATATTTACTCAAATAGTGGAAGTTCTACAAATCATTGGCCTTTGAACTTTCATAAAAGTAAGTGGACTTTTCTCCCTTTTCTTCAATTATGTGCAATAAAGAAAATCAAAAGATCTGACCGTCCTTACCCGAGCCACTAGATCTTTGACTTCTTTTTTATTAGTTTGAATTTTTTACCCTTTTAACAATGAAAAATGATACACGTACACCAAACTTCTCCAACAGCCAAAACGACGTCGTTTTGGCTGTTCTGAAAAAGAAAAAAAAATTAGAGCTGGCTCTTCCCCGTCCCATTTGGTTCGACCAAGCACAGAGAAGAGAGAGATGGAGGGCGAGCAGCAAACGCTCCGGCGTCCCTCTCCACAGGCGAGCACTCTCCACAATCGACGACCCAGCTCCTCAGGCATCGCTCTTCACCTCCGGCGAGCACTCTCCACCATTGGCGACCCGCCACCATCAATACAGACGACTCATACCAGCTTCAAACGCTGAAAAAAACTCCACCACGAAAGTCAATCTCTCTCTCTCTCTCTCTCTCTCTCTCTCTCAGATTGTTTCATTCATCTACATATTCCCCCTATTGGAGACCCGGATTCTTGAAAAAACTAGGGTTCATGATTTGAAAACCCCTTAATTTGAACCCCAACTAGTGATCTGAAACCCTAATGGATTAACCCTCCTAATCCGAAATATTTCCCAAATTTGAAACCCTAATTCTGATGGGTAACAGATCCAAGTGGAAAATCAATTCACAATTGTTAGCAGATTTTCTGTTTCATTCTTCAAATGAGATTCACTACTTTACTAGTACTTACAGATGTATTTTGGCTACCAAATTATGTGATTTGCAATGGGATTAGATGTTACGTTCAGGTACTTGGGACGGATGAGCTAAATGCTTATCTCATGAAGTATAGGTTAGAGTTAGACCCACATCGTTTTGACTGTTGGAGAAGTTTGTTGGAGGAGTTTGGTGTACGTGTATCATTTTTCTTTAACAACCCCTAAGTACATCGTTGCCAACATGTTTAACGTCATTCTGTAAAAGTGATGGTGACTCATCTACTACCTTTCCAGCGAATTAAAGGTCTCGTGACGAGAAAATTTTGGGTGTAGATAGGGTACCACGTGGTACCCTTGCTGATCCTTTGACTTCTTTTTTTGTTGGTTTGAATTTTTTACGCTTTTAACAACCCTAATTAGTACGTCAGTGCGAACATGTTTAATACACATTCGGTAAAAGTGACGCGGTGTTGGAAGAACATGGTTCAAATTTTGGTAGTCCTTTTTTATGGAGTGTCAATTTTTCTACAAAGTAAAAGTAACGGTGACCCATCTATTACCTTTTCAGCGAATTGAAGGTCTCGTGACGAAAAAATTTTGGATGCAAATAGGATACCACGTGGTACCCTTCTGGCCTAAGCCATTAGATCCTTTGACTTCTTTTTTTATTTGTTTGAATTTTTTATCCTTTTAACAACCCCCTACCAAGATGTTTAACGCCATCCGGTAAAAGTGACATGGTGCTGGAAGAACATGATTCAAATTTTGATAGTCCTTGTGTACGGAGTATCAATTTTTCTACGAAGTTAAAACTGATGGTGACCCATCTACTACCTTTCCAGCGAATTGAAGGTCTCGTGACCAAAAAATTTTGGATGCAAATAGGTCTAACCACATGAATCACTCCTAGTAAACTTTAATCGGATATCATTAAATGCGTGATTGAATATCGTTAATTGCATTTCTGTGTATTTCTTTTGTCTTTTTCTGTATTTCCTGTAAGCCTAGTGAACTTTCAATAGCAGGACCCTTTTTGAAAGGTCTAACCACATGAATTACTCCTCAGATGTCAAATGGGGAGGAATTAAAATTGAAGGTGACCATTTGTACCCTGCTATAATGTGAAATGAGGAGGCATTAAAACTGAAGGTGACCATTTGTACCTTACTATTGGAGCTAGATTGTGAAATTTCAATCGTTTAGTTCTAGCGGGCCAAGTTTTGAAAAAAAAATAAAAATAAAAAATAGGTGATGCATATATACTTACAGTTGTCTTGATAGATCAAGAGTGATGTGATTCGTAGATATCAATTTAATTACAGATAACCTATAAAATATGTACCATACAAATGTCATCACAAAGAATGAATCTTATCAAATTAATATAGAAATATATGATTTGAATTATTTTCCCTTTCAACAACCTTAAATTTGTCGTTGCCAACTGTTTTATTGCCGTCTGGTAAAAGTGATGCGGGGTTGTAAGAACGTGGTTCAAATTTTAGTAGTCCTTTTGTTTCATTTTTCTACAAAAATAATAACTGATGGTGAGCCATCCTATAATTAATATACCTTGCCAGCAAATGGAAGGTGACCCTCTGTAATTTTATTGGGCTTCATACTTTAACACGGTCAAAGATTTTATATATTGTGAGGCCACCACCTGAACAAAAAAGATTTTGAAATTTTAAGATTCAGTAATCTAAAGCGTTAAATGTATTAAAAAAATATCAAGTGTAAAATACAATAACTAGGTATTATTTATAAAAAAAAAAAGATGAAAAAGTAAAAGTTGCTCATTGCGTTACCTCAACCATGTAGGAGAATGGAATGTGAAGGACGCTGCCCCATAGAGTAGGGATTTTTTTTTTTTTTTTTGGGTAACGGGTAAGGGCAATGTGGACGGCCCACCGGAGATGGTTCGGTTTTGCGTTTGACAAGATTGTGATTGTTAGAGTCGCCACCCGGATTTGAGGTCCAAATCCGAGAAACCGATTAAAAAAAATGACTCGTTTGCCATTAAAAAAAAAAAAAAAGATTTTACTGGTCATGGCGGAACCAAAGATTTCTCGGATTCGGGGGTTTGGTTACGAGAGGGGAAGGGTTTTACGGCACCCCTCTCGCCCGGTCCGTGAACCGGTCTCTACTTGATGTTTTGTGGGATCTTGAAAATGTTTGAAATTTAATTCTAACCACGAAAATAGGGAATCGGGGATGGGAATCACATAGATAGCAAGAGAATGCAAAATGCGAACTTTAACGTGGATGCTTGTGCATGGTGATTTACATGGAAATGGTGATAATGATAAAGGGAAACTACAGCAAATATTTACAGAGAGCGATAATAACAAAAACTATACAGCAACACAAGAAGTTATGAACATAAGACTTAATGAACTGACTTGTAATCTGTATCCCAGAATGGGGGTTGAGCGCTCAGAGGTGATGGCTTGAGCGCTCAATCTTCCCGAACCAGCTTGAGCGCTCAAGGCTCATAGACTGAGCGCTCAAACCAATTCTTAACTTCTGTGATTTTGACCCCTTTTACAACTTCTCTTCTCATTCTTCGCAAGATCAAACATTTACAAACATTTTCACAGATAGACAGAAAGATTTGATCTCTCCAAGAATGATGAAACAACAAGGATCATCACCAAATTAGCAAAGAGATCATGTGAAAATGGAAGAGAAAGAGGGGGATTCAGATCACAAGCATAGGAATAGCAACCCACACACACCAGAAACAAAATAAATCATGATCCATCATTGAAACGGCCAACACTCAACACATGAGCCAAGAACAGTTTGAGCGCTCAAATGAATGACTTTGAGCGCTCAAGCCATCATATGACTCTCTGATTTTTGACTTGAAAACAAATTCTTGATGATTCTCAGGACCTTGTAGACTCATTTCAAGTATGAGGAACTTGAATGAGCCCACTGGTCTCCCTCAGCAAGACCAAAACAGTGATTTTCACATGGTTTTAACTACCTTTTGGCTTGATCAAGGCTTGTAACTTGGCTTTTGATTAGATGATGGTGTAGAACAATGAGTTTAGAGTGTGTTTGAGTGATTGAGAGACCTGATTGGTTCAATATGATGTAGGATGAAAGTGTAGTTGTAAGCAAAAAGATGATTTTGGCTTGATAGAAATGGATTTTGATGGTAGAAGAAGCTTGGATGAGTTTGGTGAGTTGGGACTGAGTTGTGGGTGTGAGAAGTGAGTTGTGATGACTGGAAGAGTATGAAAATCAGCCAAGAGGAGGGTGCACTTGAAGCTAAATGACCATGTTCTTGATGTAATCAAGTGGGTTTGTTTGAAGGAACTTGAAGGGATGAAATTAATGGGTTGATTGTGGGCTGGTGTAGTGTATATGCTCTGGTGGAGGGAGAAAATGGCAGGAGGGGCAGCCAAGAGGGTGAGTGAGGGAGTGGAGGAGGTTTATATAGAGAGAGAAATGGGAGGGAAATGGGTTTAATTTTTGAATTGGGTTTGGGGGGTGATTGAGGAGATGTTCAAGGGTCTAGGAAGTGTATTTAGGCAGTAGAAAACATAGGTAGACGCTCCTCTTGCAGTAGAATATCATGATTAGATGCTCTGCAGAAAACTGATCTGGATCAGAGTTGAGCGCTCAAAGCCATAGGATTGAGCGCTCAAGGTGGTTTTTAGGGCTTGAGCACTCAAGGCTGTTGCTCAAAAGGTAAAACTTTGCGGGGCCGCCCCGGGTGCTACCGAACGCCGATTTTGACGCGGTTTGAAGCGTTGGAAAGCTTGTTAAGTCTACTTTCTAACCCAAGTGGTTTGGAATCCATAAAATTTATACATCCAAATGTATGACCATTTTACCCTCAAACGGCCGGGAAAACAAGTCGTTTTAGCAACATTCGTGCATCTCTCTCATTTCAAAACGGATTGGGATAAATTATATATCAATAAAGAGGGTTTTGAATGTACTAGAAGATGGTGTAGGCTTGGGTTTGTTTTGAATAGATTTTTGGGTGGTTTTGCCAAGTTCGAAGCATTGTTCAAGCCTTGGGTAGCCACGATTGGTCCATTTCATCATCGGGAATGCTCGAGCGCATCCGGGGTTCAAAATCGGGGTGTCTACATTTGCCCCTCTTGGACGGGACTCGATGCCATTGATTTGGTATGAGTGACGTCCAAGACATAGACAACCCGACTCATTCCCCGCGATACATCTCAAGCCACAAAAGGAAAACTTTAAAGACCAATCGATCGTGCTCTACGAGCTGCCTACGTACCCCATTGCAGGGATCAGACCGGCGTAGTTCTTCGGGGCAAAGGAATAAATTGATGATTCACTTGACAATGAACGATGAATGATGATGCACACAATAGATGATTGATGATGGATGGGTGATTGTTTGAATGATTGATGAGTAATGATTGATTGAATGATTATTGGATGCGCGGGTTAGGCGGCTTTTGAATGATTATTGGATGCGCGGGTTAGGCGGCTTTTGAATGATTACTAGATGCGCGGGTTAGGCGGCTTTTGAATGTTTATTGGATGCGCGGGTTAGGCGGCTTTTGAATGATTGGGGTGCGCAGGTTAGGCGGCTTTTGAATGTTTATTGGATGCGCGGGTTAGGCGGCTTTTGAATGATTGGGGTGCGCAGGTTAGGCGGCTTTTGAATGTTTATTGGATGCGCGGGTTAGGCGGCTTTTGAATGATTGGGGTGCGCAGGTTAGGCGGCTTTTGAATGTTTATTGGATGCGCGGGTAGGCGGCTTTTGAATGATTGGGGTGCGCGGGTTAGGCAGCTTTTGAATGTTTATTGGATGCGCGGGTTAGGCGGCTTTTGAATGATTGGGGTGCGCAGGTTAGGCGGCTTTTGAATGATTGGGGTGCGCAGGTTAGGCGGCTTTTGAATGTTTATTGGATGCGTGGGTTAGGCGGCTTTTGAATGATTGGGGTGCGCAGGTTAGGCGGCTTTTGAATGTTTATTGGATGCGCGGGTTAGGCGACTTTTGAATGATTGGGGTGCGCAGGTTAGGTGGCTTTTGAATGTTTATTGGATGCGCGGGTTAGGCGGCTTTTGAATGATTGGGGTGCGCGGGTTAGGCGGCTTTTGAATGATTGGGGTGCGCGGGTTAGGCGGCTTTTGAATGTTTATTGGATGCGCGGGTAAGGTGGCTTTTGAATGATTATTGGATGCGCGGGTTAGGCGGCTTTTGAATGATTGGGGTGCGCAGGTTAGGCGACTTTTGAATGTTTATTGGATGCGCAGGTTAGGCGGCTTTTGAATGATTATTGGATGCGCGGGTTAGGCGGCTTTTGAATGATTGGGGTGCGCAGGTTAGGCAGCTTTTGAATGTTTATTGGATGCGCGGGTTAGGCGGCTTTTGAATGATTGGGGTGCGCGAGTTAGGCGGCATTTGAATGATTGGGGTGCGCGGGTTAGGCGGCTTTTGAATGTTTAGGGTGCGCAGGTTAGGCGGCTTTTGAATGTTTATTGGATGCGCGGGTTAGGCGGCTTTTGAATGATTGGGGTTCGCAGGTTAGGCGGCTTTTGAATGTTTATTGGATGCGCGGGTTAGGCGGCTTTTGAATGATTGGGGTGCGCGGGTTAGGCGGCTTTTGAATGTTTATTGGAGTGCGCGGGTTAGGCAGCTTTTGAATGTTTATTG
The DNA here is from genome assembly GCA_020921065.1 of Vaccinium darrowii. Classification (NCBI taxonomy): domain Eukaryota; kingdom Viridiplantae; phylum Streptophyta; class Magnoliopsida; order Ericales; family Ericaceae; genus Vaccinium; species Vaccinium darrowii. Next base: position 369,430 of record CM037159.1, on the reverse strand, counting down.
GATGGAGCTACCCTCTGAGCAACGGGGAGGCTAAATCTGACGGTGGCGATCCTTTGAGCAACAAGATGGCCAATGATAAGATGATTGTCTACTGAGGAAATGTGATTGCTTACTGAGCAAAGAGGCAATCAATACGCTACTGAACCAAACACATTTATGTGATGGACTTAGCGACACGACGGTTCATCAACAACAAATACTTAGAACAACTGATTAAAAGCATGAACTTGATATGATTGATGCACCAGCTAGGTGGCTAAAATGATTGGGGTGCACCAGCTAGGCGGCTATGATTAGGGTGCGCCAACTAGGCGGCTACAACAGGTGAGAAATCTATCTCCAAGCAAAAGTAAGAAATCTATCCCCTGGCCAACATGGTGAGGGAACTTTAATCAACAGTAATAGTTTGGTCCCTCAGGACGATTGATTTAAAATGTTTGGTCCCTCAGGATGATTAATTTAAAATGTTTGGTCCCTCAGGACGATTGATTTAAAAGTTTGGTCCCTCAGGACGATTGATTTAAAAGTTTGGTCCCTTAGGACGATTGATTAAAATGTTTGGTCCCTCAGGACGAATGATTGGAAAAAAAACTGTCCCGCAGGACTACTATATGTGACTCGTGCATCGACACTTGATGACAACAACGACACCATTCCTTCTTTAAAAAGTAGGAGGCGTAATAAGGGTTCCTCTTTTGCTTTACTGTCTTTCCTTTTGGCCAGGGTTTGAGTTTGCGCTTGGCATGACTTGGGTTTTGGATTGGATTGAGGCTTTTAGGCTCCTATGTTCCTGTCCTGGATTTGGGTGTATGCTTCCCCCAGAAATGGCATCAGGCTGACATGCCCCAATTTCGGGTTGACGTGCCTTCACAGATGATGAACCTCAATTCTGATTTTCTTTCTCGCCTCTGCTGATGGTTTTGGCGACCAATTGACCATGTTCCCAAACACGAGTTCTTTGATGCATTGAAATTGTTTCCACGAGTCAAGGATAGACAAGACTAAGGCTAAGGAATTTGATCGCCCTTTTGACAAGAGGGTGGACATTGATAAGACTGATAAGGCCAAGGAATTTAATTGGCCCTTTGGACAAGAAGGGCGGACTTTGACGGACAAGGCTTGAGGAATTTGATTAACCATGTTGACCTGACAGATAGGAGCAAGAACGTGTTGACTCGAAAGACATGGAAGACTACGTTGACTCGAAGTTCTGAAAGATGCCAAACATGTCTTACTATTAACTTCGAAATTGTCATGATAAAATTGAATTTTTATTTTGTGATTGTTTCACTCCATCAAGTGATGTTCATTCAAATCTTCTTATCAAAACACAAGATTTCCTGTCTTGAACCCATGCCCCCAGATTGCTGATGATGCCTCATTGATTTTTCTTCAAAATGCCCCAGTTTAAAGGGTTGCTGATGAAGACCTGTTGATATGCCCCAGTTTGGATTTTTGCTTTGAATGATGCCAGCGTTTGCACAATGCTTTGACTTTTGATTTTCGAGGGAGATTAGACTGTTCCCTTTTGACTTGAATTCCCACTATCAAGTTGCACTTTCCAATCTGAAAGGACTTTTATCTAGGTTATGACAGGGCCACGGTTATGGGCTTAACAAAGGAAGGATTATAGGCTCAAAGCATCTCCTTTTTGCTTTTTTTTTTTTTGATGGGAGCTTTCTGCTTTTCCTCTTCTTTTCCTTTGTGCCTGTTTTTGATTGGCACTTTCTTTCCATTTCACTTTTCTGTTCCATTTCTTCGGTGCTCCTCATCTTGTTGTGTCTTTTGCATTTGGCATTTTCATGTGCCAACGAGTTTGAGACTTTCATTATTGTGATGGCTTGAATTCTTATGCACCTACATCTTGGGCACGTTTTATTCTTTCCTTTCACCCCAACATGGGGGATAGCTGCCTAGCTAGGTCCTTTTTCAAAGAAATCGATTCAGGCTCAAAGGGGCTTGCAATGGATATTTATGTGGGGAATAAAACAAAGAATGCCTTTCTTCATCTTGAATTGCACAACTTGATAGGGAGAACTCATGTTTGCTCTAACTTTTGCCTAGATCTCATTTTGACGTTCGATCTAGCGAGCTTTTTGCCTTAATTTTTGCCTAGGCCGCCCTTGCGGGTTTTTGACCTAGCAGGCTTTTCTTGTGTCAAAGCATTGCTTCTTGATGGCGCTTGGGAATGGCCTACTGGAAATCCTCCTTGTGCGGGGCAAGGGTTCAATCAAAATTCATCTCATGTTTTGAAGTGATTATCATGTTTCTCAAATGATGGTGGAAAACAATTCCAAGTTGAGGTACTATTACAAAAATCCAAGTGTATGATTGACAATTTCAACACAATGGCGTGACACTGATTTTTGATAGTTACGACCGAACCATGAAAGGTTGCCTACGTATCCCTTTACAAGGAATCAGGTCGTGCGTAATTCAGGACTACAAAGGTTGACTCTATTTTTGGTGTTTTTTTTTTTTTTTTTTTACAACAATAACAAGATTTTACAGACTCGAAGATGAAAACACATAGACGAGGAAAACATAAACAGACTCGAAATACAAACTGACTCAATCATAAGTGAAAACTTGACTTGACACTTGAAGACTTCCAAGACTCGTGGAAGATTGAATTATTGCATGGCCATTGATGGTTCATTGGTTCGACGAGGTGTTCGGCTTCACCAGTGGAGCAGAGATGAATCCATTGTCAATGAGATCTTGTATTTCGTGACGAAGGCGTTGGCATCTCTCGATAGGGTGACCGGGTGTTTGGTGGTAGATGCAGAAGGTATTTGGGTTGTAGAAAGGTGGAGGATTTTGTGGAGGTGGGGTTGGTTGAAGTGGTTTGAGGAAACCAGCCATGAGAAGCTCTTTATAGACCGAGGGCAAAGGCGCAGAGAGTTGGAAAAATTTTCTTCGTCGGCTTTGAGGGCGGTTGACTTGGGTTGTAACTTTGTTGATTGGTCCAGTTTGGTTGGGATCTTTATTGGTAAAGTTCGAAGAGGCGTTTGTGAGGGTGATTTCATTGATGTTGAGGTTTTGTTTATGCTGAGGTGTGGGGTTTGATATGGTGTTGGATTCTAGTGGGAGAAGAGAGATGGTTTTATTGTCAATGAGATCTTGAATCTTGTAACGAAGGCGTTGACAATCATCGGTAGCATGACCGGGCACTTTATGGAAGGCACAAAAGGCATTTGGATTGTGGTAAGCTGGGAGCTTTTGAGGTAAAGGAGTTGGAGATAGTGGTTTAAAAAGACCGGCCATGAGAAGCTCCTCATAGACCGAGGACAGGGGTGTGGAGAATTGGGAGAATTTTCCTGGTTGGTCTTTAGGCCGGTTGATTTGGATTGTGGTCATGGTTGGTTTGGCTTTGCTGATGGTGCTGGTTGTGAAATTGGGGTTGATATTTGTGGAGCTGGGGGTGGCGTTTGCATTGTTGTTGGTAAATGGTGTGTTGGCCTTGTCAGAGTCGACCTTTTCGCCTTCGGGAGTGAGGTTGTCTTTCTCGACGTCCCAATGGTGCATCTCTATAGGTTTGAATCCTTTCATGATTGATTCCTCTAGTTCAGAGATCTTGGCCAAAGCTGCAGCCACTTCTGGGCTTTTTCCAGGTCGTTGGAGATTCTCTTGGAACTCTGGGAGACGGTCACGGATGTCTTGCACCATGATCATGAGATGGGTGATTTGATTGCCCAGGTTATTCACAGCCATCTTGAGTCCTTCAATTTCAGCTGGAACATCCATGTCTTGAGGTTTGGGTTGAGTCAACTTCTGCTCAGGAAGGTTTCTTTCTTGGGACGAACGGCTCAGAACTGACAGTAAAGCAAAAAGGTCAAATTCAGATCGTGCCCCTGGTTCTATTGAAGGAAATGTTGTGAATGTGTAGTTGTCATGTCGTGTCTAAGATCTAGATTACCGGTCTCAATCTCACTTAAGACATTGCACGGATGTGCGAATCAACAACCACGGGTAAGTCGTGACAGGCAGGTTAAATTCCAATCGTCGTGGAATCAGAGTCAATCTCCTTATAGACCATCCGAGACAGAGCAATAAGGTTGTTGAAATCCGAATACAAATGCACTTAAGGCTAGTCCGAAACACGGGGAGCCGTTCGAGCACGGCGAACACTGGAGGTATCTCAAACTCCATGGATTTAAAGTCTCCTAGACTGAATGTACAACCTAAGGTTAGTCTACCGGATCCAAATCTCACTTAAGACCATTGCACAGATGATTTTCCAACACCCCGGGTAAACCATTACTCGGTAGGTACGGCGTTTCAACCTAAAGCCTAAATGTTGACGCCGTAGCACTTTTCCTGGTCATCCGAGACAAAGCAATTTGGATGTTGCAATCCAGATACAAATGATCTTAAGGCTAGTTTGAATCACGGGTGGCCGTTCGGGCACGACCAACACCGGAGGTATCTCAAACTCCATGGATTTAAAGTCTCCTAGACTGTATTTGACAGCTTTGGAAGATTGCCCCAATCCTCAAGTTTTCTTTTAAGCGATAAGTCCTTGATATCGGATGGTCGGATTTGGGAATTTCTGGTCCACACATATTCCGACAATGATCTAAGATCGGATGCCTAAGGGCGATTGACCCTCCTCGGGCCAAGGTCCCTTAAACCCGTTTAGATCAGTGTTAGGAATTTGATGATCCAAATTTTCCCACGTCCGGTCGTCCTAAAGGCTAACTCGTAAGAACAACGTGCATATGGGATGCACGACTCATCATCGGGCCGAGGCAACCTTCTACTAACTGCCAAGAACCTAACTTATACTATACTTGACAACAAGAATATGTACAGATGCAAGTATTTGCGTGTATGCAGTATGACATGCTTTGGAAAGACAGTAACACATAGCACATAACAAGATGAAGCGTATAATCTTAAGACTTGGGTGGGTTGCTAAACGTGGGGTTCTATGGTTAACTATATGCAAAGGCCAGTTTTGGTCATTGAGGGTACCCCGGACTCAAAATCAAAACCGCCTTCTACTGTTAAAAACGATAGTGACGATGTGATTTATCACGGTCGAGGACTGCTGGGCATTTCGGGATTCCCTGTCACCGGCAAGCCGGGCAGGATTGCCAAAACACGCCAGCGGGGCTAAGAACTATGCAAATGCAATGTAAAAATCAAATTTCAAACATTTGAAAAATCCCACAAAATATTTTTCGAATTAAACCCACTTTGATTAACACATATTTCAATAAAATTACACAAGTGTAATAAAAATTGCACAAGTGTAATTAAATAAAACATATATTAACCAATCTCCCCAGCGGAGTCGCCAGCTTGTGGACGGCCCACCGGAGATGGTTCGGTTTCGCGTTTGACAAGATTGTGATTGTTAGAGTCGCCACCCGGATTTGAGGTCCGAACCTGAGAAACCGATTAAAAAAATGACTCGTTTGCCCATTAAAAAAAAAAAAAAGATTTTACTGGTCATGGCGGAACCAAAAAGATTTTTCGGGGGTTTGGTTACGAGAGGGGAAGGGTTTTACAGCACCCCTCTCGCCCGGTCCGTGAACCGGTCTCTACTTGATATTTTGTGGGATCTTGAAAATGTTTGAAATTTAATTCTAACCACGAAAATAAGGACTCGGGGATGGGAATCACATAGATAGCAAGAGAATGCAAAATGCGAACTTTAACGTGGATGCTTGTGCATGGTGATTTACATGGACATGGTGATAATGATAAAGGGAAACTACAACAAATATTTACAGAGAGCGATAATAACAAAAACTATACAGCAACACAAGAAGTTATGAACATAAGACTTAATGAACTGATTTGTAATCTGGATCCTAGAATGGGGGTTGAGCGCTCAGAGGTGATGGCTTGAGCGCTCAATCTTCCCGAACCAGCTTGAGCGCTCAAGGCTCATAGACTGAGCGCTCAAACCAATTCTTAACTTCTGTGATTTTGACCCCTTTTGCAACTTCTCTTCTCATTCTTCGCAAGATCAAACATTTACAAACATTTTCACAGATAAACAGAAAGATTTGATCTCTCCAAGAATGATGAAACAACAAGGATCATCACCAAATTAGCAAAGAGATCATATGAAAATGGAAGAGAAAGAGGGGGATTCAGATCACAAGCATAGGAATAGCAACCCACACACACCAGAAACAAAATAAATCATGATCCATCATTGAAACGGCCAACACTCAACACATGAGCCAAGAACAGTTTGAGCGCTCAAATGAATGACTTTGAGCGCTCAAGCCATCATATGACCCTCTGATTTTTTACTTGAAAACAGATTCTTGATGATTCTCAGGACCTTGTAGGCTCATTTCAAGTATGAGGAACTTGAATGAGCCCACTGGTCTCCCTCAGCAAGACCAAAACAGTGATTTTCACATGGTTTTAACTACCTTTTGGCTTGATCAAGGCTTGTAACTTGGCTTTTGATTAGATGATGGTGTACAACAATGAGTTTAGAGTGTGTTTGAGTGATTGAGAGACCTGATTGGTTCAATATGATGTAGGATGAAAGTGTATTTGTAAGCAAAAAGATGATTTTGGCTTGATAGAAATGGATTTTGATGGTAGAAGAAGCTTGGATGAGTTTGGTGAGTTGGGACTGAGTTGTGGGTGTGAGAAGTGAGTTGTGATGACTGGAAGAGTATGAAAATCAGCCAAGAGGAGGGTGCACTTGAAGCTAAATGACCATGTTCTTGATGTAATCAAGTGGGTTTGTTTGAAGGAACTTGAAGGGATGAAATTAATGGGTTGATTGTGGGCTGGTGTAGTGTATATGCTCTGGTGGAGGGAGAAAATGGCAGGAGGGGCAGCCAAGAGGGTGAGTGAGGGAGTGGAGGAGGTTTATATAGAGAGAGAAATGGGAGGGAAATGGGTTTAATTTTTGAATTGGGTTTGGGGGGTGATTGAGGAGATGTTCAAGGGTCTAGGAAGTGTATTTAGGCAGTAGAAAACATAGGTAGACGCTCCTCTTGCAGTAGAATATCATGATTAGATGCTCTGCAGAAAACTGATTTGGATCAGAGTTGAGCGCTCAAAGCCATAGGATTGAGCGCTCAAGGTGGTTTTTAGGGCTTGAGCGCTGCAAGGCTGTTGCTCAAAAGGTAAAACTTTGCGGGGCCGCCCCGGGTGCTACCGAACGCCGATTTTGACGCGGTTTGAAGTGTTGGAAAGCTTGTTAAGTCTACTTTCTAACCCAAGTGGTTTGGAATCCATAAAATTTATACATTCAAATGTATGACCATTTTACCCTCAAACGGCTGGGAAAACAAGTCGTTTTAGCAACATTCGTGCATCTCTCTCATTTCAAAACGGATTGGGATGAATTATATATCAATAAAGAGGGTTTTGAATGTACTAGAAAATGGTATAGGCTTGGGTTTGTTTTGAAGAGATTTTTGGGTGGTTTTGCCAAGCTCCAAGCATTGTTCAAGCCTCGGGTAGCCACGATTGGTCCATTTCATCATCGGGAATGCTCGAGCGCATCCCGGGTTCAAAATCGGGGTGTCTACAGGCAGGGCGATTAATATAAATATCTTTTATGTCTAGGCTTTTTTTCAGTAACTATCCTATCTGTCTCGTTGTATTGCAATTCGTTTAATTTCCCACCAATGACCGATATAGGACTCTTCAGCGCCCTTAAAGGATAGAACTATTCTGTCTAGAACATTTCTGGGTTGTTTTGGATGATACCGAAAACAAAATATTTTGATGCTAACTATTAGTTTTTTACACTAATATGCCATTTAACTCTACCTCTACCACTAGAGATGGCCTAACATTTTTACTCCTCTTACACATTTTAACTACTCCTTAGCTACACCATTATAGGCAAAAAAAGAGAGAATGCTAGTTAATTGTTCTAATGACTAACAAACTTAGGCATTTAACTCCACCACTAGAGATGGCCTAAGTAACACTGACAGAGTCCTTCGAGCGGTGCTTTCAAAGTCCTTCCTGTGGTGCTTTCCACGGCTTTGGGACATGTTCATTCGGGATATTTGCTCATTTCAGATGAGTTGTCCGATGGACTCACGTGACGGTGTTTAAAGACAACCAGATAATTGTTTCTAGCTTATGGCCTAAATGTCTCCTGCGCGCTATAGCTGAATTTTGTTCTGATTTTCCGGTGAAACCCACATCCCAATCTCAATGCTCATTTCAGATGAGTCATCTGATGGAAGCAATCGGGGTGGGGTAGGTGGCACACCTTCTCCCCATTTTCGAGCCAATTTCATTTTTACACTCAGGTAAATCAATTAAGCACGTACTGGTCATCAAGACACATCATGCTCCCTTCGTTCCAATTTGAAAGTCTTATGTTTTATTTTTGGGAATGCGAGTGTTTAACGCAAAGATAAGATTAATTACAAGTGAAAGAAATCTCTCATAATTCCCTAATTATACATTATGTGGAAGCGTCTTTCAGAATATCTCATTGTCTAAAATTTGCGAAAGGGAAAACGGAGGGTCAAAGGTTATGTGACTGGGGTAATGATAAAAACATACTATTTACAAAATGCATATTTATGCCAAAAGAGAAAAGCAAACTTAGTACTTCTTGAACGCTATACATTCATAGCAAGTCTAGTTGAAACATACACAATTAATGTGTTGTTTGAAGCTTTTACAATTGAAGGCACACACAGATTAATATACACAAATCAAGCACTGACATTTTTATTTAAACCAAATAAACACTACGTAGTTACAACCATTCTGTCACCTCACAATATCTTAGACACTCTCTCACAAATAGACTTTATTCAGATATATGGAATTACTATACTGACACTTACACAGACTTATTCAGATAGATAACTAACAATGCTTACAGTAAATATAGTTGAACCATTGAAAAGGTTCATGATCATCGGCATTTATTTAAGGAAACTGAGGACGAAATTAGTAATTTGTATCCCAAAAGCGATCAAAGCCAAACAGAAACCTATGAACGCCCACGGAGAAGCCAAGTACGTATGTCTCAAGTATGCCATAAACTTCGGCCACCGACGCTTACTATACTTGAACGCTTTTAGGCACTCGTCATTAAAATAGAACTGCCCTAATACAACTTCCTTGCACAGCTTGTTGACTACATCAGAGACCTCCTTCTCCGAGCCCAAGTAGTTATGTATAACTTCGGCTTTTTGAAGCACTTGGACGTCCTCCGTAGCGTTAATTAACATGTCCATGAGCTTTGCATATGACGTGAAGTACAGCGAAACCTTAGGCTTAGGGCAACACTGTTCAAAGGCAATGAGGTTTCTGAGGAATGGCTCCGTGGTGTCATGTATTTTGAGAGTCGGGATTGTAAATGTGGCCCTATGAAACCACCAACACAGGCCTTTACGTTCTTTGAACGTGACGTCAAATAGATTTTTTCCCTCGACGGGTACGAACTTGACTCCTGCGTAGTCGAGGTCTGATGCACAAATCGCTAATTTACTTAACTTCTTGGGTGGGGTATGGCAGCCGGAGCTGCAGGACAAGGCAAGTGTGCAACAGTGAGGAGAACCACAACCAGCTATAGTGCAACGGCAAGGCGAACAACCACCATTGGAATTTTCCCCTTGATCACCTGGAAGGTAATGTTCGTGTAGTAAATGGAGAATATGATAGTAATCATTAGCTTTCTGTGACACTTTTTTCCGCGGTTCACATTCATTTGTAGAACCACAAAACCAAATGACACAGTCACATGGCGAAGAACAACTAGTTTTCTTCTCGCTACCACTGCTTTCGCCTTCTGGACTGATGATATTGCTGAAGTACGAAATGACATACTCGGTGAGGGGTACCTTGTTTTCCCCCTGGATCTGATTCACTGTGAGATTGAACAACTCCTGAAGCACAGAGAAAGGAATCTGGTTCTCGAGGAGTAGCAAGTCCTGTTTGACAAGGTTGGCCGTCAAAATGGAATGCAGAATAGGATCTGCATGTCCTTGTTTGCCCCCGCCGCTGCTACTCGAGGCCTAAGACAAATAGTTTAAGGGATGCCTTTTACAAAGGGAACATATATAGACATTTTCTAAAAAAAAGAAGCATGTACTGAATCCTAACAAATTGTTGACCACATTTTGGGTGCCATGTGATCTTTAACAATTATTTTGATCGAATGTTTTCCACTATATGACATAGGCATATTCTACATTTCTACTCAAAATGTGGACAACAAAGCAATTGTGTTTGTTATTATGGCAGGTTCATCAGATATATCTGTTATTTGTTATGGACCTAGTTACGATTCTTTAGGTGCTATACATACCGATATTTTTTAGTACCGTTTTGAAGTTTACATTAGAAATGTTGTTCATTTGTACTGATCGGAATCTAATCCTAATCCGTGAGTTAGTTTTTAGAAAATGCAATTCATGGCTGAACCAAAAGTCCTACAATACTGTTCCAATTCAATCCGAGAGTCACAGACCGGCTCCGATTTTATCCATGGATTTTCCTTGACCAAAATGACAACTAAGGTGCAAAAAAAACTACGAGAACCAGAAAGGAAAAAGAACATATTGGTTCAAGGTGTTAAAACCAGTAATGCTTTGGAAACCAGCCTTATATTCCCAAACACTTTCTTTTTTGTTTTTATTCACTTGAAAGTACCTAATTGTCTTTCATATGAAAAAAAGTGACTCATGAGATAAGGGTAATTTGAAAATTTCAAAGTGAATAAAAACAACAAGGGAGTGTTTAGGTATAAAAAGGGGTGTGAAATCATTTCCCTATCTGTATAATATAACGGGATCACATAAAACTTTGCCCCCTAGGTTTTATATGAATACAAACTATCACATCAAATACTAAAGTAGTTATTAAAAAAAATTCTAATAGTGGTCAAATTATTTTTATATGTATATAACATATATAATGAAAATCCGTGTCCGAAGCACGAGTCACGATTTTTTAATTATTAAATCTGTGTCCGGAACATTAATCCACGATTCCAATCCATAACGTACAGACCGGATCGGTTCAGAGTTTTTTCATGGTTTACCTACCCGTACAAAGTTAATACTATTGACCAGTACTCTTCATTTCACAGTCTGCATCTGGAAAAGTAAAATTGTCACTCCCAATTCCTTCATTTGATCCATAACACTCACATTAATCTAACCATCTAATTGTCGTTCATCATAAAAAAAATCTAACCACCCACTATTCTGTTTAGAATTTCACTTAGTAATATTTTTCGATCGTAATAATTAAAACCAATAGGAAAAAATGAACAGTAGTATTGGCAAAATTAAAAGGGCCCACTTGAGAATTTTTAAACGATGGTTAAATTGGGGAGTGCATTTTCAAACTGTAGCTTATAGGCCTTCTAGTTACTCCCCCACGCCAACTGGTAATTGGGCTGCTGCAAAAAAGCCCATAGTGAATAAGGCTTTCTCTCATGTTGCACTTGTATTGCCTAAGGTTTTCACTCCCACTCTCTCTTCTATTTCTCTCTTTCCAAAGCACTTTTGGACAGTTGAGATTAACGTTTGGCACCATGTGTGCCCTAGTTGCTTGGTACCCAAAAATTTCTCATAAAGATACATCCACTACTCCCTCCATTTCAAATTGTTTGTCACTTATACTATTTTGGAATGTTCCAAATTATTTGTCCTGTTTGAAAAGTCAAAACAAAATTGATTCAATTTTCTAAAATAACCCCAAATACCAACAACAATCATTTCTCTCAAAAGTTGAAATATAAGGGTATTGTTAGAAATTAATAAATCTGTTTAGGCTTAGTTTTCCATTTCTTTGTCCAGATTTATTGGAGATAAAATCTCCTCCCCACTTCATTTGCTAAAATCACTCACTTGATTTTAGCAAATCTCCATTTTATCAAATGGAAAACTAAGCCTTAATATGAATGCATTAAATGAATGCAATTATTGTATTTCTGCTTGAAAAGTTAGAGTTCCCAAAAGTGACCAGCAATTTGAATCGAATGTAGTATTAGAGAAACAAGTGATTGACTCATAGTGGATGCGAGCATTGGTTATGGACTAGGACTCTTAGCGAAACCCTCATTCAATGTTCGCCTATATTAAAATTTAAGATGCGATTTTTTTAGGTCCAAAAAATTTACTAATTTTAGTGACCCTTTTTATTTTGGTACCCTTATAAAAGTCTAAAGAAAAATTATTTATAATGAGATACATTTTGTGGGCGTAAGTAATACTTTTGCTGCTAAAATCACAGGTGAACTAATGATTTTTAAGTGAAGTTTTTGAATCTTGTAGTGTTGAATTATTATTTTTGTGATTAGGGACATTTAAGTGATTCTTTTGAAATCTTGTATTTTTCAGTTAGTATTTAGAATTTTTTCTTGTTAATAATAGCTGTATCGGTTTTTGAAATGGTAATTTATTATTTACTTTACCAATTTTTTTTTGTAAAAATACATAAAAGGCCTCAAGATTTATTTTGCGAGTTGGGCCCTCAAAAAGTTAGCGCCAATCCTGTCCTTAACCTTAATTGCGTACCTTTGAATTGCCACTGTCTCCTCCTTTTTTTTCTTCCTTGGATTTTTTATTAGCATGGTAGGACATGTAGAGAGTTCCAGGATAAAGCAACCATCAACGACCATCATTTCCGACTCCGATATGTCGTCGTCATTTAGCTTTACTTCTTCTGCGTAGTATTTCTGGGGGTTGTCTAGGGCCTCTTGGCTTTCCATCTCCTTCATTTTGTTCAAACAGTTTCCTAGATCCTCGGTAACTTTGTTACTTTTTTGTTCTTTACCCTCTAACCCTTCGACCAGTCGAGATAATAGGTAACTGGTGTAATACATTTTGAGGCCTTGCATGGGTGTTTGCAGGTGTTTGTCATATCGGTGAAGAGGCCCGATAGCAATGAGGCGAGGGGTGTAAGCACTTTCGTTCAGCTTACGAAGATCTTCGGGCACCCTGTAAATGACAGCAGAAGAGAACAAGGATTCGGTTTTCCCGGAAACTTGATTGATTTTCTCTCCGAGTCTCCGAAGATTCTCACTCTCCCCACCCATTTTAGTTGAGGACAAATATCGTTTTTGATAAATGAAATCAAGAAAGAAGTTGTCTTGTTTTCTGGGTGTTGGTGAAAAAGGCTTAGGATTGTTCTGGGTTTGAGCATGCAAAGAACCCCGCTGGCATTGTCTATATATAGAGGGCTCATATATTTTCAGCGGTGTACTATTGTGATTGGGAAATGCTAATAATGACCAATTGGGTTATTAATAAGGGAGGATAGGGACAAAAAAAAAAACTCTATATGTTAAAGTGTCTTGAAAAGGGTTAAAAATGCATCGGAAATTGTAATTTTTTTGTCTTCTTCCTCCCTCATTCACAACCCAATGAATTGTTACTAGCATTTCCCATATTATATTGCATTATATAAGTACTTGGTCTGGGAGAGTGGTTTATTGAATTATCAGGCAAGCACTACTACTAGTCGCTCCTACTAGCGTTGTCTCGGCATTAACCCAAAGCCCCCTTATCATATCATCGAGTAAATGGAATTCAAGGCTCCTACCAACCACCACCTCCTCCTCCTTCTCCTCCGCCTGATTCTCGTACTTGAATTGGCTAATTTATCGTTTGCTATGGCAACTATTGCTGACAACGGAAATGGCAATACAGGTGAGCTCAAACTCTGATTTTTATCAAACTTTGCCGTCGTTGACATGTCATGACACACTTTCGTATTTATGACTTGACATCTCGCTGATCGATGGACTAACTAATTTGGAGATCGATTTTACTGTTTTGTATCCGAGGGTCCAATTAAAGTCCCACACGGACCGACCGAACTTAGACAAGTATCGATAACATGGCGAGTAAGAGTCGAATACTGGAGCGAAGGTTTTCAAAGTCTCCTTTTTTTTTTTTTTTTTTTTTTTTTTCATTTTTGGTTTTTTGATCGGAAGAATTTCCAATGTTAATATGGGTGATTGCCAACCCATGGCCCACAATGCTCTCTTTTACACCTTCTTATGTTTCCGAATGCTCTTGGTGTCGGTTCAATTGGGTTCGATCCATGACAATTATGACTCAAAATTATATTTATCCTTACCTTTCTATTGAAGTTGGGCTTGTTCCATGTAATTGTGATCGACCCGGATAATTTTCCTATCCTTCAATATTCCATTCCAAGTCCCTTATAATTAGCATGAAATCTTTTTTTTTTTTTTCATAATCGGATGTCTAGGCCAACTTTCGCTCACCTAGACTAATTCCGGAGCTTTGGATGTAATGATCGGGCTTAACCCCGGTGGCCTTTAGCATGAAACCATTGCTGGGTAATGATGTTTCCCTATAAGTTTCACTTAACATTTTACTCTTTTCATGTTGGTCAGGTGAACACGCTGGGGAACGAGTTGAGTTCAATGCTTTTCCTAGTGCTGCTGCTTCTAAAGAAGTCCTCAAAACAGGTACAAAATCATATGGGAAGTCTTGCTTTCATTTATTTGTGTAGAAGTGGTAATTGTTTTGAACCTTGTCGGCTGCCACCTTGGGGTTCTACGATTTTGCCACTAAGAAAAATATTTTTAAATTAATAAATGGGTCAAATCTATTGTGCTTAGCTTCAAAGTGGATCCAGGGCACCGATCTATGCACCGTTTTAGATCAGGGCTGAAAAAGGAAAACGTAACGAAGCTTATGGGAGTAGGAACACCAACCTCCACTCCCACGACACCCACGACACCAACATAATGAAGCACCGATCTATTTCTTTGTGTACTTTCTACTCTGTTCTTCTCTCTTTCTATTTACCTTTTGCCATTCTATTGTATTTACCCGACTAGATACTCTCAACTTTTCTCTTTCTGTTTACCTCTTTGTCCCTCAATTGTGTTTAATTAGCTTTTTGCCACTCATTTCCCTAGCCCATGCTTCGAATTTCTTTGCAAGTATTTAATTGTCTGAACCTAGTAAATTTTTGCAGGTGCTCATTGTTTTAAACACTTGTTGAAAAATTATTTTTTTTCCCAATAAACATTTTGTAGATACTGTTATTCAACGAAATAAGAACTAAATTTAATAACAATAAACTAGTACAAAAGCGAAACATAAAAATAAGTAAGCTAGCACTACATCAAGTAGTTAATATTTTTCCCCAGTAAGGGGAAAAAGTAATTAGGATAGCAAAAATAATGAGTTTGGGTAGCTGTAAAAAAAAGTATTTGAATAGAGAGCTGAAAAAGACAGCATGGTTGGAATTCATTGACAAAAAATGAATAGGCAAAGTAGAAATTGATTTTTTTTTTTTCTGTACTTTTTGCTTGGAAAAATAAAAGTAGAGTTGGAGATGCAGTGATTACTGGTAAAAATGTGAATTTGTTTGTTTTTTGTGTCTGAATGCAGGAGAGCAGTTGGTTGCAGAAAATGACAAGCAATATTGGGGGGCAGAGTTCCAGTGCCAATGTCCTCCCTCAGCATATGAATGCCCATTAACTTTGGAACCAGAAGCCTTTAAGCAACTCAAGAACAATCTAGGTCCGGTTATTCGCCAACGCTTGAGGGAATTGCTGAAGAAAGCACTTACCGTTGAATCCGCAATCGACGCAGCTCACACCATCGATCTTCTGAAGCTCCTCAACGAATCAAATACTGAGCTGAACATTGTTGGCGAAAATATGCAGAATGGAGCTCAGCAGCTGAGAGATGCCGTCCTCAAAATCCCAGAGATAATGTAACAAAATTGGCAAAAAATCGCATGTTATCTAGTGTCTAGTACAGAGAGAGACAGCTATGTTATAGTTGGCCATGTAATGTTTGAGTTAATGGATAAATGGTCAGTTTTAACTGTCCTAGAAATATTTTATGTGAGAATAAACGGACATGTGTACATGTCTCATTTCTTGCATCCAAATATATCCAATAGTAGTGTTGTTTTTGTTATGAAGCTAGGTTACATGTACTATGCAGTATACTCAACTGTAGTGGTGAATGATGGTATTGCAAGTAATTTGCAACCACTGGGGGGTTGTTAAGAACTGGGTGCAAGGGTTTCAGAGGAAAATTGGTCAAACCTCAGCCTTAGGAGCTGAATTCTGGGCTCTTAGAGATGGGTTGAAAATGGCAGCAGACCTTAGCATTACGGGATTTGAAGTGGAAATGGATGCTTTGCAAGCCGTGTCCTTAATTTCTAATCAATCCACCAATCATCCTCTTAGTTCTATTATTTGTGATTGCAGGCAACTTTTGGAATGTAGCGGATCCACTCTCCGCCATGTTAGAAGAGAAGCTAAGCGAAGAACTCATTTGTTTTATGTAATTTTAATTATGTTGCTTTAGCGGAACCTCCTGTTTTCCTGTTGCAACAACTGGCTGCTGACTCTGTAGGGGTTAAATATCCCATGACTATTTCTGCTTAGTTTATAATATCGTCTTTTAACCCAAAAAAAAAACTGTAGTGGTGAAAGAAATTACATTTGAGAGGAGAGAGGAGGGAGGAGGGAACGGAAAAGGTAACTTGCACCAGGAGGCTAGGGGCTAAACCCAAGCACCCTTGCAAGTTGCAACACAATATCGTCAAATTTTGCGCTGCGCTTCGGTGGACAAAGATGGGTGGAGTTTCTTATCTATCTATACCCTATAGCAATGTAGCTAACTCGCTTAAAAGCCTCCTAGATTTTTATTTTTTTTAAATTTTCAAAATTGACACAGAGAGAGAGAGACGTGGGGGTGGAGGATGGGATGTGGGCTGGAATTTTGATTTTAAATATTGATACTGAGTTTTTTTCTATATCTATCAGTAGTAATATAGCAAAACATACAATTATTGTGGGGAAAGATTTGAATGTATATATGCTTTTTTCATATGGTCTGAGTCTTGAAATAGGATGTTAAATTTGTGCCCGTTTGAAAAAAAAGCACACCAATGTGAATGGTGAGTCATCACTTTGCAACGGGTACACCGCATTACTTGCACTATTGAATTTTTTTGTTTCCATCACTTGGAGTTCACCATACAAGCCTATACATGGAGCGCTAAGAGTCTGCCCATAGATCGTCAGTCATTGACTCTGATACCACTTGTTGGGAGTTTAGAAAGATGCATCGATCCCACCATCGTGTCCGCTGCGCCGGCGTGCACAAGGCCCAAGCCTCTGGGGAGTATCTACAGAGCCCATCACATTCATTGGGCCCAATATAGATTAAATGACCCATATCCACTTAAAAGGCTAAGCCTTGTAAGTGGTGAGTCATCCAATTGTATATGTGGGACTTAATCTTCACACCTGTTCCAACATGAGCTTTACTCTACCTCTGCTCAAGTTTTAATTAAGCTCTCCACAACTGGGCAGTGGCATTGGCCCCCAAGATTAATTGAGGTGTAAGTAAGTTGGCCTATATACCTCGATTATAAAAGGATTAAAAGAAAACACAAAGTTTCTTAAGAAACTAGTCAATAAAAGGAAAAAAACAAAAAAAAACGTATGCAGTGATAGTCTATTTTTTGAATAGCATTGAAAATTTTTCTTACAATCCTTTTTTACTCATACAATAACACATTATCAATTTTCCAATACACAAAATTAGGAAATGTGGTCTTTGTTCGTAAAATGAAAGTGTAGGGACCAAGTCTAGAGAATTCAGAAACTTGATGGATCTGATTTGTTAGTAAGGAAGTGATTGTTGTTTAGTTTTCACTACCGAAGACTTTTCTTCCTCGCCTCTTGGGTGAGATCATCCCACATCGTTTCCATGGCATCACTCATGGGTATCTTGTAATGTCATAAGTGATCAACGGCTCGATTGGAAAAATATCGTTTTTATTTTGCATTTTTTTATTTTTATTTTAAGGAATGTATATGATTGATAGTTGAGTAGATGCCAAAATAGTTGGGATGTATTCAGATTATAGTGATACATTTCTTATTTAATCACATTTATTGTATTACAAAGTTCAATTATAATAAAATGTCTGGAGAAAATTTAGTAGGATCCAAAAGTTTCATAACATATGAATAGACTCCTATATTCGGGGATTCGAAGACGGGGCGGATAGGGGACGGGGCGGGGATGGATAGGGGAACGGATTCGAAGCGAATTCGGGGCGGGGACATGCCTATCTCCACCCCCTACCAAATCCCCAAACATTTTCGAAAAAGATCCCCATATCCTATCCAATCTCCAAACATATCTGTTGGAATTGTGCCTTGAATTTTCTTATTTTGGAGAATTCCTACTGTGTTTAGGATTTTCTATTGCGTTTAGGATTTCCTATAGCGTTTAGGAAATCCTATTGCGTTTAGGATTTCCTATTGTGTTTAGACTTCTATGGTAATGCTTTGATTGTGTTTCTTATAAATAGGAGCCTTGTGGCCTCCTAGGCTTTGGACTTCTTGAGTGAATCCCTTTGAGGGAGCCCCCATGGGGTTCCCGTAGTGTGTTAGGGTTTCTTGGTCGTTCCATTGATTGTCTTTAACTCTTGGGATTGGATATTAGGGTTTATTACTTGTCTCTTTCGTGTTCTTGAGACTTTGTCCCTAGATATCTGTTTGGTGCTTCAATTAGAGTTACGGGTATAGCCGGCTCTTTGTAATCTCTCCCCGTTCATAGTGAATCATCTCTCGCTCTTCGCCCGTGGACGTACCTCTAGAGTTTCGTGCTTGGGGGGCAACCACGTAAATCTTGTGTTTCGTTTTCTTTGTTGATTTATTATATTCTCATACTTCGGGTTTTGTCACAACAAACTGGTATCAGAGCCCTGGGTTCAATCCGAGGCTTTCGTTTTTCCACTGCGTAGGTTGTGCATTGGTGCATCTTAATGGCGACTCGTTTCAAAGTTTGAGAAATTTGGTAAAGCGGCAGCACTAGCGTATGGTTTGTGGAGTTGCGTGTTTTTCATGTTCAACAAGGATTATTCAAGTTTTCGTTGGAGAAAGAGCTAATGATGTTCTTCAAGAGGTTAGACTTCTATGGTAATGCTTTGATTGTGTTTCTTATAAATAGGAGCCTTGTGGCCTCCTAGGGCTTTGGACTTCTTGAGTGGATCCCTTTGAGGGAGCCCCCATGGGGTTCCCGTTGATTGTTAGGGTTTCTTGGTCGTTCCATTAATTGTCTTTAACTCTTGGGATTGGATATTAGAGTTTATTACTTGTCACTTTCGTGTTCTTGAGACTTTGTCCGTAGATATCTGTTTGGTGCTTCAATTAGAGTTACGGGTATAGCCGGCTCTTTGTATTATCTCCCCGTTCATAGTGAATCCTCTCTCGCTCTTCGCCCGTGGACGTACCTCTAGAGTTTCGTGCGTGGGGGGCAACGACGTAAATCTTGTGTCTCGTTTTCTTTGTTGATTTATTATATTCTCATATTTCGGGTTTTGTCACAACAATATCTTCATATTGCCGATCCGTTCGAATCAAGGATCGGATCGGATTCGAACGGGTCGGAGGAAATGGCCAACCTTAATCATCACCTTCATTGTCAATTTGTCATTGGACCCAGCTAAAACAACTTTCTTTGTCATTTAAATCTCGGGTCTTGCAAACTTCCTCCAGTTAAGTGAAGGAAAAAATGCATATAATGGAAAATAAGTTCAGTTATTATTACATATTTTACGAATATCAATATTTTCACTAGTATCAATATATTTTTTTCGAATATCAATGTATTTTCTATACGTTATCCCCCTTCCTAATAACCGAGGTTCGCATTTTTCTTTATAATTCCATATATATCTGGTTTTTCTAACCACGTGATAAGACACCTGCAGCGTGAAGCCATTATTTGTGTGCTTTAACCATCATGCTCGGTCATTCATTGCTTTCATCATGGAACTAGCTTGAAAAAATTTGTTTGTCTTTCTGTATGATTTTATCACCTTTTTTGAAAGGTCTAACCACATAAATCTCTCCACAAATATCAAATGGGGGCATTAAAATTGAAGGTGACAATTTCAAGGGTTTAGTTGATGCAGCGGACCAAATTTTTGGGAAAAAAGGGTAATAATTGTTAGCCATGGAATAAGCAAAAATGATATGTGCGAGGAAGATTTGTAAGGAATCACGTAAGGAAGGCCCTACTGGGCCCAGTACGGATTCCAAACGGCTGATCCGAGCCGCTCAAAAATTTTAAAAACACATTTCGAGTGGGCTTGCGAGAAACCAGCTCCATCCGATATGTGTGGATACTTGATCCAAACTTTCATTTTTGAATGGCTCGGATGAAAAAAGAAAAAATGAAAGTTTGGATCGAACATCTAAAGATATCGGATGGAGCTGGTTTTTAGCAAGCCCACTCGAAATGTGTTTCTAAAATTCTTGAGGGGCTCGGATTAATCGTTCGGGATCCGTATTGGGCCTTCCCTACGTGATTTCTTGCAAATCCTTTCCTTGCATATAGCATTGCTGATGGAATAAGTACCCTAAATGTCATCTTCGATCAGAAGCTAACGGAAGATTGCGAATTGTTGGTTTTAACCATCTAGTCATATTCAATCATCAATAATCAATCTTAATTTTCTTGTAATTTCATTTTTCAGGTACAAAAATGATAGTAGTAGTAATAATTTATCACACTTACAAAAATATTGCGAAGTAGCGACCGTGCGTTACTGAGGTAATTAATATTCACTTCAACCCCCAAAAAAACTCAGAATAAGCAGAGCATCCTCATCAGGCTCAACAAAAATTGAGCCAAATTTAACCTCAAAAACACTTTTTATAAATTAACAAGTCACTTTTTTAAAAACTCACAAAATCAGACTCTCTATTCAGGAAGTCAGGAGAGAGAATTGCTTTAACCTGTGAATAGTGCCTCAAAGGATTTACTGAGTTACTGTAGCAAAGTTATAGCTTTTGCAGATTTACAAAAAATTTGTTGAGTCTGATTTTGGGGAGTTTTTTCCCCTTTCACTCAACAACTTAGCCATCAGGGGGATTTGCCTCCCCTGATGAGGTTGAGTTAAGAGTTAGGAAGGGGGTTATAAGTTTTTTTTTTAATCTGTAACCTCTCAAAGCCCCAGCGGTTGAGGGGTTGTGGCAGCTTCAAGGACCATATGGCAGTGGCAGTCGTAACTAGGGATGACAATGGGTCGGTTTGGTTCGGATATTTCCATATTTGAACCCATTATCCGAAACTAGATGGGTATCCAGAACCGAAACGAAACCCAAACGGGTAGGAGAAATTGAAACCATAACTGAACCAATTGGGGATGGTAGCCATATTGCGGTAATACGAGCTAACATCTACTGATGTTTTGTTTAGTAATTCTCCACCGCTTTAAATGGATATTTTTAATTTTGACTATTGTTGATTGATGATTAACCACTGCTATGTATTTTTTGGAGGGTATTGTTATGTTTGATTCATTTCAGAACACGTATCCTTTTTTTGGTATTAAATACTCCTTTTGAACCCAAATTGATCGACTTGTTCACAAAATGAGAACTTAACAAAATGTATTTTGGTTTAAAAAATTTCAACTTTTTCCATAAAATACTAGTTATGAAAAGTTCTTGAATTTTTTTAAAAAAAAATTTGGATTTTTTTCCAAAAAAAATCATACACTATCTTTTAAAATTTGCTAAGATGGATTGGCCACATTTTTTGATGGATAGAGGCACTAACATTCACTTTGTACCAAAAATTGTACCAACTCTCTCACATGGGTTATGTGGATATAAGTACGTTAGTGTCTGTAGCAAATCTGTCTTTAGAATTACTTTCAAATTAAAATCCTAACTCCTCCACAGATGTGGGAGTACGAATGCATGCGACGATTTCGAAAATGGGGGATCCGAGTAATATGAATTCGGTTTTTCTTACGTATCAATTTTCAAGATAATGTTTGTAGATGGTGTTAGCGATTGGCACCGGTGCTTTTAAAAACACAAAAAATAGTTGTGCGCACATATCTTTGGCAAGCATTATGTGTTGGAATTTTGTGAATGAAACCGGGGCACTCGAAGGGTCTCCCGGGGCAACCGAGACCAACCCCACGGATTCAACACGTTATGCAATTATCGCTGGGTAACTCCCTCATGGAGATATTGGCAGAGTTGTAGTCCCATTCAAATTCGGATTAAGGGCAGGGGTTTCAGAATCGGAATTGAATTGCACAATTCATTGGCAGAGTTTGAGTTCGTATCGAATTGAAGTTTTCAGCTCCTCCTACAGCTATAAATTGATAGCTCTGCCTTTTGGTTTATGATCAGAAATTCGAGCACCACAAATAATCCAGAAATTTGTCTTTGTGAGAGAGAGGTTAACGCTGTTTCAGTTCGCCAAGGCAGTCAACAGCGGTGTTCTGTTGGCCGTGGTTCTTGCCGTTGTATCCTAGGACGAAGACGTCGGTTCAACCTACAACACCTACGGTAGGCGGCGAATCTTTGTTAAGGAGAGTGTGTCACACACGACTCGGCTTTTTCACTCCACTGTTTGTATCTCAATTTCAATTCTGTATTTCTTTTTGGTTTCTGTCAAGTTTATTTCTGTTTCATGTATTTCTGTTTCGTTGTATTCTGTTCATGTATTATATATCCAAGGAATTGTTCTTTTGAATTCGGATTGCTACTGTATTTTTTCCAACAAGCTTAACAAAGATTTTCTTATCGATTGGCAATCGAATTTCAGAAAAACAATTCTATTTTGGTACTGACTTTTGAGTTGCAAGAATAGAATCAAAGTAGAGACAGGATTGGTGGTATCTCATTGAGATCATATAGTAATCTGACCAGATTACTCGTGGGAAAATAGATTAAAAAATCAGAGGCTACGGCTTAAGTCAATCGTGCCTGATTGAACTTCACTGATTAAGCCACAGCTTTAGGCAGTTGTGCGCAACTGGCCTTGATCTGTCAAGTTTGATAGGCCTCTGGAGCAACCTACTTGGCTTAAGCCTTGACATTGCTCGGCCAGCAACTTGTGATCAGTGGATTGTTTGGCTTCTGGAGTAACCTACTCTGCTTAAGCAGTGACGTTGCTTAGCCACAGTCCTCTGGATCTCTGCTTTGTAATAGTAGTCTGTAGACACCCCAAAATGAGCGTTCACGTACATTTTAATCCCCAATGATGAACGGAAACACCCGGAAGAACTCTCGGATTGAAATTCTCCAAGTCAACTCAGTCAACAGTACCGCACGGTACTCATCTCTCAACGCACGGGACAGCCAGAGTCACGTACAGCAGATTGTTGAATTTTGACGGCCAGTTGTGCCGCACGGTACACAAGTTGTGCCGCACGGCACAGTTTGTGTACCGTACGGTACTGTTTACGGGTTTCCAATTTTTGCGAATTCCCAGCAGCCGAAAACGTTGACGAGATTGGTTCCCCCGCCCTGCTGGTCGTGGCCGAAAGGGAAGATCATGGCCGAAAGGAATATGCTACTCCCCATGCCATTGTCTCCATGAGCAAGAATCAAGAAGGGGTTGGAGACTACATTCGGCTCCCTCACCCTCTATATAAACCGTTCGAACCCAATGGGAAAAGGACCCCCAAAATCCCATCCCAGAGAATTTCGGTGTAAAATTGCCCACGAAACTCCACTCTTGAGTGCCATTTCCATTGCCAAAACCTCCTAGCTACCATCTCCACCATAGAGAATCCAATATCATTCTCTCTGCCAAAGTCAAATCTTAGGCAAAGACTCATCCCCTGTTTTCGGTTCTAAAGCCGTGAGATAGCCATTCCAAGTTTGCCAAAGCTCAAGCCTTCAATCCTTCTTACCTCCATACCAGAGTGAAGTTAAGGTTGAGAGAAGTATCAAGCAACATTCAGAAGTTCAGGAAACAAGTTTAATCCGAGAGTTCGAAACCGAAGGTATAAACCCGTTTCGCCAAATTCCTTGAATTTGGTACCCTGAGGGGAGAGGTACCAAGGGTGGAATGATTCCTTGTATCATTTCCATGCTTGGTATGCCCAAATTACAGCAAGTCCAGTTTCATTTCACACCTCCCGGTCGCGTCGTACGGTGAAAACATCGCCTCGTACGGAGCGATTCAACGAGGAGGGACATCCCATACTCAATACACTGCTTTCTCCCTTTAAAGTAGTTCATTTTGAATGCATTTCATACCTTGTATGTGCCTCTGATCAATCATTTCGAAAAGCCAAAGTTTCAAACTGTTTTACAGCCAGGTGTGCCGCACGGCACTCCTACTGTGCCGCACGGTACACTTTGAGTGCCGTACGGCACCCATTTGAAAATTTGACCGTTAAATTGAAGAACAGTGCCGCACGGCTCATTATTTGTGCCGCACGGTACATCTAGTGTGCCGCACGGCACACTTTTCTGGTAAAATGTGAAATTTGAACCTCCCCCCTGCAGGAACAGTTTGAAGTTTGGATTTTCGTTTGATTTCTGTCAATTACATACCAGTCATTTATTTTTCTCATTATTATCGTCTGCCTTGTTTAAATGTTTATCTGTTAATGTTCAGCAATAAAATTGTTTTCTAATAAAATCTCACAAATATTTAGTAAAGACCGATTTTTAATCGGGCGAACGGGATGCATTAAAACCCTTCCCTGTTCGTAACCTGGCTCCCGGATCCAAAACGAATCTCTGGTTTTCAACTGGTTTTATAAGTCATTCTCTCAAATCATTGCGTTTCAAATTGGTTTCTCGGGTCCCAAACTGCTTTCTCAAAACCCGGGTGGTGACTCTAAAAATCGTTTGTTTTTCGAACCGTTTCGAAAACCATTCCGAAACCACACAACAGTGGAAGCCGACCGTCCACAAAATGGCGACTCTGCTGGGGAACGATATTTTAAATTAATCTTTATTTTGAAATTTTACACTTGTAAAATGACCACTCGAAAGCTTGACACTAAGTACGTGCTTCACGCTGTACTAGAAAGGATTGACGTCAGGGTGAAAGCCCGATCAGTCTGGACTGGAGCTTTCTTGGTTGTTCGCATGAGTAGAATTTCAAAATTTTGATTTATTTAAAAAGCGAGCCAAGCTTGAAAAACATTTGTGGGATTTTTGAAAACAATTTTATTGCTGAACTTTTGCATCACTTGCATCGATGTTGGATAAACCCCGCTGCTGCGTCTTGGTTACCCTACCCAGCCCGCTGGTGTTAGGACATCCCCGGATGCTCAGCAACCCTGGACCGTGATGAGTCAACCTGCCGCTCGACCTTTGCCATGCAGTACACTTGGCACTAGGAGGCAAATATTGGCTCTAGTCTGGGGAACCCCCTAAACCAAAACTGACCTTTGCATGTAGTTAACCTAGAACCTTCCAACCTAGGACAGGAGCCCACAGGTTAAGATTATGTGATATTGTCTTGATTAACTGTTTAACCACTTGTCGTTTACTTGTCTTGCATGCGCATACATGATAGTTTTTTACCCTAGGTGGTCACATCCTCACTTCCACAGTAATAAGAAGGATTATCCCGATAATCAAAGGCTTTGTCCAATAAAATAAACTCTTTTCAAAGAAAATTCTGCGATTGGCTCTCTTCCTCGCGGTAATTAGAATGTTATATTTCTTTTATCAGAGTTTGTAACCAAAAATGAGCAATCAATCCGGAAGCAAGAAGCTCAAGTCCACCTTTACCACCCATCATGGGGCACCGGTGTGGATACTTGAAGAAATAGATAATGAAGAGATAGGGAATGAGGTGCCAGATAAAGACAAGCTTGAAGGGTTGCTTCACCAACTAGCCACGTCTGATTAGCCAGGTTTAACTCTTCAATGGGACAACTCTGAACATGCGAATGATCAAGGTTGGAAATTCCACCTCCCTGCAGACAACGGAGCCAAGGACATCCCCGACAAAATCACTGTCAGGGTGGAGCAGGAAAGTGATAATAAAGAAGTGGACATCATGCCGCCAGTCAAAAACTTCCAACCAGACGGCACACCAGTCTACTACTTCCAAGACCCAGTGACGGGACACAAATACTGGGATGAGTGTAATTGCGAAGGCTGCATTAAAAATGGTCTCCTTCTGAATGATAATCTGTCTCCCAAGCAACTCAAGGAGAACCAAGTCCGGAATGCTCCCCGAGCAAGTCCAACAACTGAGTCAGACTAAGAATCAGCAGCCAGCCAGTGGTTAGCAGATCAAGCCAACAGGGCCCTTTTTGAGGATGTCAAATCTGTATTTTGCTTATCGAGTCTGTATTTTGTTTATCGCGTCTGTATTTTGCTTATCAAGTTTGTACTTTGCTTTATTGAGTCAGTTTGTACTTTGCTTTATGGAGTTAGTGTTTTTCCTATGTTAAAGAAAAGAGCCGATCGTAGTCCCGAACTACGTCATGGCCTGATTCCTCCGAAATGGGGATACGTAGGCAACCCTTAAAGGTTCGGCATAGCACGTGCCTGATGACTTCACCACGAGAGGGTGAGTAGCTTGGCACCACCTGGGGTACACGTGAGCCCTTTGCCGAGCTGGTTTGGCCATGAATAAGGCTAAAATGATTGAATAAATTAAATATATACCAGGATGTGCTAGCTTGGTATAGGTCACAAGGGAATGCCCCTGATATGGCCGACCTAGCGAAGCTATGAGTAAAGCTTAAGTAGCATTCTGGGATACATAGATTCAGCTCGGCGTGAGTAGCTGGGTTATGTACGAGTCATACCGAGCTACGTGGAAGCTCGGCGCCACCACGAATAAAGCGGTGAGACATTCCAGAATATTCTACAACGGTTCCTTATGAGATAAGGAGCAATCCCGTGAAATAAGGGATCGATATGGGAGGTCCTAATGTGATTAGGAGTATGCCCCATATAGGGAGGAATCCTATATGGAAAGAAAGACCTCTGCCAGACGAGATCTGGTAGGGTATGGGAACTCATCTCTAAATAGGAAAGTCCTATTAGGAAAAGGATTCCTAAAGAGAATAGGAAACAGGGGCACGAGATGCCTAATATGAAGAACATTTGTACCTATAAATACAGGGCAATAACCATGACGAAAGGTACGCTGTGAAACCTATTTTCATACGCATTGTGAGTTGAGCTTTCAAGTACGTGATACTAACTTAGGCATCGGAGGGCCTTTGCCAACGAGAGGCAAAGGTGCTCTAACCCTTTCTCTGTCTTGCAGATCTAGGGTTGATCCAAGGAAGCACGT
>CM037159.1:170066-342298 GCA_020921065.1 Vaccinium darrowii | reverse complement strand
AATACAATAACTAGGCAGGACAACTCAGTTCAAAAAAAAAAAAAAAACTAGGCAGGACAAGGTGGCTCAATACTCAAGAAAAAAACAAATTAGCAAGATCGTTGACTAGGAAAAAAATTACACGACTATAATTAATAAGTTCCCCGACTGGATTAGATTTATGGATCTATCCCTGTAACTACCTGTAACTAGGTACGATTAACAAACCAAAAACAACTAAAGATGAAAAAATAAAAGTTTCTTCACGCCTTACCTCAACCATGCACCAGAATGGATGCGAAGGATGCCCCGGCCCTTAGATCCCAAAAGTTGTCAAAACTAATTTTCGTACCAATTTCCTTCTTGATGAAAATAACCAAAGGTATTTCTAAAGGATGGGAGAGAGAGTTGTGTGTGTGTGTTTTAAATCGAGTCATATTCCCCCTCCTTCATGTAATGGATTAGAAATGACGAATGATAAAAAAAAAAAAAAAAACTTTCTCATTTTTTATTTAGTTGGGTCACCATGTAAAGTTATACTATTTTTTTAATAAATGTTGTGGAGATTTCAACTAGGAGTGGCCTAGGTCCCCCTTAGCCAACCACTAGTTCCTTCATTGCACATGATAATTAATCAATTATACTCAAATTTCAAGAGTGATTTGTTAAAATATCAGGGGCGCACTACCTCATGTACTCATGCGGACTCCTACAGGAAAGTGGAACTAGTCTTACTGTCTTAGGGTCATTCTTGTGGCATTAATGCGAGCAAGTCCATCACTTTTAAGCTCCCAAAAATTTATCGGAAACATGTTAGAAACCGCTTGTTAGAAAATTGAGCAAAAAACTGATCAAGTGGTCTATTGGTATCCAATCGAACTGATTTTTTTACAAAAATCTAGAAAAACATAATTTAAATAAGTTTAGCGGCTCCAATCATTTGTGCAAAATCCCAAATTGAATCCAATACAACGTGATGTATATTTGGTGTGCACCAAATTAAATGATGTACCCATAGCTACCTTCCTTGTCTTTCTTTTTCTTTTTTTAATCAGCTACCTTACTTGCCATTATTTTCCCCCTGTAACCACCTGAAAGTTTCTCATTTGTAGTTTACCTGCAGGCTAAATAATGACACGTGATTATCACAATTAACAAATAAATTTAGACTTCGTAACTTGAGCGGCTGAGATTTAGGAGTTTGCTCCTTATAATGTATCCGGTTGAAATTTTTTATTGTGCAATCCGGATCACACACGCACAGAATCACGTACAATAAATCTGAGGAGAAACTCCGTCGATCCGTATATTATACAAAGACATGAAAAAACCTCTCCGGAGAGCAATAAATGGCTCCCACTCCGGCAGGGGGAGGCCACAACCGGCTCCCCCTCTCACACTCTCAGCCTATTCCGCTCACATTGTGCTACCACACTCTAAAAGAGAGACAACAAGATCTATTTATAATCCTAAGGTAATTTCTAAGGAAATCCTAGCACACCTCGGGCCTAAGCCCATCCGGCCCACACAAGATGGATCCCAACACTTCTTATGCGATATCAACGTTTGTGGTACTAGTTAATACGGTGTTTTGCCTTCATTTTGAATGGCTCCCAGTAGCAAGCCCGGAGAACCCAAAAACATACTCACGACTTATAGTATGATCATGTGCTGAAGTACCACATCATTGCTGATACTTGTGACATTTAGGGTACATATTTGATATTTCATGCATCCTTTAAATTGTCTCGAATTCCTAGCATTTTTCATGTGCATGAAATTTCAAAACTTCAGCTTTGAATTTATAACCAGCGTTAGGGTTGCAAACGAGTCGAGTCTAGTTGAGTTTTTTTGTGCTCAAGCTTGACAAGCCAACTCTTAAAGAGCCAAGCCTGTTTTATGTACTAAAAAAAGCCTCTATAACCAGTTGATCGAGCCTGTACATAAAAGCCAATTTTATAGTGTAAAACTCGGCTCGTTTATTAAAGGAGTCCAAAACTTGAGGTCGAATTCGGCTCGATTACTACACGAGCCAAGTTTCGATTTGCTCACGAGCTGCTTATAGTTCCTTTGCAGCCTTAATTATTTTATAGGGTATTAATTTTAAAACCATAACATTTGTGTCTTTTTCAGTTTTTTGTCTTGAGATAATGAAATTTTGAACAAATATCATGAATTTCTATACAAATATTTTGTGTCTGCATGTGAATGTTATGAATTTCAAGCAAAATATAATAAAGCTTAACTTCTTTTTGAAAAATCAGTTCTTCGTCATGGAACTGCTGGAAAATGTCATGTCAACAAACAAGGTTAAAATAATTGCAAAATATTAAAGGAATCATTTACCACTAGTTGTGTGAATCATCGTTGATCTAGTCTTTCGGGTTCTTTTATTGTCAGCCTATTGAGCTGAGAAGAAAAAATCAAGAAAATAAAAAAAAACACAAATTCCAATGTACCTTTTCACTTTCGTAAACACTTTCACACATTCCTGTACACATTTCAATAATTTTTTTAAGCCTTAATGTCAGCCCATTAGGCTTATTTTAGGATTTTCCTAGTCTTTTTTAGTATGGGGTGCAACGTGACAAGAAAAAGATTAAATTAATCACAAAAGAAATCAATCGTTCAAAACATAATACTTAAATATGACCGACAGGTTTATAGATTATTTTATAATACAAAACATAATGCTTAAATATGATTAATGGTGGTAAGGTTTGAAAAAACTCCCCCTCAATTTTCTCTTTAGACACGAACAGTATATGTGTCTCACAAGAAAATACTATAATAAAATAGTATAGAGCACATGATTAACGTTTTGATAAGATAATAAGATTTGGACCCACCAAAAGAAAGTTGACATTATTTAAAATTTGCACTTAGCTTCTATCTTTTTCTTTTTAAATTCAATCGTTCAAATCATTTTGTTTAGATAAGAAAGGAGGCACTTAAGTTAACAAAACTATGAAGGTGACACTTAAATAATCTAAGAAAGGAGGCACTTAAGTTAACAAAACTATGAAGGTGACACTTAAATAATCCCAAGGATGATAAACAGAAATGTAGTTCATAAAGTTAAGCATAAGATGTCTGACAAATGGAAAATGAAAAGGAGGCACTTAAGTTAACAAAACTATGAAGGTGACACTTAAATAATCCCAAGGATGATAAACAGAAATGTAGTTCATAAAGTTAAGCATAAGATGTCTGACAAATGGAAAATGAAAATCTAACTTTTATCAGGAAATTGGTGCTGTAAAATTGTTTCTCAGAAAATTACAGAAAAGTGAAAGTAAAAGAAAGAAAAAAAATCTGTATTTTTTTTTAGGCGTTTGTTTGATAAGAAAAATATGAGAAAGTTGGATAATAGTAGTTTAGTTGTACAGAAAACTTGTATAAAAAAAGATCTTGTGGTTTTGCTGGACAAGCTCAAGGAAATAAAAATCCTGATGGAAAAGTGATACCTTGGTTAATGATTCAGACGATTTAGTTTTGTAAGAAATCAATTTAAAATGGCATTGATGGAGTCATATTTCACACTTATATTTTTACAATAAGAAACACCTTACGTTTAATATCATATTTAGTATCCATAATGTAGTACGATAATGTTGGATCAACTTAAACTTTTGGAGAAAAAAAAAAATTCTTTGTGGGCTTAGCCCTTGGTCTACATACAAAATTTGCATTTTGAATCGTCGACGTCAATTTATAATGGCAGAAAAAATGATTTGTGGATGGTAACCCTGTAGTAATGTCACTTGTGTCTAAACAACACGTACAAATCTGAAATAATACCGAGCAGATATCTCAAATGTCAAATTTTTGAAAATTCAGAACTCCAGCAAGCCCAGAAACTCATACCTCAATTTTTTTCTCTTTTCATTTTACTGTAAACGTGATCTTCCTTTACTGCATGAACACCCAAGACCAATCTTAAAATGGGCCACAAGATTCACAAGAAGGAATCAATTACTTGGAATTCTCTTTTCTGAACGTCAATTAATTGGAATTGAAATAAGGATCCATTCTAATAGTACTCTCTGTCTCTCTCGCTCTAGAGCAGCCCATAAACTTACTTGACTCCATTTCACTTTTGGCCCAGTGGTTTCAACCTCAATTCAAGACCGCAGGATGGCCCATTGGCCATAACATTGCATCTATTCCTTTCATAACATGCAAATACTTTTGGGTTGTTCATTGTGATCAAAATTCTGACTCACCCCTCTACTCAAGATTGCTATTTTGCACACGACACTTCATCTCAGCCCTTTGGAATCAAGGGCTGAGATTAGACTATCCTGATCTCCTCCCACCCCATCTTTACTAGAGTTATCGCTCTCCCCCCCGGGCAGGCATTAACATGCACTTAATAGGGAACTAAGAACCCATCAGGGACCTACCTCTTCGGCGAGGGCCCTCTCCGGCGACTAACTCTCAACCTCTAAAGCCCAACCCAAATCCCACAACAAAACCTCTCAAATCCCACTTCAAATCTCTCCCCTTTCAACTTTAACAAATCACAGTCCTCACAAGATCCAAAAACCATCATTAATCTCAATCAATTTCTCATCAGATCATACACAAATTCAAGATCCACAAAGA
Source organism: Vaccinium darrowii (assembly GCA_020921065.1). Lineage (NCBI taxonomy): Eukaryota > Viridiplantae > Streptophyta > Magnoliopsida > Ericales > Ericaceae > Vaccinium > Vaccinium darrowii. The sequence goes on along the minus strand of CM037159.1, from coordinate 337,711 downwards.
AGTCTCATTCGTTGGTGAAAAATACCCAAGAACAAAAAAAAAAAGGGCTAATTTTGACTTGTTGAATCAAGAAAATTGGAAAAGCTATTTCTCTACCTTTGATATATCAAAAGAGGAAAAGCCCACAAGCTCTAGTCCATACCAATGTCAAAACTCTGAATTCAAGCACCAATAAATAGAAGGGCCGACAGTAGATCGAGACACATCAACTCTAGCCAATGAAACCAGCGCATTGGGGAGATCTATACCCATCTCGTGTTGTTTCGAAGGCATTCGCACTCGGGTAATGCTAGAGGTTCAATTGGGGGTTTATAACGCATTGGCAATATTAACTTAGATCATTACACCCTTTTCCCTGTGACATTTTTCGTAGTTTGGTATTTTCGTGGGCTCGCCGGAGAGGACACTTGCAAGAGAGGTAAGTGCCTGAGATGGGTTCTCGGTTCCCAGTTAAATGTTACCGGTGAGAGAGAGAGAGAGAGAGAGAGAGAGAGAGAGAGAGAGAGAGAGAGAGATGTGAACTTTGAAGAAATGGAGCAAGAATCTCACATTACAAAACACTTGAATTTCAGATCTAGCTTATATAGCCTTAAACTCTTCTACATCGACTTAGTGCTTATTAGTCTAAACCGACTTAGTAACTAACACCCTTAACACAACAGTTAAGCTAACTAACTGAACCACTACACAGTCACATGATCACTGAGCTGGCAACTGAGTCACTTGACCTCACTGAATAGACCTCTTGACTCTCTAACATAGCCCCGCAAACTGATGCTGGCGCTGGAGATAGCATCAGTTTGTCTCGAAGTAAAAGAAACCTAGCAATAGTTAAAGGCTTTGTCATTACATCAACAACTTGAAACATGGAAGGAACATGACGAACTTGCAACTGTTTGAGAGCTATCCTTTCACGAACAAAATGAAAATCGACTTCAACATGTTTGGTTCTAGCATGAAATACTGGGTTGGTAGCCAATGCTAGAGCAGAAACATTATCACACCAAAGAATTGGCCAATGCTTTGTACTCTACCTCTGTTGAGGAACGTGCCACTGTTACCTGTTTCTTAGCTGACCATGAGATGAGATTAGGTCCCATAAACACATAATAACCCCCAATGGATCTCCTATCTTAAGCATCACCTACTCAATCTGCAGCTGAAAATGCAGTCAAACTAATAGAGCCCTTAGAAAACTGAAGGCCATAACCCAAGGATCCCTTAATGTATCTCAAAATTCGTTTTAACTGCGGTAAAATGTTTCTCTAGAGGATGATGCATGCGCTGACATACAGCGTTAACAGTAAAAGAAATTTCTGGACGAGTGAGTGTAAGGTACTACAAGGATCCAACCAGAGATCTATAGTGTTCTGGATTTGACAGAGGGGTGTGATCTTCAGTAGCAAGGGACTTAAGAGAAGATAGGGAGTCACAAGGCTTGCAATCTGTCATGCCTGCCTTTTCTAGAATAGAAAAAGCATGTTTAGTTTGAGATAATAGCAATCCAGCAGAAGTTTTCACAGCCTCTATGCCCAGAAAATAATGTAGTTGCCCCAGATCTTTAAGTGCAAATGATGAACTAAGTTGAGTAATCAAAGAATCAATCATGACAGAATTTGAACCATTAATCAAGATGTCATCAATGTAGAGTAAAACATAAATAAAATCTGAACCTTTATGTAATACAAACAGAGATGAATCTGCCAAACTGTTTACAAATCCCAGAGTAATAAGACAAGAAGATAGCATATCATACCAGGCACGTGGTGCTTGTTTCAGACCATAAAGTGCTTTGTGAAGTTGACATACAAAATGAGGCTGTTAAGGATCCACATAACCTTGTGGTTGCCTAAGAAAAACCTGTTCTTGCAGAGTACCATGGAAAAAAGCATTAGAAACATCCAGTTGACGAATAGGCCAATCAAAATGAAGAGCTAAAGATAGAACCACTCTCACAGTTGGTTGTTTCACCACTGGGCTAAAAGTTTCTGTATAATCAACACCCTCAGTTTGTTGAAAACCTTGAGCAACTAGCCTAGCTTTATACCTTGAAATGGAGCCATCAGAATTTCTTTTGATTTTAAAAATCCACTTACACCCAATTATGGGAGCTTCTGGGGGAGGTAATACCAATGTCCAAGTACCTTGACACATAAATGTTGTGTACTCTTCAAACATGACCTGTCTCCATTCAGAGAATTGCATTGCTTCTTTAAACGAAGTTGGTTCAATAAGAGGAGGAGATTGAACAAAGAGAGAGAAAGGAACTTTAGGACTGAAATGCCACTTTTTGACTTGGTGATCATAGGGTGGTTGGAAACAATTAAAGGAGAAGTAGGAAGTGTTGTAGAAGAAACAATTTGGAATGAAGCAATTAGAGTAGGAAGTGTTGGAGGAGGAGAAGGGACTGTTTTAGTAGGAGGTAAGGGAGATGATAAAACAGTAGGGACTCTCCTATGGAGGGAGGAAATATTGGGAGTACTAGATGGAAAAGGAGAATTAGAAATAGGAGAAGAAACAGAAGTAGGGGCAGGAACCACAAAATGAGGAATAGATGACATGGAATGAGAAGAAGAAGAAGAGGAATTAGACTTCACTAGAGTAGAGTAGGGAAAATCATTCTCCAAAAATTTGACATGTCTGGAGAGATATACACGATGGGTAAGGGTATCAAGACATCTAAACCCCTTAGTTCCTGGACTATACCCTAGAAAGATGCAAGGAGTCGACCTAGTTTCAAGTTTATTGGGAGCATAAGGTCTGAGCCATGGAAAACAACAACATCCAAAAGGTTTAAGGGGCATCGAGTCAGGAAGAGTATGATGGAGTTTGTGAAATGGAATATAAAATTGAATAGGAGCTTGAGGCAAACGATTGATAAGATGTACAACAATAGTAATGGCCTCTAACCAGAATTTAATGGGAAGATTGGCTTGTTGAAGGAGGGTGATTTCTGTTTCCATTATATGTGCATGCTTTCTTTCAGCAATACCATTCTGTTGTGGAGTGTAAGGACATGAAGTTTCAGGAAAAATACCAAACTGGGAGAAGAAATATTTCATTATTTTGTTAAGGAACTTGCCACCACAATCAGATCTAATGGTCTTAATAGTGCGGTTGAAATGATTGGAAACAAAAGTACGAAATGCTTGTACATGAGAAGACACATCACTTTTGAAATGCAAGGGAAAAATCCAACAATATCTAGTAAATCATCAACAAGAAGCAAGTAGTATTTATATCCTGAAAAAAGAAGGCATATGAGAAGGTCCCCATACATCCATGTGCAAAAGCTCAAATGGTGTGGTAGTAGAAGTGGTAGAAATAGAAAATGGGAGTTTATCGCTCTTGGCATTATTGCAAGCATAACACTCAAGATGCTAAATATAAGGAATGGGGAGATGGTACTTAGTAGATAGGTGTTGTAGAAGAGCTGTATGAGGATGCCCCAACCTCTTGTGCTAAAGATCTACTTTAGTGGTGTGACTGAAAAGAGCAGTAGGCCTAGTGGAGGCCCTAGAAGAAGGAAGTAGGGGATAGAGATCCTAATGGCAGGGTCCCTGATGAAGCACTTGATTGGTGAGTTGGTCCTGAACAACATACCCACAGGAATCAAAGATGATTTTTGCAATGGTTATCCTGAGCAAATTTGTGCACAGAAAGGAGATTATGGGAAATTTGAGATACATGCAAGATATTATCAAGTTTAAAAAGATGAGTGGGAGTAGGAAGCAACCCCTTACCTGAATGAGTGACAGGCACAGTCTGTCCATTTCCTACTGTCACAGCTGTTGGTGTTGCATAGCTTGGCATTGGTATATTAACTGCATCTCTTGTCTCATGAGATGTAGCCCCTGAGTCAAAGTACGAAGGCCCTGATGAAGAAGGTAATGGTGGAGTAATCTATGATTGAATGACAGCACTGGAGGGACCATAATACTGAGGTTGTGGGGACTGTTGAACACTAAGAGTTGTGTGAACATTGGGATTGTAGTTGACAGGACCATAGGATTCATAGTGAGGGGCAGGAGATGGTGTCATATGTGGTGGAAAAACAGATCCACTATTATCAAAGTTTCCTTAAGATGTGAGCGTAAAAGTCTATAGTGGATGGGTCATAGCAGGCACAAACCCCTGTGCTGTATTCCTGCCAAAACCAGTAGTTGATTGACCAGTCCTAGAGAAAACTGGTCCAGTATTTGAGTAAGGAGACTGTGACAAAACTGGCCCAGTATTTGAGAAAGATGAGGACTGCATAGTCTGTTGTCTATAAGGCCTATACCCCAAGTTATGCCTATGATAACAAGTGGAGGCTTCGTGATTTGTTTTCCACAAATCTGGCATTCACCATTGGACCCAGAGGGAAAAGGAAAGTCCTATTGAAAACCACCTTTAAAAGACTGTTGCCCTCTGTTCCTGTTACCATTTGAGTAATTCCTATTGTTGTTCCTGTTTCCTCCATATGTATTCTGTCCAAAATATGGCATCTGGGCATTATTAGAAGAATATTGTGGAGCTTGAGATCCAAAAGTCACCAGAAACGGATACTGTTGTGCTTGAGATTGCACCCTAGGCATGAGATTGGTAGCAGAATTAGTCATTCCAAGAGTAACACTTGTAGAAGAAGGCATACTATTGTGTTGAGCAACTAGAATGGTGGTAGGGTCAATTTGTTTAGAATTCTAGCATAGATCTTCTGTCATTAACATTGAACATAGACCACTGAAAGTAAGGGGAGTTGTCTGTGCCTTAGTTCTTATGGCTTGTTTGAATGTACGATACTCACTCCCTTCTAAACCACGAAGAGTATGAAATACTAGTTCCTCATCATCCATATGACACTCAGACGCTTCCAATTTGAGTAGAATCCCTTTAATGTAATCCAGATACTGTTCCATCGACGTATTCTTTTTCAATGTATAGAGGCGATTCTTGAGTTCTTGTATGTGTGTTCGTGAGAGTACACTAAATTTCTCTTTCAATTTGGACCACAGATCATGTGTATGTTTCGCACCAACAACATGAGGCAAATTTTGTGGGGTAAGAGTAGCAATTATACAACATAACAACATTCGATCTATAGTTTCCCATTTGACAAACTCTGGATTTGGAATCTTGTTCCCAGAGGTACCTAGGGTTTGAGATGCCGGAACTTCAACAGTTTCACTCGTATATTCAAATAAACAATTTGATTTCAAAGCATTTTCAATTTGTAATTTCCATGTAAGATAGTTTGACGATTCTAACTTTACTGTAACAAATGAGGCTTATTTACCTTTTTAGTCCCCAAAGTATTTACGAGTGGCCAATTTCGTCCCCAATCTAAACATTTGTCCAATTTCATCCCCAATGTTTAAAATTCATGTCAATTTGGTCCCCACCCCTAACGCCGTTCATCTAGTCCGTTAAAATGAAGGGCATAAGTGGTATTTCACTAAAAACATAAAATAAAAATAAAAAAACAAAAAAAACAAAAAACAAAAACAAAAAATTGAGGTGGGTTTGGATAGTCGGAATTCCACTGCTACTACCTCACCGAGATCCATTTGCGGCATAGGAATAGCTTGATTGAGAAATCCCAATGCCATGGAAGGAAGCAAGGCCAATTGTTTTTTACAAGGCCATGGAGCACCACTGCGAATCACCGTGGTCTTTTACAAGCCAATTTACAACAGACAATCGGACCCCTTTCCATTCACATATCAATCCCCTCTCATCAGAAGACGGCACCAACGAGCTCTATATATGATCGTCTAGTTGTTCCTCACCTCCTCCGACAAGCGCCGCCTCAGCCTCAACCGCTCCCTCAACTCCTCCGCCGTCACTTTCAGCCATTCCAACAACGACCGCCTTGTCGACAACATGTTGTCAATCAACCCAGACCTTCTCGTGGCGCCCATTGCCTAAACAAAAACAGAGGTTTCACTCTCAAAATAAAAAAACAAGACAAAACCCCATTGCTAGAAAATTATGGCAGATCTAACCGATTTTGAACACGGGCAATGTTTTTACCATAAAATAAGTCGGGCTTAGAAACGCATGTACTTGGTACGGGCCACCCGGGACTGGTAATCGAGCATGATTGCTGCCATAGCGATGTCGTCGGTGCCGCCGGAGAGTGAAGGGGATTGGGATCTAAGAAGCCGGATTGCGTTGGTTTTTGAGGCGGCGGAGGAAGCGCGGGCTTTTGAGGAGTCTCGGAGCTGGAGCAGGAGTTAGGCTATGTTTGAAAATTGAGGAAAGAAATAGAAAAGAAGGGAAAATTAAAAAAATTTCCCCTCATTTGTTTCGTTTCCATATAGAAGGAGAAAGGAAAAGGAAGAGAAATGAGAAGAAAGGGAAAAGTAACTACTTTTTTTTTCTCTTCTTCTCTCTTCCATGATTGCAAATTTTCCTCTTTTTCACAAACCAAACAAAAGAAAAAAAAAAGAGGTTTCTTTCCCAATTCTTTCCTACTTCTCTTCTTTTATTTTCTCTTCTCTTTCTCTTCTCTTCCACAACTTCCAAACACAGAGTGCAGCGGTGGATGTCGGGTACCAAATTGAGGAGGCAGAGGGAGTGTAGTTTCTCGTGGTCACCAACAGATCGAGAAGGAGGAGAAGATTACTTTACCTTTTTGTGAAGAAGGGAAAGAAGATTACCTTTACCTTTTTGTTGAAGCAGATCTGGAGGAGGAAGGGGAAAGAAGATTACCTTTACCTTTACCACTTATGCCCTTCATTTTAACGGACTAGATGAACGGTGTTAGGAGTGGGGACCAAATTGACACAAATTTTAAACATTGGGGATGAAATTGGATAAATATTTAAATTGGGGACTAAAAAGGTAAATAAGCCAACAAATGATTGAAAATTGGCAATCAAAAAAGTTAGAGAAGGAGGCAAGTACTCTGTAGATGACGATGACGCCATTGTTGTTCCAGAAATGTAGAGAAGAAGATAATACACGAGGATCGATTAAAGGCTTCTGATTTGCATCTTGAATAGCTCTGATACCATGTGAACTTTGAAAAAATGAAGCAAGAATCTCACATTACAAAACACTTGAATTTCAGATCTAGTTTCTTGATTACAGAGAAAAGCAACAAGATGTAGCTTATATAGCCTTAAACTCATCCACACCGACTTAGTGCTTATTAGTCTAAACCGACTTAGTTAACTAACACCCTTAACACAACAGTTAAGCTAACTAACTGAACCACTACACAGTCATGTGATCACTGAGTTGGCAACTGAGTCACTTGAGCTCACTGAGTAGACCACTTGACTCTTTAACGAGAGAGAGAGAGAGAGAGAGAGAGATAACTCTGTTAAAGATGGGGTGGGAGGAGAGAGGGTATTCTAATCTCAGCCCTTGATTCCAAAGGGCTAAGATGGAGTGTCAAAATGTGTGCAAAATGTGTGTCTTCAAATCCGGCCCCTTTTTTAAAGTAAAAATACATGAAGAGAAAATAATTTAATCAAATGAGAGTTAGTGAACCAATGATCGATTAGTATCAGGATCATTGATATTGAAGTTGTTACACAATGTCGCTTGTTACACAGTGTCGCTGCATGCTCATTGGTTTTGATATTTTGGTTATTGGATGTAATTACTGGAACGGTAAGTGTAGATAAGTTTTTAAAGGATAATGGAAAGAAATTAATTAAGCTTATATATGTGAACATAGAACTGATTGTCTAATTGATTTGCGGCTGGTAAACAAATATAGTTACAGGTAAGAGATCCTCATTCAACAACCACGCATGTCACAAGTAAGAAACTTGACCTAAATGTGGAGAGAGGTGATAAAGTGTGTTCAAGGAAGTAGTTTTTAACTCCTTGGCTTTAGAACAGTGGATCGCCACAAGTGCCGAAGTATTGTAACCAAATGTGTAATAGCTAGACAAGTTACCCAGACTCCGGCCGCATGACTTTTTATGAGTTGCCTCGTGTCTTAGCGAAATTTTCTCTTTACCAATGCTGCATCTATTTTTCTAACCATATCTTGGAGATACGTTATTAATGTTACACAACCAGGTTTTATGTTTATTGACTCAGAACTAGATAGTGTGTTTGATTAAGAGGCTAAGCCTCATGAACTCAATCCAATTACTGACTCAAATTTATATTGGATTGGGCTTTATTCAAATTTTAACTAAATCAAGAAAGATTCAAATGCTCACTTAAAATTTAAGCCTTGTTTGAATGCCACAATTGACAACTATGCTATTAATGAACATTTTTCTCGATTCTGGTGTCTAATTAAGTCAGTTTTTGGACACCTTATCTCACCATCCACTAGCGAGGGGTCAATTAATAGCAAAGCTTTGCGTAGACTAGCCCATAAGAGTTAATATCACATAAATGAAAAGGAGACAGCCCAAAATGGAATACTCAACAATTAAAAGGGTTAAGGGACGGAGGAAATACTAGTTTAACTATGTAAAACCAGAGTAGGAACAATAATCTTGGAAAATGTAGTGGTTTTTGCTCGACAAGTTTTGAGGGAAAAGTAATCGCGAGAAAGTTCGACACTGTTTATACCCAAATTTTACATAAAATTACAACTGGATCGAAAATATTATTTTTGGGACAATATTGGACTGAACCAAGTAATGTCCCATTTTTAGTTGGCCCATTTATATTTTTCAAGAAGATCAAATCTATTTGGTTTGGGCTCAATCAGTAGTTATTATTTGAAAGGCCTATTGGTCAATTGGCCCATTACCTCTTACACGCACGAGTAAAATGGCCTATTACCACCACGAAGGAGAAAAAAGTGCAAGGCGTGGGACACCTAACACCATGGTAAGAAGGCGGGAAAAGACCAATGCTCACAGACATGGAGCCTATAAATCCAAATTTTCATGGATTAGGGAGGGTTTTAACACCAATCAAGCCCAACTTTTATTCAATTATCTTTTAATTCAATTACGGTTCAGCAAAGTACCCATTTTCCTTAACCCGTTTGAGAAATTGTTATCTTTTTTTCCAAGCCTAGCCTAGATCTTTTACGTTTTCATGTAAGCTTTCCCTTCAACTTTGTTAATCTACCTAATAAAGTTCGATTTTATTTATTGTTGCTGTCTCGTTTCTCACAATGGTTGAGAAATTATTAAGTCATTTCATCAAAGCAAACCACAAACTATCATTTGGCCTCACCCTTACCCTTAAGTCAAACTCAATCACTTGAAGAAGCTAGATAAAGGTACGCAGGCTTTATACGAAGTTGAACATTTTTCAGACTTCTCTTCCTTTCTTTGAGATTGAACAGGCCCAATTAATGGTAGTGTTGCATATAAGATGTTTGTAAAAAAGCCTCTTTGAATCCCAAATTCTAGATGGCCACTAGGTCTTCCCTCAATCACTCTTTTAGAACTGGTGAATTGTGAAAATTTCATTTTGGAAACAAGTCATTGTTTCTCTCCGTTTCAAATAATTTGAAAGTTCGCTTTTTCTTTTTTTCTTTTTTTTGTATCTACACCAATTGGATTGAACTTTTTTCTTTCTTCTCCATTTTTTCCTGTATAGCGGCCACATAGATTGTTATGATCTGTAAGATAGGATGAGCATGGCATATCTGTAATAAGGGATGGGATGCTTCGAGTGATAACAAGAACTCATTGAGACGTAAAGCTACTTATGTCTCTAGACTCTACAGATTAAGGTTGCATCTTTTGTAGGTCAATTAACATGTTCATTGTTGAAGCCTTTTGTATGTGAACCTGATTGTAGTTTGCAGGTCTCCACAAGAAACCATGCCAAGCATTCTCTGCTAGTACGCTCGCTTGGTGAAGTTGACTTCTTTGTATTTATTAATTATCTTTCTTCCTATATCATGAGATGATGATTTTCCTAACTTTTTTGTTTAGGAACAAGTCACGAATTGGTCCCCCTTGGTTTCATGGGCAAAAGGAAGACGATGGATATGGAGACATTCATTTCTACTGTCAAGCACAAGGTACTCCCAGTATCAGTTAACTTGCCAAAATTGTGAGTTAACATTAATTTTTCATAACAGCTAAACTCCTCGAGGATGAAGATTCAGATGTTAAGCATTTGATATTTGTGTAAGATATGGTGTTTGGATGTGGTTTATGGTATGTATAAAAGGAGTAAGCCTGCATTGCTGCTATGTTCAAGTTTCTTTGAATCTCTCGTGACGATTTAATGTTGTCCCAAAATCTCATTCGCAACCAAAATTTAGCTTCTAATGACCTCGATTAGGTTTTTTCCAGGACCAGGTACAAACGACTCCTCTGTAGTCAAGCATTGTGTTGCAGACAAGGGTAGACCAAGGGCTGGCAAATATTCCAACTAGATACACTAGTTGTTCAGGTTAATTTGAAAAATGTCTATAGGACCGGCCCATATAAGTCCCTTGAATAAAACAATAAATTCATGAAGTTGTTATATATGTTACTTGGTTCCTTTTCTTGGGTCGAGTCTTTTGCTTAATGTGTTTTGATGAGGATAAATAATATCATCTGTTATCATTTTGATTAAAAAAAAATAGTAAAATAGGAGGAATGGTTAAATAAAATGATTTATCAATGATATAAAGACCTAGAAATCAATAGATTAGATTGGTGTTTAAATGGAAAAAGGTACCAACTGCAAGACAGTTTTAAAAAGAATGATATTACTCTCCTGTAAAGACTAATAAACGCAAAAGTTATTAGGACAAATTCAAATACCTTATGTGTATTTCAAATTCAAATACCTTTTATTTGGAGAGGTTTTGGTTAGTTTACTTGGGGGGTTTTGGTTGGTTTACTTGGGGGTTTTGGTTGGTTTCTTGCTAGCCTTAGGTTGTTATTTTCCCTTCGGTTCTTAGCGGGTGGTGTCTTCGATGTGAGAGGTCTTCCTTGTGGCAAGCTCTTTCTCTTCCTTGATGCCCAATGCCTAGGATCCTTTTAATCTTTGTAATTTGTTTCCAAAGATTAATAAAATCTTTTGCTTTTCAAAAAAAAAAATTATAACTAATCCATATTCAATAACTCTGCTTTGAAATATATTGAGATGGTAGTTTATACTGTATATGAACTCAGAATGAACAGATACAAGTTCTTTAAATTAAAAGAAGTTGGAAAGATAAGAAAGCCTAGAGTAGTCTATTATGAGGTCAGCCGAAACAATCCTTGTATTACTGTTGTCAGCCGAACCACGGAACCAGAATTCTTGTCAGTTGAAAGCACATGAGATTATTTGTTACGAAAACCTAAATATGGCGTTATGTGATTTACTCTATAAGCATAATTGGTGTATCATCAGCGTGATATGCACCATAATACTAAAGATAAATCCCACTAATAAATAACTAATAAATAATTTAATGCTTTTCATCTAGCCCCTGGTTAGACAAGCAATGGATGTATGTCAAGGTGAAGATTCTCGAAAATCACATAAGATAAAGGCTAAAAAATTAATCAACTTACTTGTTCTTTATTTCAGCACTTCTATTACTGTGATCTGTTAAATACTTGCAATGTAAACTAATGGTGCTCTTTTGGCCCTGAGATGCTGCTATCAATTAGGGGACCAAATAACTTCGGTGCTATTTTGTCGTCTTATATGAATTTTTTCAATTTTTTCTTATACTCTCGCACAACTGACTAAATCTCCAAAATTATGACCAAAAAACTAAACAAATAATTACAAAAAGTGTTGAAAAGGATTATAATTAGTCTAATTTAGGCTACCTACCTAGTTAGGCAACTTACCTAACTATTTAGGCTACCTAACTAATTAGGCTACCTACCTAGTTAGGCAACTTACCTAACTATTAGGCTACCTAACTAGACTAATTATACCTACCTAGTTAGGCAACTTGCCTAACTATTAGGCTACCTAACTAGACTAATTATAATCCTTTTCAACAAAAAGTAAAAATACCATACTAGAAATTTCGGGAGAAAGGGCCCTACTGGTATAGAATTTGCTAAAACTAGTCCTCTGCCTTCGCTCTCTTTGTAACACTACCATGAATCCTCTATTAAACCCAATGTCTTTTTGTCATCCATTTTCTCTATTCATATGATGCTTGATTGTATTTAACAATTTTTACCAAAAAAAAAAAAAAAAAAGAAAGTGGAGGAAAAATGTTTCATTGCAGGATTCTCTCCTTCACGTGGGGATCCAGTACCCATGAAATCTCACAAAACATGAGGAATATGTCAATGGGTGGAAAGAATGTTGGTTTGAGGTTGCAACATAATCGACGTGGCATCAATGGAATGGTTGTTCATAATCCTCTGGTTTACAAAGAGCGACTTTTCAATTTTCCAGTGATTCTGCGCGAGTTTTTTTCTGGGTTAATTTCTTTGGTTTTTCTTGATTTTGTGAGTTAGCAGTGTGTTGTGCAATTGACATTGTGAAGTGTTTGTAGCTTTTATTGACACAAGTAATTGAAAAATAGGACCCGTAAAAGTATAAAATAATTTAATCCACTTAATTAAAGTGAATTGATCATGATCTTGGTAGAAAATCAGTAAATATAAAGACATTTGATATCTTGTTCTGGATGATTATTTTTTTTACATCTTGATATTGTTGTTTTATTGGTCTATTTACTCGTGCAATGAGATGCTAGCAGATGAATTATTGTCATAGTATCATAAATTGGAGGTATTCAATCATACTATGCTATTAGCATTTCTATAGATCCATTTCGATTATTCTGATTTGAAAAATTATACATGTTTGACTATGTCTAGTTTCTTCTGCGGATGGATCTATGAGAATTCGTCAATCCCAATAATAACAAAGGACTTAAATGATCCTGTATTAAGAAAAAAATTTGCTAGATCAAACACTAACAGTAATTACGCAAGTCGAATAATGTGTGTGTGCACGTGCGTAAGCTTCTTTCATAAGTATCTCATTGTCTAAAATTTGCAACAGCGAGAACGGAGGGTCAAAGGATTGCGTGACTAATGTAATGACAAAATTATACTAGTGGTCTACAAAATGCATATGTTATATCATACGAGAAAGGCAAAGTTACGTACTTCTTGAACACTATACATTCAGATAGACAATGTTAATAGCAATTCTAGTTGAAACATACACAATGTGTTGGTTGAAGTTTTTGCAATTGAAGGCACACACAGAGAGAATATACACATATGATCATACACTCACGTTTTTATTTAAACCAAATAAACGTACATTATAAAGTTGGAGTACAACCTTTCTCTCACCTCACAATATCTCACACACAGCACACTCTTACACAAATATAGACTTATTCACATATATGGAATTACATTAATACTCACACTTACACAGATTTATTCAGATAAATAACATAACGCTTATAGCAATTCTAGTTGAACCATCGATAATGTTCATGATCATTGATTTTTATTTAAGGAAACTACGGACGAAACTAGTAATTTGTATCCCAAAAGCAATCAAAGCCAAACAGAAACCTATGAACGCCCACGGAGAAGCAAAGTACGTACGTCTCCAATATGCCATATACTTCGGCCACCAATGCTTACTATACTTGTAGGCATCTTGGCACTTCTTATCGAAATCGAAGTCCTTTAGTACAATTTCCTTGCACAGCTTGTTGAATAGGTTACAGACGTCCTTGTCCTCGCCCAAGTGGTTACGTATAACTTTGGCTTTTCGAAGCACTCGGACGTCCTCCTCATCGTTGATTAACATGTCCATGAACTTTGCATAGGACGTAAAGATCATTTTAATCTCTTTCTCAGGGCAACATTGTTCGAAGGCGATGAGATTTCTAAGAAATGGCTCTGTGGGGTCATGTATATGGAGAGTCGGGATTTCAAATCTGGACCTGCGAAACCACCAATATAGGCCATTGCGTTCTTCGAACTTGACGTCAAATATATTGTTTCCCTCGATGCCTGCGCGTACAAACTTGACTCCTGCATAGTCGAGGTCTTTTGCACGAATCTCTAATTCAGTAAAGTTCTTGGGTGTTGTCTTGCAGCCAATAGTGCAATGCCAAGGCGAACAACAACAACAAGCAACAGTGCAACTGCAAGGCGAACAACAACCCGGAATAGTGCAATGCCAAGGCGAACAACCACCAACGGAATTTTCCCGTTGATGACCTGAAACATAATAATCGTGTAGTACATGGAGGATATGATGATAGTCATCTTTATCATTCCCTGACACTTTTTCCCCTGTTCACATTCATTTGTAGAACCACAAACCCAAATGGCACAATCACTTTGCGAACGACTACTAGTTTTCATCTTGCTACCACTATTTTCGATTTCTGGACTTATAATATTGACAAAGTACGAAACGACGTACTCAGTGAGTGATAACTTCGTTCCCCCGGGGATCTTATCGTCGGCGATCTTATCCACTGTGAGTTTGAACAGCTCCTCAAGTACGAAGAAAGGAATCTGGTTCTCGAGGAGTAGCAAGTCGTGTTGGACAATGTTGGCTGTCAAATTGTTATCGAAAATAGGATCTTTTCATTTTTCGCCACCGCCACTGCTCCTATCCTCTCCTTTATTATTAGGCTGCGGAACGCTGCTGCTAGAGGCCTGAGACAATAAGTTTAAGTTATGTCTTTTACAAAAAGAATATATACAACCACCGACGCCGCTGCTGCCATCCTCTCCTTCATTAACAGGCTGAGGGGTGCTGCTACTCAAGGCCTGAGACAAAAAGTTTATGTGATGCCCTTTACGAAAAAAAATACATACATCTTTTGTTAAAAAATGAATAAATAGATCTGTTGTTTCCCACTTTTCGGAATGCAAAATTGCTAGTCAATTTTGTAAATATATACCTCCAGATATACCTGACAAATTGTTTGGATTTGTTATTATGACCAGTTCAGTTGGTATAATTCATCACTAGCAGATGGGCACACACGAAGTGTAAGGACATCTATAGTTGACTCTTAAAATAGTTCCTAAGTAAGACTCCTAAAACTTAGCAAATTATTGGATAAATTATGGTCTTCAATGGACTCCCAATATAAGCTCATGTCTCCTATGCATGGCTCTTAAGCCATTAGCTAAATCTATGTTGTCTTGTAGCTCCAAGTCGGACTCAAGCCCTTTTAATCTTATTTTAATATGAAATTTTTAAAAGATAAATGATTTTTTTTATGGGACCCACATTTTTTTTAATATTATCACAAAATAGAGAATGCTCTTGCTAACCCATTGAGCTAGTGCACATGTGCTCTCTAACTTTAGCAAGCTCTAAGAGTGAAAAATAGACTCCAATTAAGCTTATGTGTATGCTTTAGGAGTTAACTTATGAGCTATTTTTAGGGAGTACATTGTGGATGCGTTTAGTGTATAGATATGCGAGGGGTGGGAGTGGATATTTTTTTTGGAAAGGGGGCGGACTATTGAGTTCGAGTACTTTTATTGTTTTGTCCTAACAGTTAATTCATATTAAAGTATATCAATAGTACAATTTGATTTTATTAAAATATTAGAAATCACTTTTGTAACATTTATCGTTTCATAATAATAATGGTTATATGCAAAAAGACGTTCTCTCATCCTATATTAGAATAGATGGCCCTAATTCCAATCTTTTTAGCACTTCCTCTTCATTCTCACTCATCAGCCCATTTTAACATCAACAGTTCATCTGGGTCATTCTATCCACTAAAACCATTAATTGCGTTCCAAAACTTCAATAAAATACTAATTGTCTAAGCTGTCGAATTGAAGGAACAATAGCTAGAAGCCCACCCAATCAAAGCCGATCCAAAAAAAAAAAAAAACCCACCCAATCAAATTAGAATCACTATTCTTTCCTTGGCTCTATATGGGCAAAAAATGAAGCATAAAACCGAGAGGAGACAAAAGGTGTTTTTCAATTTTTGCCGAGGAGTAAGGGAAAGCAACAAAAATCGAAAGCCACGAAAACAGGGCAGAGAGGGAAAAGAGGGTTTAATCATCTAGTATTTGTTTTACGGTATATGGGCAAAAAAACATGTGTATACAGGTTCGGTTCGGTCCGGTTCAAAAACTCTCCAAACCGGGAACCGAAATTTAAAATTTCCTGAACCAAGAACCGAACCGTTCAAGTAAAAACTCGAAAAAAACCTCGGTTCGGTCCGGTTCTCCGTTTTTTATTTTCACCTTTAGTTTTACCCATCAAGGACAAAAATGTCAGATTACTTATTAATCCTTTGTGGCACTAACAAAAGTGGTCGTGGAATTAAGAGCAGCTAACTTTAAGAGATGTTTCTGAAATCTTCTATTGTTTGGTTACTGCTTATAATTTTTTTTTTTTTTGATAAACATTCATACTTAGTATTAATCTATATTTTCGCGTACCTCTGAGTTGCCACCGTCTCCTCCATTTGTTGTACTTTTTCCTGCATCTTTGGTTTTTCTATCATGGTAGCAGCAGAGGAGTTCAAGGATGAAGCAACCATCGATTAACATCATTTCCGCCATCTGATTATCGTGCTTCACCTTGACTTCTTCTGCGTAGCATTTCTTGGCCGTGTCTACCAACTGCTCCATTTTTTCCACACATTGTCGAAGCAGCTCAGTGTTTGTCTGCTGTCTTTCCTTCTTATCCGCTATTCCTTCGGTTAATCGGGAAAATAGGTAAGTGGCGTAATGCATTTTGACGTTTTGCATAGTTTTTGAGAGGTGGGGGTCGTCCCGGTGAAGAGGGCCGATAGAGATGAGGCGAGGGGTGTAAGCACTTTCGTTCACCTTACGAAGATCTTGGCGCACCTTGTGAATGTGAGCATAAGCGAACAACGATTCGGTATCTTTGTAACCTTGAAAGATTCTTTTGCCAATGTCGTCGGTTAAGCAGCTCGTGAGAGCTTCCTTACGGTCATTCTCCTGTTGATTACTCATTTTAGCTGAGTAGAAATATTGTTTTTGAGCAACGAAATCAAGAAAGCAGTTGTCTTGTTTTGGGTGGGTGAAAATAGTTCAGGGTTGTTCTGGGTTTAAGCATGCAAAGAACCCCTGCTGGCATTAACTATATATAGAGGGCCAGCTCATCCATTTTTTTTTGTTTTTTATGTTGCAACGGAAAATGACAGCTCATCCCTTTTAATCGGTGAATTATTCCACTCTTACTATCGAAAATTTGAGTGTAATTTTGTTCACCCTTCTTTTCTTTTTTTTTTCTTCTTCTTTTCTGGTAAGGTCTAACTACGTGAATCATTCCACAACATTTCAATGGGGTAGGCATGATAAATTGAAGGTGATCGACCATTTGTACCTTACTAGGGTCAATAATTACCCATGACTATCTATAAATACTAGGGCTGTTGGACATCCGGAGTGATCTATTGAGATATAAGACCATCACTACTATTAGCTCAAAGACCCCTTACCATATCATCGAGGAAGAAAATTTGCAAGGACAAAATGGAATTCAAGGCTCCTGCCAGCCACCGCCCCCTTCTCCTCCTTCGCCTTCTCCTCCTACTCATGTTGGCTTATATACCGTTTACGATGGCAGACACGGTCGTAATTCAGGACAGTAAGCTCCAACTCTGATTTCATCATATTTCCCACCATTTTTTAAATGTCATGCGTGACGTGTTTCTATTTATGGCTTTAAATTCAGCAAGATAGATTGACAAATTTCAAGATCGATTTCACTGTTCAATATCGGAGGCCCATTTACAGTCTCGTATGGACTGACGGACATTAGACATAATAGGTGATTTACCGCAGTGTGAAATCATGGGTAATGAAGTATTGACATCCCTTCAACGCCCTTCGGGTGCTAATTAAGGCATGTAATTTGTATTTACAATTTATTTCGGGTAGTTCTTATATGAGACTTTTTTACGCTCTCCATGTTCCCGAATGCTAATTCAGCGTTCGTGCTGCATTTCAAGTTGGGTATGTTCAACGATAATTGTGACTCAGACAATTTTCCTATCCTCTATTCTTTTGAAGTCCCTTAGCATGAAAGCATTGATGCTTCCTGTAAGTTTCGCTAAACATTTCATTTTTCAGGTTCAGGTAGCAAACCCATCCACAAAAATCCTGCTGTCGGCTTCGGTGGACCTCCTGCTCCTAAACAACACCAATCTAAAACAGGTATGCTGTACTCGAAAACCGGTATAGAATGATAAAACTTGCTTTCTTTCCTTATAGGTGACCAAACCATGGCACATGGTTTGCAGCCTCACATCGCGTCGTGTTCGTTTGGGTGTCATGTCATTGGCATTTAACGGGTTGGCACGAAAAATTGAACAGTTGCATATCTATGTCTTTGTAGAGTTATGTCATTCCAACCCGTATTCGTCTATTTAATTTTTCAACAGTGTCACTTAATCAGTCAACCTGAATCCTGATTCTTACTTTGTATTGCATTCGAGTTGTAGTGATGGGTCATATCCGAAATTTCCACCCCCAGATGTAATCCTAGCAAATTCCCCCTAGCTATGAATTCTATTCTTCCCTTTCTGTTTTTTTGCCCAATGAATTCTGGATCTATTTCGTCATGAATAGGAAAATGTTGCTTCATTTTTTGCCGTTCAAAAAAAAAAAAAATGTGTGACTTCGTTTCTTGTTTATTTGTGAATGCAGAAGTGCATTCGGTGTCTTGTCCGGTACCAGAGCTTCAGTGCCAACCATGTCCCTCAGTTTTTGAATGTCCCTCAACATTCCAGCCCGAGACCTTTAAGGAGCTGAAAAACAATCTAGGACCCGTTATTCACCAGCGATTGATGGAATTGTTGGAGAAAACACATATAGTCGAATCTGCATTCGAAGTGGTTCAAACCATCGATATGCTAAAGCTACTCGACGAATCAAATTCCGAGTTCAATGTTGTTCGTGAACATATGCATAATGGAGCTC
The DNA here is from genome assembly GCA_020921065.1 of Vaccinium darrowii. Lineage (NCBI taxonomy): Eukaryota > Viridiplantae > Streptophyta > Magnoliopsida > Ericales > Ericaceae > Vaccinium > Vaccinium darrowii. The sequence goes on along the minus strand of CM037159.1, from coordinate 318,917 downwards.
AGCGGCTGAGAGAAGCCTCTCAAAAATTACTAGGAAAAAAACTGCAGCCTCAATATGTACCCCAAAACAAAGCGGCTGCTTAATTTGTTAACATGTTGTGCTGCCCCTACGTAATAATGAGTTTATTTTAAATCATTACCTATGTAACAAGTGAGTTAATGGGTAGATGGTCAGTTCGTAACTGACCTATATAACTATGTTATGAGCTGTAAACTTCCCACTGTGTTTATGGCATCCGCAGTCGTGGAGTTAAAAAAGTGTTGTTATATTACTGTAACCTCGTTTGAATCTTGTGTCCGAGAAAATATTGTGTCCGAGAAAATTGTAGGACCTAAAATATTTTTACATAATATTTGGGCCCATAACTTGTCACGTAAAAAAAAAAGGGAGGTTCTTATTGGCCGGCCCAATTTTGTAACATCTGTTCCATCCAAACCCACCCATTGTCTATACCATCCCGAATAAACCCTGTTTTAAATGATCTCCCAAAATACCCTTCTTCCTGCAACGCCCAAATAGGAGCGTACAAACAAGAGCACCAGATCTACAAAATCCCAGCCCACTATTGCAACTCAAGATCTGACCCCATTCACTCTCTCTCTCTCTCTCTCTCTCTCTCTCATGCAGCGCCCAACACTGCATCGGAATCTCCGTCGACCTCAGCGACGACAGCGTGTTCGGCGTCGAGTTTTTCCCGTTATCTTTTTTTTTTATTGAAATATTCGTCTTTTATCTTCGCCTTTTTTTGTGTGTAATTCAGGGGTGTGAATTTTGGAGATGGGACGTGAATTCTAGATTTAGAGGTGTGATTCATGTGAATTGTATAATTTGGGGTGGGTCAAAATAAATTATGTGATTTTGTGGATGTGAATTGTGCAAATTGGGTGTGAATTCTACATTTAGGTATATGAATTGGGCAATTTGGGGGTGTGAATTTTTCGGATCTGAATTCTGGAGGGTGTGAATTCTTTGGTTGTGAATTGTTGGGGGATGTGAATTCTTCGAGTGTGAATTGTTGGGAAAAAAATTTGTTCCCTCTCACCAAAAGAGGGTGAACAAAACCCTCACTATCATTGGCTAAGAGGAGTGGTCCCTACCACTCTTAATCCAACCCAACCCAACTCAAGTTACTTATATGCTTAATTTCAGGAAACCCCCTTAAATTCTTTTAATTCTCTTTTCTAAACCCCCCACGTAATTTTTTGTAATGTTTAAGTTAGTTTCCTAGAGTACTCCGATTTTTTGTTCCAATCCCATAGAATTTATGAGTCTGCCACGTTCCCAAACGAGGGAGCTTAAAAAAAAAAAGTGAGCACCCTATCAGACCAATCAGGAAAACAAGAATCATTTCTTTAGACATACCCATTATTTGGATGAATTTCAAATTCTGATGATAATAATCTGGTCAGTTTTGAATGGAAGGTTAAAGGTGTGAGAATTTATATAGGAAGAGTTGTTGCTATAACATGCCTTTGGTATGCAAGGTTGTGAGCAATTCTCTCCAATCCAACCGTTGATATCGGTAATCAACGGCTCCAATTTTATCTTAGCAATGACAGCTCGGACCATGCAAATATCGAGATGAAAAATCCGTAGAGCTCAAATCTAAGTACCATTTTTTCATCTAGATGACATGTATGTAATTGGTTTTTAGAACCCAGTTTTTGCATCTTAATTGTTCATATCGTCAATCAATGATTTAGATTTTCGATAGACTCTTTCCAGAAAGAATAAAATCTTCTCGAGAAAAGTCTTTAACAAATTTGAACCACTAAAAATAGTTTTGGACAGTCAAAATTAAATGACCTATCCTTTACGGTCAAACCTTAGACCTGACTCTTCTAGCATTTTAAACCCAGATTCATAAACCAAAAGATTTCTAGTCAGTGAACCAATGATAGATTAATATTAGGATCACAGCTATTGAAATTGTTACACAACGTCCTCGCGTGCTCATCGGTTTTGATGTTACTTTTTTTTTTTTTTTTGTGATACCAGGTGTCCCGGTCAGTTTCCGCGTATCTCGACTAATCCTGAGAGCTAGACCAATCCCTCCATCCACTAGCGGAGGCCCCATTTAAAATCAGAACAAAACTCTGTATGGACTTGCCCCAAAGGAGTTAATAGCACTTACGAGATTTCGAACATGAAGTATGCTATCAAATACACCCTCCAAATCCCTCCCTCCTTAAAAGATAATCCACACCACAAATGCAAATCCACCCTTCTTAGGAAGTGGCCCACCCTCATTACAAATCCACCCAAAATAAATCCGGCATCCAAACGGGCCGATAATGTGTTGGTGGAAGTTTTTGCAATTAAAGTCACACAAAGAGAATATACACATATTATACAACTCACATTTTTATTTAAACCAAATAAACACTACAACGTTACAACCTTTCTCTCGCCTCACAATATCTCACACACAGCACACTCTCTCACAACCACAGACTTATTTCAGATGTGAGGAATTACAATTCTCACAGTTACACGGACTTATTTAGATAGACAACGGTTACAACAATTATAGTTAAATCATCAACAATGTTCATGATCATGGGAGTTTATTTAATGAAACTGCAGGTGAAATTAGTAATCTGGATCCCAAAAGCAATCAAAGCCATACTGAAACCAATGAATGCCCACGGAGAAGCAACATATGTATGTCTCTTAGGGAAATTAAACAATTGCTTAATGAATATCTGGGGGTTGAAGTTGAAGTAACAAATTCATGGCCTTGTTGCCCGTTGGCAAATTGTGGCAAGTTTAGCCGTGCTCTCCGAAGTAGCACTCTAAAAATATGCCTTATTCACATAAAAATGTCTACAAGCTATCAATTGATCTTTTTGGAAACAGACCTGTCCGTAAAAGCGTCACTCCGTCTGGGCGGAAAATGCCCAAATTGAAGGCACTGCATAACAGATGTACCTACTAGGTTCTATACGGTAAAACTATATATGATAATATACGAAGATCCAGATGATTTAAATAGGTGAAATGGATGAAAGACCAACTTAATGAAGGTTTGATTGGCAACCAAATCTCAATAAAAATTATTACACTTGAAAATGTACAATGGAAGCCACTAAGATTATTTTGGGAAATTACTTGAGATGTTTTGCCGCCAAAATGGCCTTGTATCTCCAATATATACATCTTGATCCGAACTTTGTACCTCCAACACCCCAATCTACATCATTGATCAGCGGAGAACAAATTTCGGTTCATCTTTCATTAATTGATAAACCTAGTTTAATCAATGTTCTATTACGAGAGAGGTGGAGATGGATCAGAGATTAATGAAAAAAAGAGAAATGGAGAGAGAATTGCGATGAAGGGGGAGAATTTGTCAACGTGGGGGCAATAATGTCATATCATTAAAAAAGTCATGGTAGGAAAAAATGCAATCATGGCATTAGCGCCTCTGAGTATGTGTTATTACTCTGAGCCGCAATTTCTGGAACTAAATGTGGAAAAATGCAGAATTATGTGCGCTTAGTCAATTTCTAGGCACCTTATCCGCAAATCAAACATGGCATAATCGTAGTGACAGAATGATAAGATTGGGCTACAAAGACATATTTCATGTCAAAAGGAGAAAGAAAAATTTAAATACTTCTTCATACATATGCTTCAGATAGAAATGTTCAAATCAATTCTAGCTGACACGTGGACAATGTTCATGACCATCGGCACTTAATTAAAGAAGCTACATCAATAAAAATCAGTGTCTTTGAGAGTGAGTAATTTTCTTATTTCCCATCATGTCGAATTAGAACAAGGGGATAGAGATCCTGGACTTGTGGGTGACGAGTGGGGAGCCTCTGCAGATGGAGAATCCAGCAGAGGAAAAAAACAAGGATAAACGGATAAACGGTTTAGAAATTTGTCTTCGGCTAAAATTGTTTTTCTTTACCCCGTTAGAATAGTTGTCCAGTGATGATCACAGATTAACAAATTTTTTCGAGTGAGAGGATGCCTGAGATGGTGTCACATGCCGGAGGAAGACGGGGCAAGGGTTCCAACTGCAGTGAATGCGTGGCCGACGCACCCACTTGAGGGGGATGACGAGTAGGATCACATTGAGCTGAGAGAAGTAGAGACAGAAGGAGAGATTTAGAGTATTGTTGGAAAGTGAGAGAGTGAGAGGGAGCCTTAGATGTCTACTAGAGAGAGAAGGGTGACACGAACGCATGAAACAAGAAGGGCTTATGTGTGTGCATGTAGATGTGTGTGAGAGATTGGAGAGTATGTGAAATTGTAAGAGTGAATCAATGTATGTGAGAGTTATGTGTTTGAATTCTATGAAAATTAATAAAAAGATTAGTGTTTGAGTAATGCTCTTATTTCTCATCATGTGCTTTGATACCACTGTTGGTGGGAGTACTTTAAAAATGAAATATTCAGAGAGAGATACACACAAACTCACACACTGACTTTTATTGTATTCTCAAACAAACTCACAGCTGTTGGTCGGAGTTCCTTATAAATGAAATACTCAAAGAGAGATACACAAAAACTCACACACTGACATTTATTGATTTTCTCAAACAAGCTCACAACATTACTCTCTCACACAATCAAACTCACGGCTCACAAACACTGCAATACATGCACACACTAGTAATTTCAACCACCAGCAATCCACAATTAATTCACAGCAACATTCAGACACACAATGATCATTGCAATTCTACTTGAAACACACAAAGTGTTCACGATCATTGGTGTTTATTTATGGAAATCATAGATGAATTGACTAACCTGCATTCCAAAAGTGACATAGGCCAAACCGAAACCGATGAACCGCCACGGATTAGCAAAATACGAACGTTTCCAGTATGCAAGAAACCTTGGCCACCAATTACGCTTAGTATATTTGAATGCCTGTTCGCACTCTTTGCTGAAATAGAAGTCCTCTGTCACAATTTCCTTGCATAGATTATTGAAAAGGTAAAAGACGTCCTTGTCCGTGTCCAAGTAGTTTTCTATTACTTTGGCATTTGTAAGCACTTGGACGTCCTTTTCAGAGTTAATTAACACGTCCATGAGTTTTGCGTAGGACGTGAAGTACTGCAGAATCCCAGAACACAACTGTTCAAAGGCGAGGAGGTTTGGAAAGAATGGCTCCGTGTGGTCGCGTATAATGAGAGTCGGTATATCAAATGTGGCCCTATGAAACCACCAACATAGCCCTTTACGTTCTCTGAACTTGACATCAAATAGATTTTTTTTCTCAACGGGTACAAACTTGACTCCTCCGTAGTCGAGCTCTGATGCACAAGCGTCTAATTCACTAAACTTCTTTGCGGAATTTTTCTTATCTTCCCGTCGCTTATCTTCCCATTGATCACCTGGACCGTAATAATCGTGTAGTAAATGGAGAATATGATCGTACGGCTCTCTTTTTTCCCATTGAATTTTGCCTTTAGGTTCATTTTCTTTTGAATAATCACGAACCCAAAACACACAGTGGCCTGGCAAACTACAACCAGTTTTTAATCTATTTTCGTCATCTGGTGGACTGATCATAATGTCGCCAAAGTAAGAAATGAAATACTCCTCGAGTGATAACTTCTTTCCCCCCGGGATCTTATCGTCGGGGATCTTATCGACTGTGAGTTTGAACAACTCCTCAAGCACAAAGAAAGGTATTTGGTTCTCGAGAAGTAGCAAGTCACGTTTGATATTCTTGGCCGTCAAAATGTTATCGATAATAGGATTATACTGCTCTACTTCATTAATAAGCTGGTGAACGCTGCTACCCGATGCCTGAGACAAGTTAAAGTGATGCCTTTTAATTCCTTCAAAATATAGCATTCCATCCGTCTCAAAAAAGATATCCAAAATGACTGTTCACACTTCACATCCCTCAAAAGATTATCTACATCTTCTAATTTATAATGATTTCTACATGCAATATTGATCTCGATTGATAGATCTCACTTAATTTTCGTAAACAATGTGTTTAAAAATCACAAAAAACATTATAAATTAGAAGATCCCGATAATGTTTTTACGTTATGAACACTGATTTTGGACATTCTTTTTTAGACGGCGGGCCGCGGGAGTATAATCAATTTTAAAATTTGATAATATTTGAAATCACCTTTTTCGCATAATTTAATAACAGTGGTTACACCAATACAGAGTTCTCCGGTCATATGACTCTTATATTAGAATGGATGGTCCAAATTACGATTTTTTAGGTTGTCATAATTTCATACGAGGCATCCGAATAACGAAATTGTTTTGACCAAGGAGAAAATAAATTACACTTGTTTCAATTTTCTGTTGACTAGCTGTGGGGGCGTATTCATGTAACACTTGTATCGATACATCCAAAATTAAGAGTAATTATTCAGTGCCTCTTGGCACGTACCCAGAAGTGGTGCGCTAGAGTTCTTGTTATAACAAATTTATTCGGTACTCATACACTAATCGTGGGGCCTATGTAAATGTATGGTGATAAAGGGCTCATGCAGTGCACCAAGAACATTGGATAATTTTCCAACAATAAGCACTGCTACATAGCCAGAATTGGTACCCAGAATTTGAAATTCAACGGTTTAGATTCACCATTAAACAAAAAACTTGCAAATATCCAGAATCTTGACCATTGAATTTCAAATTATGGGTATTTTCTGGTACCTAGACTTTCTGAATGGATAATCAACTCCCATGGTCTTAGCCGACCCTAAACAGTCTAAGCTCTACAGAAATACAAATTCTAGGTGCTGTCTCTTTAGACGCGATAAATATATAAATTTTAGTGGCTCCTTTAATTTTTGTACCCCTTATAAATTGTCCAAAGAAATTTTATTTTTAATGAGATATATACAAGCGATGGATGTTTCGGATTATTTTGTTGGATTTGAATAAGTTAAATCCAACAGGCATACAAATGTTTAAATAGATACTGTACAAATCTAACAAAATGCATTTAAAACATGAATGGGCTTCTTATAAAGTTTTTTATGTGGGCGTAATTAGTACTTGTGCTGCAAAAATTAGGACTAGACTAGCTAATGATACGTAAGTGACGTTTTGAAATCTTTTAATGTTTAATTATTAGTTTTGGAATTAGTAATATTTAAGTAATGCTTTTGATATCTATCTTAGAAGATCTATATTTTAATTTATAAATACATCTTATATTGAAAACAATAGAGAACCTTTTTTGAAGTGCGGAATTGCGAGAAGAGACGAACAAATCGGGATGGAGAGCGTATTTGTTTTGTGAAAGCGTAATTTATGCAATTTATATTTCGTTTCTAAAACCACATAAAGTATCATCTCATGGTCCTCATCTCTTATATATTTTCGGGTCAAAAAGTCAGACCCGGTCTTGCTCTCGACCTTAATTGCGTACCTTTGAGTTGCCACTGTCTCCTCCCTTTGTAGTACTTCTTTGGTAGGAGGCGTAGAGGAGTTCAAGGATGAAGCAACCATCGACCAACATCATTTCCGCCATCTCATCGTCATTCACCTCGACTTCTTCTGCGTAGCATTTCTTGGCCCTGTCTACCAACTGCTTCATTTCTTCCACACATTATTGAAGCAGCTCAAATTTTTTGTCGTCTCTTTTCCCCTGATCCTCTGTTCCTTTGGTTAATCCCTGATCCTCTGTTCCTTCGGTTAATCGGAAAAATAGGTAATTGCCGTAATACATTTTGACGGGTTGCATAGTTTTTGGGAGGTGGGGGTCCTCCCGGTGAAGAGGGCCGATAGCGATGAGGCGAGGGGTGTAAGCACTTTCGTTCAGCTCACGAAGATCTTGGGGCACCCTGCAAATGCGAGCAGAAGAGAACAAGAACGTGGTATTCTTGTAACCTTGATAGATTCTTCCGCCAATGACATCGGTCAAGCTCGCAAGAGCTTCCTTGCGATCATTCTCCTCTTGGTTACTCATTTTAGTTGAGTAGAAATATATTGTTTTTGAGCAACGAAATCAAGAAAGCAATTGTCTTTGTTTTGGGTGGGTGAAAATGGTTCAGGATTAGAAACCCTAATAGGTAAAATCCAGTTTAATGTGCGATTCCCCTTCCCACCGCCGATCTGAACCATGTAAATCCCTAGTCGCCATCGGTTTTTTCCCTTCCCACCGCCGATCTGAACCCGTCTTTTTCTCTCCTTCTCGTCTTCTCCCCCCAACCCTCTCCTCTCCAGTTTAACCTCTGCGCTTTTCATATCTGCATCCCCAGTCGGCTTCACTTCCTTTCTTGTCGATTTTTGCTACAAAGCCATTTCGATTTCTATCTTTTGGCGCCTCCTTTTGTCTTTCTTACCGATCTTGTTGGTCGGTTTGTTTTCCATTTACTGTGGTTCCTTCTCATCTGCTCTCAAGGTGTTTGTGTAAAGTCCTCATCGTATTCTGCTCCATCTGTTGCGGTGCATCATGCGTGTTTGAAGCATTCTAGCTGCGTGCTGCCCTATGGAACGTAAACAAGACGCTGGATGGATCCCTGTCATCCACAAACAATCAAAACTGAGAGGTAATTTTGATCCTGCTACGCATCCTCTTATTACTCTTTTTGTGGATAATCTTCCTGAAGATACTAGTCAGTCATGGCTGAAGATGTTGTTCAATAAGTATGGAGTTATCAGAGAAGTCTTCATTCCAGAGAAAAGAAGCAAAGCCACTGGTAATAGATTTGGTTTCATTAGGTACGATTGTCCTGTCTCGGCTGACTTGGCCGTTCTACGGACTAACGGCATTTGGCTTGACGACAAGAAACTATTTGTTAAACTTGCTTCTTTTGAGGCCAAAAGGAATAGACCCTTTTTGTCTAATTCGATCAGAGAAGGTGAAATACATAATGCTGGAATGGGGCACACTAAAAATCAAGATTCAAGAGCCAAAGTGGCGTTCCAGAACCACTCTTCTCTACATGAGAATGGTAATACAATTCAAGGATTATCCTTTGCTCAGGTTCTTAGAGGCGCTGGGGAGATTTCTCCTCAGAACAAATTCCAGAGCAAGCAAATTCAGGCATCTGGCACTGGCTGGCTTCATAGGAGTGCGGTTGCCAAGGTAAGTAAACTCATCTCTACGGAGGAACTTGAGATGATCTTTAAGTCTGCAGATATACCATTTGAGAAAATTAAAGCTATGGGGGGGAGATTTATTGTTATTACTTTTCTAAGCTCTGAAGCTAGAGATACTTTTATCAAGGATAGGTGGATGCTCAATTGGTTTGAGGAGATTAATCCTTGGAGTGGTGAAGCTGCGAAAGAGGAACGCTTTGCTTGGTTATCCTGTTATGGTATGCCACTAAATGGGTGGTCTTATCCAACCTTCAAATTAATAGGGGATGAATGGGGACATTTCCTCAAAGTTGATGACAGCACGTTGAAAGAAATCTCTTATGAGAGAGGTAGGATTCTGATTGCTACAGAGCATATTCATAAGATAAAGGGTAACATTAACCTTGTGATACTTGGAAAACAATACAACGTTCGTGTGGAGGAAGATGAATCTTTCAGAATTTTGAAATCCAACTTTAATCTTGTAGCTCCTTTGGTTGCTGAAAATCAAGCCCCTCTGGAGAACATTGTTGTAGCCGTAGGCAAGGATCGTCCCTTTGAGCTGGCAGCTTTGAAAGAGGTTGTAGAAAATGTGGAATCAAACGTCTTGCCTTTGTCTAATGTGGGGGCTGTTAGGAATCACATTTCTGAGGAGGTGACCAACGCATTTGCTATGGAGTCTGTTGGGGGAATTTATGACGACAACTCATATTCTCCTCATGGTTTAGACTCGTTGGTGGGTTTAGAATCGTTGGTGGTGAAGTCAATCGCCCAACCTTCTCAAGGCCGGATAGCTACCGAAGTTATGAGTAACTTTCACAAGTTGCTGGAGGATACTGGAGTAGTGGTAATGTCTCCTGGTATCGACTGTAGTGTTGTGGAAGAGACTGTGGAGGAGGTGGTAGTTTCTATGAAGAATGTGGCAGATCCTTTAGAGGTTTTAGTGGATGGTGATGATTGCACAACCGTTGATCTTGCTTCCGACGAGCCTCTTTTTAAGTATGTGGATCTCAAACGTCAAAGGAAGAAAAATCGCACCAAGCAAGGGGTTCGTAGGAATCCTATTTGGACTAAAAATCCTCTGAAAGCGGCCATTTTTTCTAGGACACGTAGCAGGGATCATAAAGAGGAGAAGTTGAAGACTTTCAAGTTGGGCTTGAAGATAGGAACTAACTCTAAAGATCCGTGTTGCTTGTCCAAGTTTGGATCTCTCTCTTTGGGGGACAGCCGACATTCTGACTTCGAGCCCAATCTTTTGTCTCAAGAGGGAGATAATAGAATGAGAAATAAGCTGGATAAAGAATTTTCAGTTTTCTTTAGCAAGGGCGAAAACTCTCGGTGTTAATCTTCTCCCTGGGGATGAAGCTCTTTTAAAGGAATTGCTTGAGGAAGATTTCCATTGAAATCTTAGAATTGTAGTTGGTTTTTGGGTGTTGTTCTTCTGTGGCAGCAGCTTCGGCTAATTCGAGCAGGCTGTTTGGGGCTGTTTTTCGGGAGTCTTCTGCGGTGGTTTTTTTAGTTTGGGTTTGGCTCTTTTGAGTGGTTTTCTTTTGGTTGGCTTTCTTGTTTTCTTTGTTTTTTCTCCTTATCCTTTCTTTTTCTCTCATTCAACCTCGGTTGAATGCATCTCGATGTACCCTTTCGAGTTCTCTAATATATCTTCTTCTGTTGATCAAAAAAAAAAAAGAAAATGGTTCAGGATTGTTCTCGGTTTAAGCACGGAAAGAACCCCTGCTGGCATTATCTATATATGGAGGGCCGGCTCATCCATTTTCTATTTTTTTTTATTTTTTATTTTTGTTGCAACGGAAAATGACAGCTCATCCCTATTCATCGGTGAATTATTCCCCTCTTACTGTCGAAAATTAATTTGGAACAATGTGAAATTGTGACAAAAATGTTGAGGGACCATGTTTGATCTCTCTCTCTCTCTCTCTCTCTCTCTCTCAGTGCTTTCCGCCTTTTGTTTTCGTCTACCAACGAATTGCTAAGAACATTGTCCCACGTTACTTGGGAAAGGAATGAGTGATCATTTAATATAATATTGGGTCTCTCTACTCATTATCAATTGATTTTGAGATGGATATTGAAGAAATTGATGAAACAGACGAGTAATAACCGATAGAGAGAGAGAGAGAGAGAGAGAGAGAGAGAGAGAGAGAGAGAGGGAGAGAGAGAGAGAGAGATAGAGAGAGAAGAACCCTATGTAGAGATTCAGTTCTTATTTCTGAAAGAATGTTTTTCGATGACAAACTACATCACAGTAAACCCTCTTATACAACAGAAAACAGATCAACAGAAAATAACAGGACAAACCCCTGAGAATTACAAAAGAACCTAACACTTTCACTTATTACAAACTCAGCCCTAATGAGCCTTACTAACACACCCTGCAAACTCATGGGTGTAGGCACCACCATGAGTTTGGATTTGAGAAACTGAAAACGTGCCACGGGTAAAGACTTGGTGAAAATATCTGCCACTTGATCTGCTGAAACAACATGATGAACTGAGATTTGTTTGTTGAGGACCTTCTCTCTGATAAAGTGGTAATCCACTTCAACATGCTTAGTCCTAGCATGGAAGACAGGATTAGCTGCAAGAGAAATGGCTGACATGTTATCACACCAAATACGATGAGGAAGAGAAGGTGTAATACTAAGATCAGTTAACAGATTATGAATCCAGGAAACATCAGCAGCGGTTTGAGCTAATGCCCGATATTCAGCTTCAGTTGAGGACCTAGCAACTGTGTGTTGCTTCTTTGCACACCAAGAAATTAAGTTGGAGCCAAGATAAACACAAAAACCAGTAGTCGAACGTCGATCTAAATGATCTCCTGCCCAATCTGCATCTGTGTATGCAGTGAGATTCAAAGAACTAGGTACAAACTCAAGTCCTTGATTCAAGCTACCTTTAATGTATCGCAAAATCCTTTTAACAGCAACAAAATCACTTAGTTTAGGACTATGCATGTGCTGACATGCTAGGTTTACAACAAAAGAAATCTCTGGTCTTGTAAGAGTCAAGTACTGTAATGATCCAACTATAGTTCTGAACCAGTTCGGATCCTCAAACACAGCATTAGAATTGAGAAGAGCAGGCTTAACAGAAGAAGGAGATGAGCTAGGTTTACATTCCATCATACCAGCTTTAGTCAACAAATCAGATGCATACTTTGATTGAGACAAAATAAGACTTGACCCAGTATTCAATACTTCAATACCCAGAAAATAGCTAAGAGGTCCAAGATCTTTCATCACAAACCTTGAACTAAGAGTGCTTATCAATTCTGAGATATAAACACTATTACTCCCAGTAATCAAAATGTCGTCAACATACACCAATATGAGAGTAATTCCTCCATCATTCTTGAGAGTAAACAACGAAGAATCAGCCTTACTATTGACAAAACCTTGCTGAATAAGAAACCCAGAGAACACAGAAAACCAAGCCCTAGGTGCTTGTCGTAAACCATATAAAGCCTTTTGTAGTTTGCACACATATGTAGGATACTCAGTATTTTTGTACCCTAGAGGCTGTTTCATATAAACATCTTCCTCTATAAGACCATGTAAAAAGGCATTCGATACATCTAGTTGCCTTATGGACCACTTATGATGCAAAGCAAGACTTAGGACCACCCTTATTGTAGGTTGCTTAATAACTGGGCTGAAAGTTTCTGAGAAATCTAACCCTACAGTTTGTTGGTTACCATTTGCCACCAATCTTGCCTTGTATCGAGAGATAGACCCATCAGAATTCCTCTTTATCTTATAGATCCATTGACATCCTATGATGTTTGCATTGGTGGGAGGTGGAACAAGAGTCCATGTGTTTTGCTTTACCAATGCCTGATATTCCTCAGCCATGGCTTTTTGCCAAACAAAATGTTTGACAGCCTCTGAAAAATGTGAAGGTTCTGTTTGTGGCAAAGCTGGCACAGCACTAACTGCGATCATACTAATAGGAGTTTTAGACTTGACAATACCAAGTTTTGATCTTGTGATCATGGAGTGAGAATTAACACTAGAGGAAGAAGTATTTTGATTTGGAGGTGGTAAAGATGAAGGAACAGAAGAAGTAGCTATATGAGAGGATAAATGAGAGACAGAAACTGGATCAGAAGATGGGTCATATGGAAGAACAGATGTAGCAGAAGAAACAGGGACAGATGTAGGAGCATGTGTAGGTTCAGGCAAAGAAATACTAATAGGAGATGAAATAACATGTCTTGATGATGAAGGAAATGAAGATGTAGAAATAGAATGCTGAGGTACACATATAGGAATAACAATATCATCAAAGTTTGTCAAAGGAATGAATAATTGTGTTGGAGCAGAAGAAGAATTGGACTCACAATGATCTATAAGTGTAGGATATGGAAACTCATCTTCAACAAACTTAACATGCCGTGAAGTATAGACTTTTGTTGTAGCAGGATCATAGCACTTATAGCCCTTGGTATTATCACAATAACCAAGAAACACACAAGTTTTAGATTTGGGACAAAGTTTATTATCTCTGTAGGGCTGCAACCAAGGATAACAACTACAACCAAAAGGTTTTAGAAGATTATAATCTGGATGAGAATTATAAAGAAGAGTGAAAGGGATCTGAAATTTAAGAGAGGAATGTGGGAGTCTATTGGCCAAGTATACAGCAGTTGTCAGAGCTTCAAGCCAGAAACTAGAAGGCAATTTAGCCTGAAGAAGAAGAGTTATGGTGGTTTCTATGAGATGTCTATGTTTATGTTCAACAAGACCATTTTGCTCTGGAGTATGAGGACAGGAGGTCTGATGGACAATTCCAGTAGACAGAAAAAGATGAAGTAAAAAATGATTCACAAACTCTCCACCATTATCACTTCTAACCTTTTGAATAGAAGTGTTAAATTGAGTTTTAACATAAGCTTTGAAATTGGTGATAACATGTTTTACTTCAGATTTATAATGAAGAGGAAATAACCAGCTGAACCGACTGTAATCATCAACAATCAACAGATAATACCGAAAACCTCTGTGAGAAGGAATAGGAGATGGTCCCCACACGTCCATATGGACAAGTTGAAAAGGGGCAGAAGTATAGGATTGAGACAATGGGAACACAAGTTTATGGCTTTTAGCCATGTTACACAAACTGCAATTAACTAACTGTGGCTTAGACACAGGCAAGCCAAGTTGTTTTATTAATGCATGAAACAAAGGAAAGCTTGGATGACCAAGCTTTTGATGCCATTTCATGGCAGAATTGGTAATACTAACAAAAGCAGTAGGAGAAGATATACCAGAGGATTGCTTAAAGGAGGTCAGAAGTGGGTAGAGACCCTTGTGACATGGGCCTTGGTATAGAATCTTGTGTGTGGTCTTGTCCTGAATGACAACACCAGAGGAGTCAAAAATGAGTGAACAATCATTATCTCTAGCAAAGTGAAAAACAGAGATAAGATTATGAGTGATACTGGGACTATGAAGAACATTAGACAACTGAAAATTAGTTCTGGGAGTTGAAAGAATACCAGTACCAGTATGTGTAACAGGTAGGATGTTGCCATTGCCAACCAGAACTCCATTGCTCATGTTTGCAGGCTGAGGTTGCTCTAAGAACTGCATATTATTGGTAATATGATTGGTAGCCCCGCTATCAAAATACCAGGGTTGATTAGGATTAGAAGAACCACTGTGTATACCCTGTGTTGGAGCAGAAGAAGGTGCAACAGGACCTCCATATAAGTTCCCCATTCCATTATTTATCACAGCAGGTGTCATTGTATATGGTATGGAGTAAGATGAACAAGCACCAGTGTTCATAAGATTGTTATGAGATGAGCTGGGAATCATATGTGGGCATAGCATAGGCCTCAGTAAAACCAGAAGAGTAGGCACTCATGTTTGGCATATTAATTGCTTCAGTATATCCAGCAAATGGAGTTGAAACTTGTGAAGAGACACCCCTTCCAGAACCAGGTCCTAGGATTGAAGACTGAGTGTTCAGAGGTATGGATGGTCTGAACATAGGTAGTCCTGAAGCAACAGGTGAAAAATTCTGTGGCTGGTGTTGATAAGATGATTGATAAGCTGGTGGTTGTTGATAAATCTGAGTTGGACCTCTCCATTGTCCACCAGAATAATCAGCTGTGGTTTGATAGTACCCTTGTTGACCTTGTCCTTGCCCTCTGTAGTAGCAAAAATTGGTTGTATGATTAGATCTTCCACATATTTCACATGGCATTCTAGGCCCACGATTTCTGCCTCTTGACCTGTTCTGATTGAAGTTGGACTGTTGAACATATTGCTGTGGCATAAACTGAGCCTGATTAAGTGGAATATTGCCAGGTTGTGAGTTCTGAATATTCAGTTGACGACCAAACTGAGATGCTAACTGTGGTATTTGTGAAGAAATCTGAGATGTGACTTGTGCAGAAGAACTTGTAGAACCAATATTAGTACCATATCCATGCCCTTGAACACCACCTTGACCATGTGTTGCAACTAAAACAGATGATACGTCACTGTCTGGAGTAGTCTCTTGAAGAAGCTGTAAGTCCTCTCCATTTAACATAGCAATCAACTCACTAAATGTTAAAGTACCACCTCTAGTTCTTAGAGCTGTCTTAAAACCATTAAAGGCCTTAGGTAACCCTCTTAATGTATGAAAAATCGGATCTGTATCGTCAACAGGGCTTCCTGCAACAGCCAGTTTCTGCGCACACTCTTTAATAGAATCAATATACTTCTCCATTGTAGAAGTCTTACTCACACTATACAATCTTGTTCTAAGTTCCTGAACATGACTTTGAGACAAGAAATTGAATCGACTAGACAGTGATTCCCAGACGTCATGTGTGTGAAACAATCCTAGAACATATGGCAATGTCGTCTGTGAAATTGATGCAGTTAAACATGATAATAACTGTGAATCGATCAATTTCCACAGAGTATACGCTGGATTAACTGATGTAACACTTGTCTCATTTCGAATCTGAGGTGCAGGACACTCAACTGTTCCTTCAAGATACTCGTAATATCCATTTGCCTTCATTACATTCTCCACTTGAATTCTCCACAACAAATAGTTCGTGCCATCCAGTTTAATATTGACTAAGGAATGAAAGTTGGATACCAGAAATGCAAGAGATGCAGGTAATGTTACCGCATTAGTCGTCATTGTGAGAAGAGACTTGAGACGAAGTGATTTTGACGAACAGTTAGGGTTTCACGAACAACTAGGGTTTCAAGATAATCAATCTTGAACTTCAGACACCGTACCTCCGATCTTGATTTGAGACTAAGAATTGATGAGGAAAATTACTTGCTCAGAATCAATTGACTTGCGTCTTACAAGCTCTGATACCATGAAGAAATTGATGAAACAGACGAGTAATAACCGATAGAGAGAGAGAGAGAGAGAGATAGAGAGAGAGAAGAACCCTATGTAGAGATTCAGTTCTTATTTCTGAAAGAATGTTTTTCGATGACAAACTACATCACAGTAAACCCTCTTATACAACAGAAAACAGATCAACAGAAAATAACAGGACAAACCCCTGAGAATTACAAAAGAGCCTAACACTTTCACTTATTACAAACTCAGCCCTAATGAGCCTTACTAACATAAATGTGACAGACCTCAAATGTGGCTGCATGTAAGACCCTCACGTGTAGCTGCATTTGAGGTCTATCACGTGTGGCCACTTTTTGGGTCCTATCATCGTGCAGACTTTTTGCTAGTCTGTCATTGTGGGGTGTGGATTGTGATTTTTTTTTTGAATGTGGGGTGGAATGGGACCCACTCTGATACCATAAAAAAAGGTAAAACAAGAACATAAATGGACTTCAAGATTTTAGAGAGAGAAAATGTAATTTGTTGAATCTCATTTCATTTGCATGATCTGTCTCAAGAGAAGAGCTCAGGGCGCTTTATATACAACTGAAACTAACTACACAATAAGAAAAATAACCGCCCAACTAATTGACACCAACTGTAGTTAATTCTAACCTGACAAGTGACCTTGATTGACAGCCCTCTGCAAACTCATGGGTAGAGGCACAATCATGAGAACTGTTTTTGAAAACCGAACAAGGCTGGGTTTTCAAAACCCAGTCTCAAAAACCCAAACAAACACGCCCATATCCTTTCCTTTACATATTTTTCACTCACTTGTCAAGAAATTACTCCCTTCGTCCCAAAAAGGATGTCCAAAAATACCATTCACACATCTAAAAAAAAAATTATATTTGGTAATTTATAATACTTTTTATGATTTTAAAAACTTTGTTTAATAAACTTAAGTGAGATCTATCAAACAAGATCCATATTGCATATATAAATCATTATAAATAAAAAATATAGATAATTTTATGAGAGCAGTGAATAGTATTTTTGGACATCTTTTTTGGGACGGAGGGAGTGGTATAGAAAAATTATTTGCAAGAAAAATATTGTGAAGTAGTGGAAAATAAGAAGTATTTTCCTTTATGCATTCACTTGATAGAAAAACCAGCGTGGGAACAACTTTCTTTATTCTCAGGTATGTAAAACCAGCGTAGGAACAACAGACATGCACTAGATACATTCATACACAATCCAGTTACTTTTTTCATGTTTCTATACATTTTCATACTTTTCTATGCACTTTTCAAATATTTCAATACACTTTTTAAAACTTAACGTCAAATTGGTAAGTTGATTTTAGATTTTTTCCTTTTTCCAACCACGTGAATCACTCCACAACAGGGGCGGGTAATTATTTAATTTTTTATGCATACAATTTTATTTTTATGCTTATATTTTTACCCTTACCGCTAGAATCTCACATTATATATCAATTATTTTTCATTTACGTAATTGTTATTTTGTGAAATTTAATTATTTGTGCTCATTAATTTTGGAATCAAAAACATATTTTTTTAATATGCAAAAAATAGGAGCGGGGCAGGATGGGTAAACCCGTTACCAATGGAGGAGGGGCCGGGGATACCCATCCATTACCCAGTTGGGTTAGGGACATATTTTCGGGTCGGGGTATGACGGCCCCGCCCCACCCCATCCCATCCCATTGACATTCCTACCCCCCAAAAAAAAAAAAAAAATCACGCTGTCCCGAAATCCGGTAAAATTGGATCGAAACCATCACGCTCAGTCATTCATTGCGTTCATCATGGAACTAGCTAGAAAAACTTTTAGGGCTTGTTCTCCAATAGATTTTAGGTAGATTTTATGAAAATCTCCTAAAATAAGCATTTTACGGAGAGGTGATAAAATGGAGTTGTTTTCCCAACTGATAAAATGTAATGGTTTTCCTATAGATTTTAGGAGGATTTTATGAAAATCTCATAAAAATGACTTTTACATTTTATGTGTTGAAATTGAAGTGTCATAAAATGTGAGATTTTATATACCTAAAATCTATTGGAGAACAAGGCCTTAATTTGTCTGTTTCTGCATGATTTTGAGGTTGTTTGGCTAGGTGAATCCAAAATGAGTTTCAAGAAAAAGAGTTTTGGTTTTTGTCCTTCAGAGAAGAGAAACTAAAAGTAAGGTAAGAGGAGTTTTTTAATATTTTATTTTCAAATTTTTCCATTTTAATAAATAAAAAGTTTTACAGAGAATATATATTTTTTAAGAGACCTACAAAATATATTATGCACACATCTCGCAAACATACTCATGTCGCAAAATGCATTATGCACATATCTTCCAAACACTCTACATATTCAATACTACTATCCTTGCCATGGAAGTTAGGACTTGGTGACCCATATCCTTGCCATGGAAGTGTTTTTTTTTTTACCCCTTTGATGCAGGACAAGATATACACCCCTATTATTTATGGAAACATTATTTTAGTAATAATTTTTATTTACGATTAGTATTAGGAGATTTTATTTGTGCTGCCTGTTTTGCATGTTTTTAATTTAGTTTTGGTAAGATTTGATTTTATTTCTATTTCTTATAGTCTAGGTTTCCAAGTAATACTTTGCTTGGTCGCCACTCTAAGTAATTTCCTTATTTTTATTTTATTAATTTTGTTAGGAAGTCTTCAATTTTAGAAATAAGTGTTCTAGAGTATTTTTATTCCTAGTTGGATTAGGGTATGTTATTTGATTCCTAGTTGGATTAGGATTTGTTATTTCATTCCTAGTTGGATTAGAGTTACTTTGGCCCTATAAGTATCATTGTAAGCCTATGGCAGAGAAAAACTTTTATTATTCAATCAATACAACTTTGAGAATTTTCTCTCTTTTCTTGTGGATTCAAGAACATCTCGTGGATTCGAGAACCTATCTCGTTTGGAATAGTACGTTGACGCAGCGGAATTCACGAGAGAATAGTTAACGTACTATTCCAAACGAGATAGGTTCTCGAATCCACGAGATGTTCTTGAATCCACAAGAAAAGAGAGAAAATTCTCAAAGTTGTATTGATTGAATAATAAAAGTTTTTCTTTGCCATAGGCTTACAATGATACTTATAGGGCCAAAGTAACCCTAATCCAACTAGGAATGAAATAACAAATCCTAATCCAACTAGGAATCAAATAACATACCCTAATCCAACTAGGAATAAAAATACTTTAGAACACTTATTTCTAAAATTGGAGACTTCCTAACAAAATTAATAAAATAAAAATAAGGAAATTACTTAGAGTGGCGACCAAGCAAAGTATTACTTGGAAACCTAGACTATAAGAAATAGAAATAAAATCAAATCTTACCAAAACTAAATTAAAAACATGCAAAACAGGCAGCACAAATAAAATCTCCTAATACTAATTGTAAATAAAAATTATTACTAAAATAATGTTTCCATAAATAATAGGGGTGTATATCTTGTCCTGCATCATTCTCCTTTTCTTCAAAAGAACTCGCCCACGAGTTCTCGTTGGAAATCTGCCATCTTCCATTCCAAATGAAAAGATACTTGGAAAACTTCAACTTGTTGATTCCCTTCCAAAAATGTTCCACACCAAAAATTACTTGCAATGATATTTTCTCGGCATGCTTCAATTGATTGATAAGATCCACTATATGAATATTAAGAATCCAATCATATTGTTGCACTCTAAGAAAATCAACAAAGACAATTTGATTTTGTGGGTACTCTTGATCTTGTTTCATCTTGGTATTAGTTGACACATCAACAATTGGCTCATTGAGATGGGCTGACTTGACCATAAGGTCATCAGATAAGGTAGCAACATCAATTTCTTCAACTGAAAAATCAATTGGGTCCTCAACAACTTGATCATCAACATCCATATCAATTTTCTACTTATCACCCAAATCTGTTTCGATTTGCTCTTCATTAACTTCAATCACAATATTCTCGTTGCCGCTATTGCTGATATCAATTTGCTCTTCACCATAAACTTGAATTACCTCTTCTTTAACAGCTTCTTCAACAACATCGGCAGATGTGTGAATTGCATTTTGTTGCTTTGGCCCATATTTTTCTTCCAAAAGTTGCTCATAATTCCATGGCAAAAATCTCTCCATCATAAGTCTTTTGATTCTTGACCATGCGCGAATACGACGCTTTCCCAATCGTTCTCTCTTATCTTGCATATCTAACCACCATCGTAGCGCTCGTCCCGTAAGTTTTGCCAGCAAATATTTTCACCTTATTTCAGACGGCATTCTCACATATTCAAAGAAATCATGAATATCTAAAATCCAATCTAAAATATCTTCAAAATACTCATAACCACTTAATTTAGGCAAATTATCATAAGACCTGAAATCGGGTTCTGATTCCTCATTATCAGCACAGTTAGTTGAGTGTCTCCCAACTACAATCTGGGTACCGGGCTGGCGTTGGGCAAATCCCACCGTGCTTTCCCAAACCTGGTTAAGAGGACGGCGTTGGGCAACTCCCTCCGCTCGATTCTCTACAACCCTCCCTGGTCTTTGGTCGAGGCGAAGAGTCAACTGCAGTTGTTGCAGCGTTTCTTGAATTGCCGTTAACTGAGTTTGTTGTTCTTCTACCGTCGCCCTTAGATCAGCAAGCCCCTGAGCAACGTCACGGGTTGTGTCATCAACTTTGTTAGGTGCCATCGAGCCAGAAACGATCTTGCTCTGATACCACTTGACGCAGCGGAATTCACGAGAGAATAGTTAACGTACTATTCCAAACGAGATAGGTTCTCGAATCCACGAGATGTTCTTGAATCCACAAGAAAAGAGAGAAAATTCTCAAAGTTGTATTGATTGAATAATAAAAGTTTTTCTCTGCCATAGGCTTACAATGATACTTATAGGGCCAAAGTAACCCTAATCCAACTAGGAATGAAATAACAAATCCTAATCCAACTAGGAATCAAATAACATACCCTAATCCAACTAGGAATAAAAATACTCTAGAACACTTATTTCTAAAATTGGAGACTTCCTAACAAAATTAATAAAATAAAAATAAGGAAATTACTTAGAGTGGCGACCAAGCAAAGTATTACTTGGAAACCTAGACTATAAGAAATAGAAATAAAATCAAATCTTACCAAAACTAAATTAAAAACATGCAAAACAGGCAGCACAAATAAAATCTCCTAATACTAATCGTAAATAAAAATTATTACTAAAATAATGTTTCCATAAATAATAGGGGTGTATATCTTGTCCTGCATCACCCTTCTCTCTTTCAAATGTCATTTTCCCGCAAAATATGGGCTGAAAAGGTGTTCAACTTCTCTCTTCTGTTGTACTATCATTCCTAAATAAGGGGAAGGAGGAACTTACAACCCTTTTTTCCCTGTGGACAGGATCAAGTGACACAGTTTTCTAGCATACAAAAAGCCACAAAATATGGGCTGAAAAGGTGTTTAAAACCCCCTCCAAATCAACTTTTACTGCTAGCCTCTAGACCATGCCTTAAATGGCAGTAGAGTAGTACCAAAAATCCCATAAAATCCCGTTCAATCTCAAAAAGGACTGTCCACAGTAGAAAGAAAGGAAAGATTGTGGCAATATTGCTAAGAAAATTACAAAAATAAAAATTATTGACACAAATTTTGAAGTACCTAAAATACCCCAACCATTTAAACCTGGCCATGACAAAAAGAGAAGGTTATTTGGGTCCAAAAATGGCAAAAAGTGGCAAGCCAACTTGTGTTCTTATATATATAAGGTTAGATATAAAAGATATATTGAAATATATGAAAAATGTATAAAATTTATTGAATATGTATTAAAAATGTTAAAGGTGTATTAGTGAGCGAATTTTTTTTGTTTTTTTTTTCTTTCTATATTTCCTGTAAGCCCAGTGAACTTCCAATGGCAAGATCCTTTTTCAAAGGTCTAATCACATGAATCATTCCACAGATGCCAGATGTGGAGGCATTAAAATTGAAGGTGACCATTTGTACCCTATTATTGCAGCCAGATTGTGAAATTTCAATGGTTTAGTAGTAGATATCCATTTATAGATAAGCTATGAAACATGTACCCTAAATGTCATCCTCAGGAGCTAACGGATGATTGAAAATTTCAATGGTTTAGTAGTAGATATCCATTTATAGATAAGCTATGAAATATGTACCCTAAATGTCATCCTCAGGAGCTAACGGATGATTGAAAATTTCAATGGTTTAGTACTAGATATCCATTTATAGATAAGCTATGAAATATGTACCCTAAATGTCATCTTCAGAAGCTAATGCATGATTGAAAATTGTTAATATTAATCTTCACAAATTCAATAAAAAAGAATCAATCTTATCAAATTAATAAAGAAATATACGATTTGAATTTTTTTCCCTTTTAACAACCCTAAGTTTGTCGTTGCCAACATGTTTAATGCCATCTGGTGAAAGTGATCATGAGGGGCTGTAAGAACATGGTTCAAATTTTGGTAGTCCTTTTGTTTCATTTTTTTACAAAAATAATAACTGATGGTGAGCCATCCTATAATTAATATACCTTGCCAGCAAATTGAAGGTGACCCTCTGTAATTTCATTGGGCTTCATACTTTCACAACCAGAATTTCATATACGATGAGGCCACCACCTGAACAAAAGATTTGGGTTATATACCTAGACACCCCACATAAGTATACGTTTTCCACCAAACACCCCCTGCAAGAAAAAAACCTACGACGACACCCCCTCTATCTTCCAAACTTTACCTCAAGACCCCTTCCATCACTCTTTCATCTAAAATCGTCTAGAACCATGAGTTTTTTTTATGATCCAAACCGTTCAATTTGTTTAAAACATGCTTTTAAGTGTACCCGTGGAGAAATCGGCTCAAAATATGATCGGGAAGTGCTTGATCCAAACAATTTTTCATGTATGAAAAATTGTTTGGATCAAGCACTTCTTGATCATATTTTGAGCTGATTTCTTGTGAGTACCCTTAAAATCATGTTTTAAACAACTTGAATGGGTTGGATCATCAAAACATGACCCGGAACTTTGAGATTCGAGACGATTTTAGACGAAAGGGTGACGGGAAGGGGTGTTTAGGTAAAGTTTGGAAGATAGAGGAGGTGTCGTCGTAGATTTTTTTCTTGCAGGGGGTGTTTGGTGGAAAACGTATACTTACAGGGGGTGTCGAGGTCATTAGCCCAAAAGATTTTGAATTTTTAAGATTCGGAAATCTAAAGCATCTAAATGTTTAAAAAATATGCAATGAAAAGTACAATAACTAGGTACTCTTCAAAAACCCAAAAGAAAAATAGTTTCTCATTGCGTTACCTCAACCATGTACCAAAAAGGAATGTGAAGGACTCCTCTTAGATCTCGAAAGTCATCTATGATTGAATCAGAACTAATTTTCTCACCAATTCCCTTCTCGATGAGAATATCGACAACTTTCTCGTTCTTTAAAAATTGTGTGGAGATTTCAACTGGGGTGGTTCAGGTCCCCCTTAGCCAACCGTTCCGTCAATATTGCACATGATAATTAACTAATTATACTCTGATTTCAAGAGTGATTTGTTGAAATATCAGGCGCACACCTCATGTACTCGTTGGAGACCCTTACGGACAGTGGACTAGTCTTAGGGCCATTCGTGGGGGCAATGCAAGCAAGTCTCTATCACTTTAGGCTCCTTAAAATTTTTCGGAAACTAGTACCCCTCGCCCTAGTAAAAGTTATACATATAATATGTACTCAAATATGCTCTCTCACATAACTGCTCAAACTCGGGCACCTACAGCGTCCCTTTCAAAAATAAAAAATAAAAAAAATTTGGGTTTATAATTAGGGTGAAATATTATGTTGTCAAAATTTGATGATGGTCACCAAAAACCGAGTAGAGTTTTGTAAAAAAGATCCTTTTATTTTGCAGGATAAGTTCGAGGAAATAAAAACTTGATGGAAAAGTTTGCGAACATAGGCTCCATAATTATTTTCTGCGAATGGAACACATAATTATTTTCCTTCCATCTCTTATCAATTGAACAGGATCTAAAAGAACTACCGATTTCATCTATTTTTTTAATTAATCAGAAGATGCAAAACAGAAAATGAAAGTAATACCTTGGTTAACTTCTCCTCTATACTTCCTCTGCACTTTAAGTAATTTGTGAACCCTAACTTGAGTCCGAATTAATGATTCAGAAGATTTATCTTGTCGCCATTAAAGAGAGTACAGTAATATTTTTTTTTTTTTAAGAAATCAATTTAAAAGGGCATTGATGGACTCATATTTCATATACTTATTATTTCTTACATGAAGAAACACCTTACGTTTACTATCATAATTATTTATCCATGTTATAGTACATATAATATTGCTAGATCAACTTGAACTTTTGAAAAAAAAAAAACTTGCGGGCTATTGGCCTGGGGCTACAGACAAAATTTGCATTTTGAATCGTCCATGTCAATTTAGAACGCCCTAACTTATAATATGACAGAGTCTGGGAAGATTTTTTGTG
Organism: Vaccinium darrowii; assembly: GCA_020921065.1. Classification (NCBI taxonomy): domain Eukaryota; kingdom Viridiplantae; phylum Streptophyta; class Magnoliopsida; order Ericales; family Ericaceae; genus Vaccinium; species Vaccinium darrowii. The sequence continues at coordinate 294,006 of CM037159.1, read as the reverse complement.
GATGATTACCCTACAGTAATGTCATTTCACGAGGAACGCCGCTACGCGCACATCACATACGCGCACCCCAAATGCACACCAGCACATTCCGATCATCCATTTCAAGAATCAATGGTCCGCATTTAAAAAAATTTGTTCGCGCAAACAAACAAATTGTTCGCGTGAACAATTCATTTAAAATCCGGACCGTCGAAAATGCGCACGGACGGCCGTCCGTGCTGGTGTGCATTTGGGGTGCACGTATCTTTTTCGTTTCACGAGTCTAAATAACACATGTACAATTCTTAAAGGATCTCGGCACTCGGCAGATATCTCAAATTTCAAATTTATGAAAAATTTAAAAGATTTTATGCCAAGTGTCAGTGCCGGCCCCGAGGTTTGAGTTGTCCAAGCCCGACTCCTAACTTGGTTGCCTACTTAATATTAAGTCATAAAAAACTAAAAAAAATATACAAGTAAAAAAATTACAAATTCGTAAGTCATTTCAGAGGCCCCAAGCAAAAATTTTAGAATCACATTAAAAAATGTACACCCATTTACACAAACACACGCATAAATATGTGCAGCTCGTACATACAATACCACCCGTTTGTATGATCTCATAAATTTATGGGAGTATTTGTATATTTGAGTGCAGTTTTAGACTTGTAGGGAAAAAAATGGAATAGAGAAAGTAGGTAAATAAAATAAAGTTTGGGAAAGAGGTCCACTTGTCCAGAGAAAAGCCCCTAACTTATAATATGACAGAGTCTGGGAAGATTTTTTGTGGATGATTACCCTACAGTAATGTCATTTCACGAGTCTAAATAACACATGTACAATTCTTAAAGGATCTCGGCACTGCAGATATCTCAAATTTCAAATTTATGAAAAATTTAAAAGATTTTATGCCAAGTGTCAGTGCCGGCCCCGAGGTTTGGGTTGCCCAAGCCCGACTCCTAACTTGGTTGCCTACTTAATATTAAGTCATAAAAAACTAAAAAAATATACAAGTAAAAAAATTACAAATTCGTAAGTCATTTCAGAGGCCCCAAGCAAAAATTTTAGAATCACATTAAAAAATGTACACCCATATACACAAACACACGCATAAATATGTGCAGCTCGCACGTACAATACCACCCGTTTGTATGGTCTCATAAATTTATGGGAGTATTTTTATATTTGAGTGCAGTTTTAGACTTGTAGGGAAAAAAATGGAATAGAGAAAGTAGATAAATAAAATAAAGTTTGGGAAAGAGGTCCACTGGTCCAGAGAAAAGCCAAAACTTGGTGCAAGAAGGTAACCAGCAAGAATCGAGCCTAGCTCACGCGGGCAACTAACGCCATCAGCAGACCATATTGCCCAGTGTATCTTTCGTTAACTTTTGAAACCGTTTTGGTATTTGTGTATAACTTACGGGAATTTTTTTTTTTTTTGTTGCCCCGGCCCGGGGGGTTGCCCAAGCCCGGAGGCTTGCAGGACTTACCCCTGGGCCGGCCCTGCCAAGTGTTTAAGTACTCCAGCAAGCCCCAAAAATAAGGACGGAATCAGGAATCTGGGGTAGTGGGGTCAATAATTAGAACATACTCGTATTTGCTAATTTCATAACTACATACTCACTACTACTGGGAAAAGATTAGTGGTTGACAGCCCTTTGCGAAGCGTTAACATGCTGGTATTTCTCTACATTCATGAATACGCATCGAGGTTTACAAATATGCATTTGTAATATAGGAAAATGCAATTGCAATTGCAAATTTTAAGTGTGGATTATATCAATGTATGGGTCCTACACTTTTTTCACAAAATAGAGAATTCTCTTTCTAGCCCCCATTGAGTGTACACATCCTCTCTAAATTTAGAAAGCTCTAGGAGTGAAAATTGGACTCCAAATATGCTTATGTGGACACCTTATGATACAACTTAAGAGTAATTTTTAAGGATGCCCTTAGATTCAATGGGTATTATCGACGCGTATTGACTAGTTAGTGAAATTCTAATGTTAGGAGGAGGGCAAATTTTTAATTTTAGTGAGCTTGCTTCATATTTGGGGCAATTTCATTAAAATTATTGGGTCAGACTCCTAAAATACATAATTATGCTAGAATTAATAGATTAATGTGAAAGTCAATGGGGTCAAGTGACCCCACTTGACCATATGTGGCTCCGCCCATGCCAAAACTCATACCTCAATTTTTTTCGTTACATGTTACTATAAAGGTGATCTTCCTTTACTGCATGAAGGGGCAAGACCAATCTTAAAATGGGCCACAAGATTCACAAGAAGGAATCAATTACTTGGAATAATTTATTTTCTTTGAACATCAATTACTTGGAATTGAAATGAAGATCCATTCTTTTAATACTCTGTACGTAGCTCTAGAAAAGCCCATAAATATATCACTGATGTTGAAAACAAGCCCATAAACAAACTTGACTCCATTTCACTTTTGGCCCAATGGTCTAAACCTCAATTCAAAGACCGAAGGAAGGCCATAACATTGCATCTTCTCTTTTATAAAAAGGGTTTCGCTAACGTGTGTCCAGTGGGCACACAATAATTACACAAACAAACAAAAACAACACATACTTCAATACATCTTTTACACTTTCAATACACTTTCACATATTCCTATACACTTTTCACACATTTCAATACACTTAACGTGTGTCTAATAGGCACACGTTAGCATTTTCCTTATAAAAAATGCCTTTTTGGTTTGTTCAGCTAGGTCCTTCAACTATATTATTTTGGAAAACTAGTGAGAGTTTCGTACATCATTGTGTGCTCATTCTGGATCACATTATAAATTAAATGATACTTTGTGATCAAAACTCTCAATGACCCCTCTACTCGAGGTTGCTATTTTTTAGTGTAAAAAACATGAAGAGCAAATAATGTTATATGTTGTGCGATACTGTGGAAGTCGCAACGATTCTAGCAAGCATAACCAATCTAGAAAAAAGAACAATTACTACAAGAAAAATAGTTTTTTACGTCATCTTTTTGCGACCGTCCTTTATGCAGTCGCAAAATGTACGTAATTGCGACAATAACAAGCGCAGTTGCAAAAAAATAGTTCGCAGTCGCAACTAAGTAAACAATTGCGTCTGCAATTTTCTGCGGTCGCAACTAATAATGTAATTGCGACTGCATTTTGTGCGGTCGCAAACAATGCTTTATTCCAAAAAAAAAAAAAGGCTCTTGCCTAAGTTTTGGCGGGTTTTGCAAGTCGGGATAAAAGAGGAATCTAGAAACCACAAAATTTTGATGCAAAACTATCAAATGTAAAAAAAAATTGAATAAAAACAAAATGAATAATTCAATAATTCATAATCCGGATTATTAGCCAAAACAGGCCCAAAAAAACTGGCTCTTTTTTTTGGCAATAAGTTCCCTAGGCACTCCTATTTTCCCCCGAAAAATTCCCCCCAAATTCCCCAAAATCTAAAATCCCTAAGGGCCTGATTGGATGCATCTAAAACCCCCCTCAAAACTTATACCGGGTAAAAAACGTAGGTCCCACTGATTTTGCTGGGTTTGGCAACCCAACTTCCATCCCTGATAATTTTTCACCCCGGCTTCATTTTCCCCCATCAGAGGCTTTGTCCCTGATAATTTTTGGGCACCCCTTGAGCTGCCCAAAAATTATCCGGGAGTAGAGGGCTGGTTTTATGACCATTTCGCCCCTCCTTATCCCCCTTCCCCAACCCCCACCCTCCATCCTGATGAGATTAAAAAAAGAAAGGGGGGTTTCTACACTCAGATCTGACCAAAAAGAGGGGAAAAAACTTACTTAAATTTTCTCTTCTTCGTCTGAGGCTCTAAAATCAAATCGCCTCTCATCCTTTTCTCGTCTGATCGTCATTATCCCAGACATCGCTCTGTGTTTTTTTTTTTCCCGATCGAAATCTCCAGCCCTGTCTTTTTAGCCTTTTCAGTGGTAGGAGAAAGAGAATTGGTACTGTTTTCTATTTGCAGGGATTTTGATGGAAGGGGAATACAGCTGTCAATGTTGAAGGAGTACCACTTAATTTTAAACGGTGCCGTATTGGTGTCTAAAAGGCAAGGAGTTGGAAAGCAATAAAACAAAGTGCCAGCACATTTTTATGACACGTGTTGTATACTTCATTTATTTTTCATTGGGGTTTACAACAATAATTTTTTTTCCCTCCTATAAATGTCAACATCTAATTTTACAGAAAGATTGAATAAATTTGGGTACTAAAAATATAAGAAGAAAATTGGTTACAAACAATTGAACAACTAAAATTGAATACCAATCATTCAATTTTAAAAAAAAAACATATTTTAAAAAATTATAAAATGAGTCGAGTTTGGTACACCACAAGGGCAAAAGAGTCATTTGACAGCTTTTTCCACCATCTATTCCCTCTTATTTATAAAACATCCAAACAAAATGAAAAGTTATCCTCCTGTCTAATCCTTCATCCAAACTATCTACTTTTTTACCCCCCTCCATAAACATCACATCAATGTGGGCCAACCATCTAAAAATAATACCCCCTCTTATCTTAACCCCCCTCTATAATTTATCCCCCTGAAATTTTAGCACCATCCAATCGGGGCCTAATCGTACTCTTTCTATGCCTCTCCCCCCAAAATCTGCAAAGAGTAATTTTTTCCGCGCCAATTCGAAATTCCACGAAAATGTGGGCGGGGAAAGGGGAAGTCGCTGCCCACCACACACCAGATATTTTGAACGCTCTCTCTCTCTCTCTCTCTCTCTCTCGTCCACAGCTTGTCTGCTTCCCCTACCTCTCTCTTCCTCCTGTTTCCACCACTGATTCCCCCAACATCTCTCAAAATCGAAGATATTACAGAGATCTTTATTTCCTCTACTCTGGTTTTCACCTACCAAAAGTTATTCCAAATGGTCAAACCTAGGGTGAGCTCGTTTGCTTTCACAGTGACTCTTCACAGCACGCCGCCGAATACGAAAGTTCATAACAAAGGTATTTGTATTTACTCTATTTTAAGGGGTGTTCCACTAACTTGGTTTTTTAGGTTTTTTTTATTTTTTTTGGATGTTTTAGTTTTGCAAAAAACTACGGAGCAATTTGTTCCACTAATTGGTTTTTTGGTTTTTGTTTTGCAAAAAACTAATTTGTTCCATTAAACTAGTTTTTTTGTATATTTAGTTTTGCAAAAAAACTAACTTGTTCCACTAACTAGTTTTTTGACTGTTTTTTTGTTTTTAGTTTTGCAAAAAAACTAAGTGATTTTTTGTTAATAGAATGAGATAGTTTTGAGTTAAAACAAAATTGTTTTTTTTTTTAACGGAACGGGGCCTAAGTAAATTTTCATTCTTCACCCTATGTATAGTTATGTGCCTATATATTACTTCCTCCGTCTCATTTTAAATGTCCCTTCCATAAAGTTGTGTTATTTTGACTTTAAAAGAAAATGTATTTCTAAATATTTTTTATAAAAGAAAATGTATTTCTAAATATTTTTTTTCAAAAATTTTTACACTATCCAAAAATACTCGTGATCTTTTGAACGGTGCAAAAAGTGATTTAAAAAGTATTTTATTTTTTAAAGTCAAACTAGTCCGGTCTCCCGTAGGGGACATTTAAATTGGGACAGAGGGAGTATCCTTTATTTTCAGTTTTGTTCGTTTTTCACATGATTTATATGCTGGTTTTGGTTCCTAGATTAGTACTTTTGCACGATTTATTTGCATTCCTCACTGGGTTGAACGCAGACTTGTCTCTCATCCTCCCTCATTCTAAGAAATTTGGGGATTTTTTGTGTAAACATTGGTTTTGTTTTTCAGGGGTTTTATTTACTTTAAAATCGGGGGTTTGGTTTTGGAGGTTTTTATGTGCTTTATGTAAACTAACTTTTGTTTTCCCCATGGAAACAAACTCTTTAAATAAACCCATGTATTTTTAATTGCATTTTCAAAGTCCTCCACGTTGTTCAGTCATGCATATCTATAGCTTTGTTCTGTGTAATCTAAGTCCCTAATCTCGAACTAGTCCTCCGTTCCAATTTTAACCGGCGCTATGTTAAGTAGGAATCTATCAGTGTGCTCGGGAACCCCAACTGTAGCTTTTGTCATATAGGCGGTGTTCAGGTATTCCTTGACATTGATTTTCTGAATACTTGATTCTCTGATTTGGTACGATAAATACGTGTAGTTGTTCATGAGTTAGATTCCTATCTTGCACAAAATACGAATCCATAAGAGATGAAGTGGTGTTTGGTTCTTGTCAACATAGTTATGTGCTTTGAAAAATCAGCTATTCAATAAATCTTGCTTTGTAATCTGCAATGGACTATAATTTTAGAAAACTTTTATAAACATTTGAACTTAAAGAGCCTGAGATTTTTGTTTCCTTCTGTTCTTTTCCTCTCTAGTCATGAGCGTTCAAAATTTATGAGCCAATAGTCATGTAAAGCCTGAAGCACTTGAATTTATTTCATTTCCAGTTTTGTTATTGAATCTGAAGAAGCACGTAAGCGTGACGCTGGGCTTGCACCAGGTGAGGACGGGGAGAATGGAAAATGTTTTTTTCCCATTTGTTAACAACCCCTTGGTATTTTGCTTCAAAGAGGCCGGTATGTGCCCTGTTCTTCTGTTGTGCATTTTTCACTCTTAAAAATGCTGCAAACTGAAAGTTTTGAAATTGTTTATGATTTTTAGAGTAAATTATCAAAATAAAGCTGCTTATGTCAAGTCCAGGATGGTCAAGTGGTATGAGGAAGTTGGTGGGTTCATAAATAAATGGCCAGGTATGAGGAAGTTGATGTCTTTAATTTGACTGCATAGGTTTCAATTAGTGCTTTTCCTTTTGATATTTTATCTGTTTACTCAAGCTGAGGGCTATTTGGTTGCACTTTCTAGATATTTTTGAGTAACTCAGCTGAACATGAGCCCACAATATTACATCGTCAAAGTATTAGCTGGTTGGGAGGGGCGCCGTATGTAGTAAGACAAATCATAAAGTCAGATGTGAATAAATCAAATCAATTGAACTCTAGGAGTGGCACCAATTGGTATTACGATGGTTTGGCAAGAGCATCAATTGCACTTAATCCTCACGAGCATGATTGTTTGATGTAGGTAAAATGGAAAATAGAATAATCATGCCATTATTTTGATTATTGTCAACGCAGAGCGGTTGGTTCTCAATGAGTCTGATAATCAAAATGCAACTGAGAAGCGTTGATTTTGGTACGAAAGTCCAAACTGGTATGGTTTTTAGTCAAAATATGATTATGGGTCAATGGATATTTCATTCATGCAAGCTTTATGGTTTTGCATTTGACTAGAGATTTTATTGCTCAATTTGGCTTTTTAACTCAACTGCAGGGGATTTTTCATATTGAAAAGAAAAACAGAAGGTCCCCTACAGTTACTTTGGTCATAGTTAAAGTAGGTTTTCCACAAGATGAGTTTATCTTAGGTGTTTAGTTGTCTTTGTTCACTGTCATTTTTGTTCCATGGGCTAATTCCTCAATGATATGTGGGTATACATTTCGTGCTATTCTCTCCTTTGTTCACTATCTTAGCTGTTTAGAAGATCTGGTCTTTATCTTTTACTGATGCTAACCTCAGTTCTTATGCCTTTGAATGCGTCAAATGGCAAATAATTCTTGTGGGTTTTGTAGGCGAGAGATAACATCAATATGGAAAATAGAAGAATTAAGACGTCACAAGCAATTTACCCAAAAAAGACGTCACAAGCCTAGCAGATGAAGCAAAGGCTAGTAATCTACTTGAAATTTTGGATGCTCTACCATTTTGATGCATTTGTTTCCCTGGATAATATGATTTGTAATATTTTTTTGCGTCTCGTAACTTTTAAGCAAAAGTTTGTAACTTTTCACAAATATGATTCATAACATTTTCATTCATCTTGTAACTTTTATAGTAAAAAAATCATTTCTTTTCAACCATGTATAATCAATTTGGTAACTGATCGGTAATAATAGAATATGTAACCAAAAGGTGTCAAAATTTGGTGAAGATAAAAGTATATTCAGAGAAATAAGTAACTCGAGTGCCTGTGCAGTCTTTTCAGGATGTAACTGGGAGCTCTCATCAGAAAATTGTTTAGTTATATGGCGATTTTACTGTTCAATCCAAAGAAGAAATATTGTTTATGTGCGTTCCCTTTTTATGTATAGGAGTTTTTTTGAAATACTCTCGAACATATACTCGAAGCTGAATACTAGATAAAGTAAAAATCCTTTGCTTTTGAAAATTGAATTATTTATCTGTCACTCACGATTCACTTGTACTATGACTAGTGTATGCCCGTATCCATCTTTATGGTCTTTTGAATTTCAGAGGAGATAGTGAAAAAGAATGTGGTTTAAATTTCAAAAAGGAGAGAGAATGTGTTTTAAAATTTTAGGTGTGGTGCGTCAGGGATCCGGGGATCCTATATTTCCCCCCCTATATTTCTTAGGGGTGTTCACGGTCCGGATTGGCATGAATCCAATTCTAATCCGCGAGTCACGGTTTTTTGAAAATAAAATCCGTGTCTGATCCAAAAGTCTCACAGTTCGGTTCCAATCCGATCCTCGGGTCACGGATTGGTTCCGGATTTGTCCACGGGTTTTCAACTTATTCTAAAAAAAATTCATCAACTTATTCAAAACCCAAACTCAAGATTGAAACAAACACTTGAGTAGTATAGTTAGTAGATGAGAATATAAAGCATCAATGGAGAGAGTTGGAAAGAAATAATGAAAGCTTATTAAACATTTCAATAAATTAATTGAACAATCTAAACCTGAACATTATGGAATCAAAATAGATAGCCAAAAAGCAAAACCCAAAATTCATTTTGGAATTCCAAACCCAGTAGGCTATAAATATGAGCTTGAGCATTGTAAAGTGTAAACATTAAATTTGTTAAGCATGCCAACAAACACATCTAAAAAGTAAAATTTTGTGGCCCAGGCGTCCCCAACGTCAGGTACACAAGGAGATAAGGAGCTGCCTGCTGATTATGAGGCGATGGAGCAGCTAGATGGGAATCAGGTGGCGGACCCATGGCTTATCAGTAGAATTTAGCTAGATGGATCTGTCATTTATTTCAGTTGGATTTTAAATAAATGTTTAAGTTTTTCAGACAATGTTCGAATTCTTTTTTGAACAGCAAAAAATTTATTAACCTTTGAAAACGAATTACAAAGATTAAAAGGATCCAAGAACAAGGCCTTAAGATGAAAGAAGGGAAGATCCACAAAGAATACACCCCTCACACCAAAAGACATTAGTTGCAAGGAACCAAAGGGAAAAACACAACCTAAAGTTGGCAAGAAGCCAACCAAACCCCCCCCCCAAGCAATCACACCCGAAAAAAAAACATAAAAACTAACGCCCCAAAAAACCAACTGAAACGCCACAAATAGACAATGTTCGAATTCAGTTTATTACAGTTGTAATAAGTTAGTTTACTTTTAGTTTTCGCTAAAAAAATTTATTAAGTAATCTTTGGAATTTTAATGAATTTGATATTTTTATTTAAATAAATTTTGAAATTTATTTATTAGCTTACCCATTTTTCGGGGCGTTACAAACAAACTTACAAGACTTCACTCTCACACACACTCTCGGCTTACCCCCTCGCACACAAACACTACAACCTCTCTCTCACTCTCTTGCTGTATATCTATCTCTCTTACATGATTTGCACGCCCGCACATTACACCACACACATACATACATACTTATATTTACAAGCAATAAAACATAGCTACACAAATTATAAAATGCCCAACCACTAGACTAACTCTGGCAAACACAAAGCTCAGATCCACCGACTCCATGATCTTGCTAGGGTCCCATCAATTACTTCTATCCTCTTCTCTGTTTCTCGATTCCCACTCATCACACATGCAAGTTTAATTCACATCACGATCAGTGGCGTTTATTTGAAGAAACCGTAGATGAATTGAACAACCTGCATTCCAAAAGCAACAAAGGCCAAACAGAAACCGATGAACCCCCACGGGGAATCAAAATACGTACGTTTCAAGTATGCAGTAAACATTGGCCACCAACTACGCTCAGTAAAGTCGAATGCTTGTTGGCACACTTCGCTGAAATAGAAGTCCCCTGTTACAACTTCCTTGCATAAATTATTGAACAGATTAAAGACGTCCTTGTCTGTGCCCAAGTAGTTAATTATAACTCCGGCATTTTTAAGCACTTGGACGTCTTTCTCAGAGTTAATTAACAAGTCCATGAACATTGCATAGGACGTGTAGTAGGGCTTCGAAATCCAAGGGCAAGACTGTTCAAAGACAATGTGTTAGGTTTATTGGCATTTTCCGGGTTATGTCAAGCCTTTCGGAGTCTGTAATTCGGTTATTGGGGTTTGGGAGTTAGAGTGCTTAGGAGTTGAGTCTAGATGCTCCATTCGAGAATTTCAAGCTTCATGATCAAGCCATCACCGAGTCAAGTGCTTCGAAGCTCAATCCCATGAGGTATATCCTTGCATATCATTTGTGCATTTAGGCCATTCAAAATAACATGTTTTAATGTGCATTAGGTTGTCTTATTAATTCTTTATTTGGATCTTACATTTAAAATGAGTTAGGCATTAGGTTTTAGATTTGAGCTTATAGCGTCTACACGCGTCTGACTTTGACTGTTAAGATTGTGCCATGTGTCTAAATCCTGAAGGTGCGTCTGCGCGCGTCTACACGCGTCTGGCAGACTCTTTAAGTGGCCTAGCGTCTTGTTTTGATTGGTTGGATTGGGGAGCACGAAAATGTGAGCTATAAAAGACATTTTTCACTCATTTTCACACACCCACTTGAGAGAAAATCAGCCCTTTTTAGAGAGAGAAAGTCTCCTCTCTTCTCCATCCCTTCTCTCTTTTGTGAACTTGATGTTCTTGATGATTTGAGCTTGCTCTTCTCATCTTTCTTTAATCTAGAGTCTTCCTCTTCATAGATCTACTCTAGGTTGATTTTAGTTTTCAAAAACTTTTATAAAAATCCAATCTTTTTAGTCTCATCTCTTCTCCATCCCTTTTCTCTTTTGTGAACTTGATGTTCTTAATGATTTGAGCTTGCTCTTCTCATCTTTCTTCAATCTAGAGTCTTCCTCTCCATGGATCCACTCTAGATTGATTTTAGTTTTCAAAAACTTTTATAAAAATCAAATCTTTTTCATACATCATGTTGTCTTGCCTTGTTTCTACGTGAGCCGGTTGAACCGGTGCCGAGTTGACTCGGAGATCAAGACGGGTGTGCTTGTGGAGTCCATGGAATCAAAGAGGAGTACGGGGTACTACATCAAGAATTGGAGCTAGGTGTCACAAGGGGCTTGTTGGGTAATTCCTAGTCTTGTTAATTCTTGTAAACCTTTTGATTTATGGAATGCATGAGTAGGACTAGGCCGTGGTTTTATGCTTAGGGTGTTTAGACCCTAAGTAGTTTCCACGTATATCGTGTGTTTTGTCTCATTAGGTTAATTACTCTATATTGAACTTGTTGAGTTGTTTGATTTGCCATGGTGAATGATTAAATTATTTGAAATCGAAAAGGTTTATTTTTAAAATTGGTCGTCCTATTCACCCCCCCTCTAGGACTTGTAGTGCTTTGCATAATTTCACAATGAGGTTTCTGAGGAATATTTCTGTGGAGCCGTGTATACGGATAATCGGGATTTCAAATTTGGCCCCTTGAAACGTGATGTCAAATAGACTGCGATTCTGATCACCTACAAGCTTGACTCCTGCGTAGTCAAGGTCTGATGCAGAAATCCTTTACTCACTTAACTTGATTCCACTGTGTTTCTTATTTTCCACTGGAAGGCTTATGCTGTGTAGAAAATGGAGAATATGATAGTAGTCATTAGCTTTCCGTGACCCTTTTTCTCCTTGTTCAATTTCGTTTGTACAACTAGAAACCGAAAGGACACAGTCACCATTGTTTACGCCTCGTGGAAAAATAATATCCTCAAAGTACGAAAGGATATAATCAGTGAGTGATAACTTCTGGGAATTCCCCGTGATCTGATCATCGTCATTGGGTATCTTATCCAGTGTGAGATCAAAAAATTTCTCAAGCACAAAGAAAGGAATCTGGTTTTCGAGGAGTAGCAAGTCTTGTTTGACAATCTTGGCTGTCAGAATGTTATTCAAAATAGGATCTTCCCTGTTTAGGATGCCGCTGCAGCTGCCGCCTCTACTGCCATCCTCCTAAGACAAAAAAGATCAATTGAATCCTTTTGCGAAAAGAATAATAGGGACAAAATGTTCAGCGGTGTCAAGTATTGAAATGTCCAAAAAAATTACATTACAAACAATAATGGCCAAACTGGGAGCCATGACTTGCCTGGACCATTTTGCTCAATTTGTGGTTTAAGCCCAACGAAAATAAAGGAACTAATGCACGAAGGTAAGAGAGTTATAAAACAAAAAGGCATATCCAAAGCTAAAGGATGAGTAGGTAGGCCTTTTGGAGTGCAAACCCAACAAAAACTAAGGAGCAATTGCATAACAAGAGGTTTATATAATAAAAGGGCAAGTCCAAAGCTATTCACCCAAAATGAGCACATTAAAATACGAGTCCTAAAAGATCGACGTGCAGATTTTTTGGGGTGCAATTACTCACACCAAAGGAGAGACAAATTCATAAAGTAATAGCACGGCGTTTCGGCAAAATTATCCTTATTCAAAAAAAATTTGCATTTGTTAATTTTGCGTTTATTAATTATAGGTTGGATTCGACCAGAAAAATCTAAAGAGTAAAAAAATTTGATAATTTATTGTAAGAACTCACTAAAGAAAAAATTAATTTAAATTTTTGTTGATTGTGATGAGGTGAGGCGAGTAACGCGGGCAATAGAGACTTGACCGCGTGAGCCGTGAGGTGTGGCCACCTAAGACCTAGTTCTAATACCATGTTACATGTCTTGGAAGGTTCCAACTTCCAACCTAAAAACCAATTGGCAATTTGTGGAATAGTCTCTAGATTATACTCAATCGGTCCCTTTTTAACTGTAAATCCAACTTATTAAAAAAACATAATCATTACTCATTTCGCATCAACTTTTACATCCACTTTATACCTTTGACATTAACTTTTTATTCTTTCCTTTCCAAATATCTTGTCCACTTGCACTATTAATAGCATCTCAAAAAATTATTTTTATGTTCAATATGGAACTTAGTTGATAGTTCTGAATGAGTTCTATTAAACAAGGTTTTCAAAATTATAAAAAACATTATAGATTGAAAGATATAAGCAATTGAAAATTGGCACAAATACACGTAAATAGACAAGAAATACGGAGGGAGTAAATCCACTTCAAACCTTTCACATTAGTTTTTACCTCTATTTCTCGAAATTATCCTACACCTTTACTCATTAACTTTTTACCCATTAACTTTTAAGAAAAGCAAAACAATAATTCTAGAAGTTTTTATCCATCAACTTTTTAAAACACACACTGATTAAGGGACAGTCCGAAATGGAATACTTAATTATTAGAAAGGGACGAAGAAATATTAACCAAGTTTGGGTCACTAAGATAAGCGACGTGGGATAAGTCTAACATGATGTATTTATATTGTATATTGATTTAGACACTAATGGGAAGGTTGAGACTTTGCAAGTAGCAGCGATATAAGAGTCTTGTATACTTTTTGAAACTCTCTATGTTTTTCTTTTCTTACTGTACTAATTTCACTTTTTATCGTTATGATAATAGAATTTTCTTATTTTTCTGAAGGAGAAAAACATAAATACTCTATTTCGATTTTTCTTGGTAGACAACATTACGTATGAGGTGTCCAAATAATGAAATTTGTTTTGCATGTTTCAACCGAGCAGAACATAGAACTTTACACTATCCAATCTTACGTTGACTATCTGCATGCGGGTTTATTCATATGTAACACAGCTATGGGCACATATTTAAACAAATGATTGACTCTGCCTTAACCTCAATGTAACATATATTTTAACATCGATGTAACCTTTGTCGAGTTTTAATAAAAAAATTTACCAATAAAAAATTTTTTTAAAAAAAAGACCTTTAAGGGTTTTACACAAAAGAATGCATATGTAAACATTAGTATTGGCCAGGGGGTCTCTAGCCAGGACCGGCCTTAACAGATCTATAGATTGATTTTTCGGAGATCCAAAGCAAAAAATATTAATAAACCTTCACGGAATTTTGTGGACAAAAAAATAAATGTTCTAATTAATCAACAAGAAAAAACTTCAAAGCAATAGGTAAATATTGTAGAAGTTCAAAAAAAAGAACCGAACATATGTGATTTTAAAAGTATCACTTGAATATACTCCCTCCGTTCCTAAATAAGAGCTTCACTTTCTCTCTCTTGCTATTTTTCAAATTAAAAGATGAAGTACTTCCGTGTGTCATTTTTTGAATTTTTTCGTACCGAATTTAAGTACTCGTCAAGTACTTTAATTTGGTGCAAAAAAATTCGAAAAATGATACACGGAAGTACTTCGTTCTTTTATTTGAAAAATGGCACGACTTTTCGTAGTGGACTATTAATTTAGAACGGGGGAGTATTTTTCTTTGGGTCCTTATTATATATATTTTAATTTTTCTAAAATACCAAAATAAAAGGGTTCCAAAAACTTTATCAGTCTTTAGGGGCTTCAGCCCCGCACGCTTGACCTCAGGGCAGACATTGCTCCCAGCCGACTTTTCCTAAATTTCTTACCTCTGAGTTGCCTCCATTTGTAGACTTTTGTTCTGCTTCTTTAGATTTTTTAACTAGGTATGAGGCGTAGAGAAGTTCAAGGATGAAGCAACCATCGACCACCATCATTTGCGACATCTCTTTGTTCTCCATCTGGAGTTCATGATCAGCGCGCGCGGCATAGTACTTCTTGGCCCGATTGACATGGTTCTCCATTTCTACGATATATTCTTCTAGTACCTTCTTTAGATCGCTAAATCCTTTGGCCCGTCGAGCTATTAGATGAAAGGTGTAATACATTTTGATTTCTTGCATAGTTTTTTGGAGCTCTGCTTTGCCCCGGTGAAGAGGGCCAATAGCCATGAGGCGAGGGGTGTAGGCAATTTCGTTCACCTTATGAAGATCTTCAGGCACCTTGTATATGCGAGCAGAAGCGAACAATTTATGGGTTTTCGAGGCAGCTTCTATGATGTTATCGATGTCATCGCAAAGAAAATCTCGACTCATGTTAGTTAAATGGAAATATTGTTTTTGATGAGTGAAATCAAGAAAGCAATTGACTTGTTTTGGGTAGTGTTTTTTCAGGTGTGAGATGAGATAGAGCATGCCAAGAACCCTGCTGGCATTGTCTTTATATAGGGGGCTCATCCATTTTCATCGGGTATTAAGAGACGAATTTGAATGCCGGGTAGGTATAGGTGACGTGGTGCTGAGCACGCCTCTTGACCATCCAAAAGCGTTTTGGACAACTCAGATTTTAAAGAGAGGAGAGAATTAGGAGCTAGGGAGAGTGAGGTGAAGGGTTGGAGAAATCTAGGCCGTCCAAAACACTTTTGGATGGTCGTGATGCGCGCTCCGTACCCAAATTTTGTTGCAATATTGTGTTTAATCTTTTCTTTAGTATAGAGATATTATTATGTTAGGCCTCGTTTGATTCGCGGACTAAAATAGGTGGGATTGATAGTCCTAGGATTAATAGTCCGGGATTATTTGTCCTAGGACTAATTTAGTGCTGAATCTCACTCAATCCTTTGTTTGATTCGTGTAGGATTAACATCGGGATATTCCGTGTTTCGGTCAATCCCATGTTCGGTTCCCCAAACTAAATTTTGGGATTAATTTTAGGACTCTCTCAATCTCTCAAACCAGTGAAGTAACAGGAGTAGCAACAGAGAAATCAAGATCGACATAGAGGATCGATTTCACAAAACTAAAGAAAACGATGAAAATCAATCAGATCATGAGACTCAACAGTGTTTACTCGATTATTATTGATAGGCGCGCAATGTCATAGATATAAGCGCCTAAGTAGGGCGAATTAGCGCATTAGAGGCGCGGTTTTATTCCATTTTCCACTTGATGCGGTGTTGTCCTTGGTTTTTCTTGTCTTTGTTTGTTTTGTAGGGAACAGGTCGAAAAAGAACGTGTAAAATAGACCCATGGTGGTCGGGCATGTTGGGAACCGGTGGGACCCAAGCAAGGACGACCAAAAAGCTGAAAAGTCAACTTAGAGGCACCGGTATCGATACAGGGATTGTCCTGTATCGATACCCGTGGGCCAATTTGGGAACAGACGATCTGGGTATCGATACAGGAATTCTCCTGTATCGATACCGAGGGCCTTATACAGCCAGTTGACTTTGCCACGTAGTTTGACTTCGGGAAGGAATAAATACCCCGATTTTAGGCCGAATTAGGGTTCGAACATTGTTTAGTTTTTGCTTCCAAGTAGTAGCCGATTTTCCCTCTGGAGATTCTACTTTCCGGAGCTTGTTCCATTGAAGTTTTGAAGTTTTGTTCACAGATTTGCTTATTGCTTCGGGTACTTCTTGTCTTATTTTCATTAAACTCTTAGTTCGCGGGAGTTTGTCCGCGTTTTGCTTTCGGATCTTCGTTTTAATCAGTATTTAATCATAGAAGCATGTTTACTTCCAGAATTTTGTTAGTTGTTCAAGTTATCATGAGTGAGTAATTCATCAAGTATGGTCGCGGGGTGATTAACACGCCGTGGCTAGGGCCGGGCTTGTTCTCGCTCCTAATTTCTAAACTAATAAAGGTAAAAGCAATTTTAGGTTATTAAAGTACCTTCGTTGGACGTATCCGGGCATTGTCGGAGTCCATGTGACGCGGGGGACCAAAACCTGTTCTCCGCTACACGTGGGTAAACGGCAACCACGAGGATTCGCATCTTTCGGGGTATCTTTTTCTCTCTAAAATCAGACATTTCTAGAACAACGAATGGAGCAGGAAGTATCCGGACCTGGTCACCGTGTTATGAATCCTACGACCGTACTTCCTTTTTAATTAATTTAAGCAACTCAAATTCTCGTAGTTTAGATAATTTCACAAATCAAATCACAAGGGTGGCTACCTAAGAGCCGTGTTAAATTAGCAACCCGAGTACTTAGTAAGCACTCTCCGCCTTCTCTGTGGATTCGATTCCGATCTTACCGGGTATTGTGCTACACTGGTCTCCGCCCTACGCTTGGGGCAACCCATTTAATTAGGTATAAGATTTCGGTCAAGCAATTATCACCACTATCATAAACACAGAGAACCCAGATAATGAAAAAAACAAGAATTAACAAAGAATTAACACAAACCCACCTGAGATCTTTCACAGATCGGGCACCTGCTTCGTTTTCAGAGATCTTTAACTTAGTTTAGGGCTTGAATCACCTGCTTCATTTTCACAGTGTATCGGAAATCGAAAATCAACCCAGAATACAACCCAGAAATCAGAAAATCGAAAATCAACCCAGAAATCAGAAAATCATGTAAACCCAGAATACAACCCAGGCTCGAAAATCATGTAAACCCAGAATACAACCCAGGCTCGAAAATCATGTATACCTAGAAATCGAAAATCATGTATACCCAGGCTCGAAAATCATGTAAACCCATAATACAACCTAGGCTCGAAAATCATGTATACCCAGGCTCGAAAATCATGACGTGGATCTGGTTGTCGAAGGTGTTGGCGGTAGAGGTGGATCTGGTGAAGAGAGAGAGAGAGAGGTGGATCTGGTGAAGAAGACAATGGCAACCTTGTAAATATTAGCCTACAAAGTAGCGTTCCAATAATCCGGCCTTATTTAGTCCCCCCCCCCCCCCCCCCCCCCCCCAAGGTATTGTGTAATCCCATACGTATTGGATAAAAATTTTCCCGGGATTGTTAATCCCATGCCATTTTCCGGGAACCAAACAAGGGATAACATGGGATTAGGCAAAAATAGTCCCATCCCACCCTCCTAATACCCGAATCAAACGAGGCCTTAGGGAATAACTTAATTATAGGAATAGCTTGATTGGAGGATCTCTACCGGTGATCCATCCCTATAAATATGTACATGTACAAGATTATAGAGTTATTATGAAAGAAAATATTCTTCTCTGATTTTCAAGTTAGTATCAGAGCCACGAAACCCAAAAAAACCATCTTCATCGTCTTTTCATTGAACCCTCGACCCATGAGCAAGTCAGATTCTAAAACGTCTGGCACAAATTTTCTTCTATCGTTATTCAATCCGAAGGTTCATCATTCAATGCAGGGATTGTATTCAATGAGACCGACTATGATTTGTGGTCTCAAATTCTGGAGATGCATATTGTTGAGAATGAGAAACTCTCCTTTATTTGTGGCAAATCACAGCCACCTGCTGAAAAGGATGAATGGTATTAGAAGTGATACGCGGACAATCAAAAGGTCAAAAGATTGTTGTTGGTGTCTATGTCCCCAGAAATTATGAAGCGATACATTCGCTTACCCTCCACGCAAAGATATTGGAAAGCTCTTTCGAAAGCTTTTTATGATGGAGCGGATGACTTACAGTTTTTTTACCTCGAATTACAGAAATCACGACTCACCACCCTAGAGTCATGACTAATGGCGGATTTCGGCCTAATTCATTTGTTTAGGCCTTCAATTGGACGTTTTTGCTATTTTAGGAACTATTTGGGTTTCTCTTTCATTCTGTATTTGCCAATTAATAAACGAACTCTGAGAATTTTCTCTTTTCTTTTGTGGATTCAAAAATACTCATGGAATCGAGTACCTATCTTTTTTTGGAATAGTACGCTAACTATTCTCTTGTGAATTCCACTGCGGTAACAAGCTCTTGCTGTCATCGCACGAATGCCGCTCACTAGTGATAAACAAATGTAATGACCTGGTAGGATATGGAATGGGCATGCCCACCTAATTTAAAGGTGTATAAACTTATGTGTTGGTGGTCTGTTTTCAAATACGAAAGAGTGGAAAAAGTTAATTTGCAGGGATCTAACATTCTATGCAATCTAGTGGTCTCTATGGCTGCAAAGAAACCATGTGGTGTTCAGAAATAAAACTCTCAATGCTATGGAGTTGGTGGACTATAAAGTCAGTGGTCTCTTTGTGGACAAAAACTTGTCTTGATTTAAAAAGAGTACTCTACTGCGGATTTCAAAAGGTGCTTACAAGGTATTAGAAGTTTGAGAATGCTGAATGCGAAAACTGATTGAATATGAGAAGCTATAGCAATGTGGATGCATGGTGAGTGGGCAAGCGTTACTGAGCAAAAATGGTACTTTTTGAAAATTTTGAGATCTGATGAAGCTGGGCCAAATTGGAAGGAGGTTGTCGTGTTTCAAAGTAATGGGCCAGAGATTCCATGAATAAGTGGATGCAGACCTGAAGCTGGAGATTTTTGTTTTGTTTGGTACAGTTTAGGAGTGATTGAAGCTGATTGGTGAATCTCTGAGGATCTCTTCTTTTGTTTTGTTTATGTTTTGGGAGATTTTTGTATACTCCTATCATTTATGCTTTCCGTTTGGATTGGTACCTTGCCAATCCTTTTGCTATTTTGTTACCTTCTCTCTTTTGGGTCCTACGTGACATATAATTGTCGGTTTGTGGATTTGACAATCTAGTTAAGATTTTCGTATTTCCATTATGATGGCATCTTCTTAGGTTCTTTTCAAAAAATTAATAAAAGATTTCTTTTTGCCGATAAAAAGAAAAAGAAAAAGAAAACTATACCCTAATTTTCGAACGCCGCTCACTAGTGATAAGTAAACTAATAATTGATTCATCCTAGATGGATGATTTTGCGGACACATCTAATTGTTATGATAGTAATAGTAATTGGGCTTCAATTTGACCCATCTTGTCATGATTTTATCGATCATATCAAAAAAATTAAGGGTTAATTGCTTCTTACGTTTATTCAGAATGGGTGGGACATGTGTTGTCTCTCGAAAAACGTAACATTATAAAGCCGCACAATTATTTTATTGTAACTTTTTTACATTTGGTTATTCTCAAATTATTAATTGTTACTGATTTCGTAAATTTGCTAATTTATCTTCTTTATCGATGTGGGCGTGAGGTGAAGTGAAAGAATCTCGCATAATCTCCTAACCATACACCTTATGGAAACAAGTCTTCTAATTAATGGAAAAATCAAAAGGCACTAACTAATGTTCTAACTAATGTGTGTTAAATATACATGTGACATATTTTAGCGGATGAGTGCATTTACGTATTGCATGACATGTATACTTTCAGTATAATAGTTTATTATTGATTTTGAATACATTGTATTTTACACATATGATTAAAGTTGAGTTTCCACTAATATAGTTTTAATATTTTTTATATTTTCAGTATTTGGTATTCATATTCTAATTCGCGAGAAAACACAAAATATTATAGTCAAGTCACCCTAAAAGCATGTTAATATCCTGCACCACTTTTAAGACACATCAATGCATGGTTGCAGGAAGGATCGGTCAAGTCATAACAAAAGTACTTTGTTTGGTAGTGTCAAATTATTAAAAGATATTTTTACCTCTTCATCCAACTTTTTGTGGGTGAGGTTTTTGTTTTGGACAGTCCTACTCGTACAGAATGGGAGCACAGAAATTGCACAGATCGCGTTTAAGGACCTACTTTTGGGTCCTACATGAGTGATCCGAACCGTTCATTATTCTTAGAATATTTTTCCGAAGGGGTCCACAAAATTTTAGCTCAATCGGACGGTTAGAAGTGGTTCAACCAAAGCCCCATTGTTTCTCGGAAAAATGTTATAAGAATAATGAACGGTTCGGATCACTCGTGTGGGACCGAAAAGTGGGTCCCCGAACGCGATCTGTGCAATTTCTGTGCCCCCATTCTGTACCTGTAGGTTTATCCTTTTGTTTTTGGGTCCAACACTTTGCTTCATGTGTCTATCACGGAGTATTTTTTCTTCCGATGTACCTTTATCGAGTTTTCAATATATACACCTTTCGTGTTTTTTTTTTTAGTATTGACTTTTACATTTTGGTCTATTTCTTAATATGTGTGTTTTGAAAAGTTAATGGGTAAATTTTGTTACAAGTATTAAATTATTTGTCCTTTTATAAAGTTAGTCGGAAAAGAATTAATAACTAAAAATAGAGGATAATTTGATTTGAAATATGTAAAGTGGAGGTAAAAATTGATGTGAAAGGTGAAATTATAATATCTATTTAATAAATTAAATTTACGAAGCAACACATCTAAAAATGAACGGATGGAGTATCTTTTTGTTGCCCATCAAAAAAATATTGTGGCAGATGTCCACTTATATGTCGTCATCAGTGCTAACCAAGGACGAAGTCAAGATTTTTACCTAGGGAGACGAATATATGTAATCAAAAAAATTATAATAAAGAGAGACAATGATGTGATGTTTTACTAACTCAAAAAAATTACAGTACAAAATAACACCAATACATATGGAAACTAAGCATGTTTCCTATATCAACTTAGATTGCATAAGTGTTAACGTTTACCTTCTACTCAAATCAATAAAGAGTTTTTGGGCTTCCAAAACTTCAATCGGCCTTAGTTTTTAAAAGTGAACGGGTACGACATAGTTTTCCAAAAGATTTTAGCAACTCAGTTGCTAAAATTACCATGATTTTAGCAAATGAGTTCAGCAGGTGCTAAAATCATGATATTTCAAATCAAAAAATTAAGTGTTTCCATGTATTATTTTCTGAATTGTTCACACCGAAATAAAGTACACGAGGAATACTTTAATTTGGTGTGAAAAAAATCGAAAAACGATACACGGAACCACTTCATTTTTTTTATTTCAAAACCATGATTTTAGCACATGCTGTACTCATTTGCTAAAATCACCATTGTGATGGTGATTTTAGCAACTGGGTTGCTAAAATCTTTTGGAAAACTATGTCCAAGAGTTGGGTTATTAATTATGGGCATTATTTTCTTTAAAAGGATTGTAATCAAACCTCATTAAAATTAATTTTAGTACAAAGTTGTATCATAGCTCGGAAAATAATAAAGTTGTTACTATTAGTTTTTTTTTTAAACGAAAAAATGGAGGGGGGACGGGACAATATAGTTTAATGATATATATATTTTTACTAATGTAATAGTAGGACTTTTTTAAATTGTAGGGGGGACGACTGCCCCCACTAGCTACCCTCTGGCTCTATCCTTGGTGCTAACGGAAGATTAGAAAAAAAAAAAATCAAACCATGTTGACTGGTTGATATGCTAGCTGGCCTAACCATCAAGGCATGTACAATTTGTTTGAACTAACTTCCTAGTAATTTCATTTGGAAAATGATATGCGTATACCATTTGTGCACTTCAAATGCACACCACCTTGATGTGGCAAATAAAGAGAAACCCACTTTTTGGGTGAGCCCCACATTGGACTTCTTCTTATTTGCCACATCAGAGTGGTGTGCATTTGGGGTGTACAAGTGGTGTACCCACAGCATTGTTCATTTCATTTTTCACATACAAAAATAATACTAGTAATAAGGTTATATTTTTACAAAAAAAAAAAAAAAAAAAACACTCCCTCTCTCTCTCTCTCAAAAACAAACACAAATCGACTAGGAATGCCCCGTTGTGGGAGACTGCTGACGGGATCTTGGTGGTTTGCTTCTCCTGGCCGTCTATGGAGTCTGTTTCGGCAAATCTTAGCGATCGTTCTTGGGGTTCGACTGTGCGTGAGATTCACGTCAGTTGGATGATGGTTGCTCTCTCCCTCTTCTCCGGTAGTGGGTGGTGTTGTCACGGTTGCAGTGGTTTCCCTTATCACCTCGTCGTCTTCTCGCTTTCCTTTCTATGTCAGCGGCTTCGTTCACCATCCGGTTTTCATGATTGCTACAACAAAATGCTGCAATGGCGACTAGATTGCCGATGCAATGTATTTTTTTGTCTGCAAAAGAATGCTTTTGCCAACGAAAAAGTAGTTCGTGTCGGTAAATATAGACTTTTTGGCGAAGGAAAAATAAATGTGTCGACAATGTAGTCCACAAAAGCAAGGTTGGCGGGAAATATTTTCCTGGGAATTATATTTGCCGACCAAAGTTTTTTCTAGCAGTGAAATGTGTATCGGCAAAAGTTGAATATTTTGGTGACGACATTTTTATGTCGGTGATAGTTCTGAAAGGGAACTTTTGGCGGCAGAATATGTATCAGCAAAAGTTGAACTTTCGCCGATGACATCTTTGTACTGTCGACAATGATTCCTATATAATATATGTATATATATATAGTACCATACAATATACAGAACTTTAAAAAAATGATTTATGTCAAAAAAAAAAAAATCAAACTTTCAAAAAATTAAATATATGTATGATATATGTGTTATTTTTATCTACATATAATAAATATACATAGTAAGGATCCACTCAAGGATCCCTGATTTTGTTATAATACGGACCTCATAGTTCTCGGTCATATTTTGGTGATCCGAACAGTTCAATGTGCTTAAGATAAGTTTTTAAGGGTACGTAAAAGGAATCGGCAAAAAAATGACTGGGAAAGGCTTGATCCGAGCAATTTTTCATGAATGTGTATATATAGTATATATAATTGCCTTTCAAAAAAACAAGAGTGATTTTCATATTTCCCTTTTTGATGTCCACACTCTACTTTTTGTTTTTTAGAGTTGAAAGTGTATGTAATTTTTTGCTAAAAGATATATAAAAAAAGATATTAAAAAAAAAGAGTGTGGATATATATAAAAAAAAAAAGGGAGTATATGATACAATTCATATAGATTTTTTTTTTTGAACGGCTACAATTCATATAGATACATAATATAAGTACGCATATAAACTAGATATATGTACGTTGTATCTAGTGTATATAATGTACATGTGTTATATGTTAGATATTGGAATAATATCAATGAAGAGTAAGTTGGTGCAGTTGGTAGTCACATGATAATGTAGAGTCAGATACTTGTGGTCTCAGGTTTGAAACATGGGGGGCATGCGAAAGTTAAACGCTTGCAAATTTTGTAAATTGTCTAAATTGATTTTTGCTAACTCAAAAATCTCATTGGCAAAGGTGTAACACTTTTTGATTTAAAAACCCCATTTACCGACGCACTACCATTTATCGGCAAAAACCTTTGCCGACACAATGTACTTTTGCCGATGTATTTCGTTGCGTCGCCGAATCTGCATTTTCTTGTAGTATTGGGTGATACCGAAGTTGGGGCATAACGGCAAAGAGGTGGTTGGTTGCTCATGGTGGACGTTTGCTGTGGGTATGCTCAGTTCTTCTGAATTCCTCTCCCTCTCTTTGTTGAGTTGTAGGATGCTGATAAATATCTGCTACTCTCATGGGTTTCCTATTAGAGCTTAGGTTGTGCAGGTGATCTCTTCTTGGTGATTGGGAGGTGGAGTTTTCTGGCGGTAGTGTATTGTGTCTTTTGCGTGGTGGCGCTATAGGTTAGTGATGCGTTGGCTGCTTCTTAGTTGTGGCTCTTTAGGTTTAGGGTTTTTTTTTTTTTTTTTTTTAGGCTTGGTCCATTGGGCGTGTATGGTCTGGGCTTCATTGTTAAACTTCCTATGTTCTTTTTGGGCCTAGGCTTTTAAGTTTTTTGGGCTTGGCCCAACGAATGTTTTTTGGGCTTTAACCCAACGGGTGTTTTTGGGCCTTTAACCCAATAGGTGTTTTTAATTACTCCAACCTTGATTGGAGTCCCCTCCCCTCACCGGCCCCCAACTTGATATAACCTTGTCAAGTTTTCGTTAATAAACCTTTGGCAATAAAAATATATATATAATTAATTTTGTGCTTCAATTTTCATTGATTGGTTCGTTTATAAATCAGTATTTATAAACTCTTTATTTATTTGAAGATTTATAATCTTGATTTTTTATTTATTTTTAAGTATCGTAAAGAAATATTTTTAAAAAGTCATCAAATAAAACCATCTCGACCATTCTATAGACTTGTCAATGTCAATATAAATCATACTTTAAAAGTTTTGTCTATGATTGTGTGCTCATTTTTTCATTTTTTTTTATAAAAAGAATGTGTTATCAATTTTATAGTCAATAATTAATGAATGTCTTACTTTAGCAAGATCGGTGACTAGGAAAAGAAATTCCACGATAATGATTAATAAGGTGCCTCTTCTAGGATAGATTCCAGGATTTGTCTCTGAATACAATCCCTTTGTATTTGTTAGTCCATGTTAAAGTTTTCAACTTTTTTGGGGAACATCTTGGCTTCCTGCAATTATTGTCTCTCTAATTTTATCCTTTAATCATGATTTTTCTTTGTTAATTAAATATTTAAAGACATCGTTAAAAGCGTAAAATTGACACAATTTACTAGTTGTCTTTTAAACATGGACAAACATTATGGGACAGAAAAAAGTATGCTTATAGACCAACAAACATGGGTAGAGGGAGTAAATAGTATTAATGCAACGACCCGGATTTTTCAATAAAAGCTCCATAGGCATGAATACATTGTATTTTTATACACTTCTAGGCCCTCTTTTCTTTAAGACAAAATTTGCATCACCTACATAATACAAAAGTCTCCGAATAAATACTCCTCTAAAAATTCTCTCGACCAAATAAAGAATCATCAAATCCTCTGAATCAGCCTCACTAACCCGGCTCGACACCTGAAAGATAAAACCAAATCAAACACAACCAAAAACATTCGGGAAGTATACGATACAACAGAATAACAATGCTTACACTTAAGTGGAATCAATAAACAACAATTATGAAGCTGATTTATCAATCACAATGGACCTTATACCCGGTCCTCCTCAGTACATAATTAGTGACTCCGCTTCACCCGCTTCACTTAGCCCAAGATATTGGCAAGGTCACTCGATTATCGTACGAAACAGTACATGGCACTTTAGCCAAAAATATCATTTTTCCATACAAATATTTCACTTTTAACAAAATTTCATATAATCGAACAAATGATACAAGATATTCAAAAGGATACAAAACAAAAGTGGAGAAAGGATTCCAGAAATGGGAAGCATATCGTATACTCCCCGGACCACATTTCCTTGATGATTTTCTAATTCAACCTTCTCAATATACAATATCCCCACTGTCTATTTTTAAGTATGTTGCTTCGTAAATCCAATTTATTAAACAAACATCATCGTTATACATTTCACATCAACTTTTACCTCTACTTTACACTTTTCATATCAACTTTTACCTCAACTTTCTAAAATTATCCTCTACTTTTATCCATTAACTCTTTACCCACTAACTTTTTAGAAGGACAAAATGATAATTGTAAAAACTTTTATCTATTAACTTTTCAAAACACGAACTTATTAAGAAATAACCCAAAATGAAAATGTTGACATTAAAAAAGGGATGGAGAGAGTGGAAATCTCTGAAAATAGCCACTGATCATATATGGAACGAGTTTTCTTTCTCCAGCTAATACAAATCAGAACAATATTGTGTGTAATATTGCCTCATTTCTCTGCCTTAATTACAAATATATAACCCTCGATTCAAGAGACAACCTCCATAAAAGCCAACTACTAAGTTAATATCATGCAACCACCCCTTTTCTAATCTGCCCCCACCAGCCATACCCGAATTTACTCCTACTTCTCATATTAAATTTCCCCAACAACTCATCTGCCCAAAAATTAACACCAACACCCCAGTTTAATACTCCTATCTAGATATATCAATCCAAAACAGTAAATCTTATTTTCCCGGCCTCATAATAATTACGAAAAACATAATTCTGAAAATAAATAACCATTTCGAAAATGCGGGACGTTACAATTAATATTACACAGCGTAATTGATATTCACACCCCTAAATTGATACCCACACCCCTTTCTTTGTCTTGCAATTTATTTCTATAGATGAAAATTCCACAAGAAGACAAAAAATGAGGTGTTGATAACAATTTTGAAGAGTGTGGTAATCACTCCCCTAGTTCTTTTGTTTTGTACCCATTTCTTAATCTGTGACCTCTCAAAGCTTTGCTCCAGGGGTTCTGGCGTAGCTGTCGTGTGCACCCCATGGATTCAAACCAAGCATACACACTAACACGTACGAATAGAGGAGAAAATTTTGGGTACGGGGAGGGTACCACGTGGTACCTTCTCGGCACATCCGGGCCATTCAATAATGCAACTAACGGTCTAGATTAAAAGTGCCAGCAAGATTTTAAAAAAATAAAAAAGAAAAGAAAAAGTGTACCACGTGCCGAAGGGGTACCACGTCACCCATACCCTATTTACACCCAAAATTTTCTCTCCGAATTGAGAGAAACAAATTTAGACTATATTCGACCTATACAATCGTACAAAACAACTCTCCGGAGGACGAGCAGCACAACCGAGTTCCACTTAAAAATATATATTTAATGAAATGAATTACGCCCGTAAACTTTCTTTTCACTTCTTACGGACAGCACTCCAAAGTTGAATGGTTGCTTCGCCGATCACTCCTTGAGTGAATAGACGTTGAAAAACCATTATCGATTTTTGGTGTATGATGGTGCATAATAATGGTAATTGTCAATGATAAAACGCTAGAATAAATATATTTACAACCTTCATTTCCTAATTACCATTATCATGCACCATGGCCACCAACAAATTGGAGTTGTATCGAAGTCGAAATCTGAGACATGAGAAAGGACATCCGGAAACTTGGTTTGATCAAAAAAATCTCAGTTGAAGATGGAAATACGTATTTGTAGTAGCTCGAGTAGATTATAATTTCGTGCATAAAATATGGTTGACTGATTAACAAAGGTGACAACAAAGGAATTTTGCTTCGGGCAGGAGGAGTGGCTCCAAGATTTTCATTGAGCAATGACAAAAATTTATAGTATTACTACAAAAAGTTCTGTGCAAAAAATAAGAGCTAACTTGATGAGATACATTATATGCAAAAGAGAAAATATATACATTTATAGATTTCATTGTTACACAAAAAGCTACTCTATTTCAATCCTTGGTGTCTTAGTCCCACGACGAGCCTTTATATTATGAAAGCGTCGAATTTCGATTCATTATCAACATCACTAAACATATTCATCTCAAGAAATCGATGGATGAATTAAATATAATGAAGACGCGGAATTAAAATCAATTGCATACCTTGTTTTGAGCATTAAATTGTTGATCAAATAACTGGCTGGGTAACATGTCATGTTCACATGTTATGGAGCACTCAACGTTTCATCTGAATCTTTATTGCGCTTTGGCTTAGCCAACAAAGTGAGAGCGAGAGAGATCAGAGAAAGAAGGGTTCCTTTTATTTATTTAATTAATAATTTTAGACTCTTAAAATTTATTGGGTTGGACTTATATTGTTTTGTTGGGCTATACTGTTAAGTTGTCTAAATTTAACTTGAGTTTCATTTGTTTTAACCCCGCTTATTAGTATGTGTTGACAATAGTAAAGAAATTTCCCTATATGCGTAAAAAAAAAAAAAAATCTTTCAGTGCATTTTCTGAATCTCGCTAGGTTTAAGGAAAGCACCACTTGAAGAACTTTTGGCCTGCTTTGGCAAAAAAGTTTAAACTGTTTTTTTGGTTTACTCGTTTTGCCTTTATTCAAATTTTTTTACATTTGTTAGTTTTGCGTCAAGTTTTCGTGCTTTATTGATTTGTCTCGACGAGACAAATCTAAAAGGTATAAAATTATCGTGGAAACTATTTTTTTTTTTGAATGAAGCCAAAATTTATCGAATAAATTAGTTTATTTTCAGCTGTACTAAAAAAAATTAGTTTTGACCATAATTTTACACTTTTTGAATTTGTCTAGTTGAGCCTGTTAGGACCATAGACCACGGTCTGTCTATGTTGGCAAATTTCACGATAAAACACAAATTTGTTTGTATCCTCATTTATCGAGTTCTATTTTATTTATTTTTATTTCTAGAGTATCTGTTTAGGAAGTGGAAGGAAATCAATATTATGTAACTGCAAGATTGAGGTTTTAGGTGGAAGAAAATCAAGGGAGATCAAGGCAATCAAATGTTTCATTATTTAGCAACTTGAATAAAGGAGAAGATCAAGGAAATTAGGGAGTTGCGAATATGGCAATGTTAATTTAGGAAATCAAGATTTCGATATGTGTCAACGTTAATTTAGGAAAATGCTTGATAGGCTACGGAAGTTTGTTCGAGCAACTTGTATGTTTTTCAACAGCTTATAAATAAGAGGACTGTTAGTATTTACAAATGACCACTTATGATAGAGCTGCTCCAGAACTCCTCTTAATCTCAAAAAATATTGAAGGGGATTTTTGGCTAGAATCTTGTATTAAAAAGAAGGTCGATGGATCATTGAGCAACAAACATAACTCTAAAACATTCTTATAACTTTTATTAAACAAATTGAGTTGGCCTTCAGAGGATATATGAAGGTTAGTGGAAGGCTTGTGGATTCAATGTAGCGGCAGTCAAACACTAAGTATGGTGAACGTGAATTCGGCAAGTAATTCTTAGGACGATTTGTGAGGATTTAGAATCGTAGGATAAGATTACTTGTAACGCCACAATGTTTTATAGTGTTGGATTCCTTCCCGTGGTTTTTACCATACTAAGGGATTTTCTACGTATATCGCGCGTTCTTCGTTTTGTTGCTTTTATTTATGCGCTTGGTTTATATATCGATTGATTATTAAATGGTGAATTTTTCGATTGATGGTTCATACATAGCAAATTATTGAACCTAGGCGATATAGGATTTTTCAGAGCCGAATCAATAAATCACAAAAACTTGACGCAAAACTAACAAATATAATTTTTTTTAAATAAAGACAAAAAAATAAATCAAAAAAACCAATTTATTGCTTTTTTGCCAAAGGTGGCCAGTTTATTGCTTCAGAAAGTCTAAGTGCCCAGAAAAGACACCCATAATTTACTGCACCATTGGTTTTTAAATTCTTGATGTATTTTCTGGATATGTAGTGGTGCTGTTATTGCTCTAATAGTAGAATTATGATGTTTGGACCCGGAGGGTGCTGTGCACCGTGTGGTGTGACCCTCGGCCATCCAATCGTGTTTTGGATGACACGGATGCATTCGAAAATTTTAATTTAATCTTCATTTATTTTTACTGATAAAAAATTAAAGTACATTTAGACCGTCTAAAATACGATCGGAAGGTCAAGGGTTTGCTGCAGCTTTGCACAGCAATACGTACCTTTTCAGAAGAAAATGTGGGTAGAAAAAAAAAGTAATTAAGGTGATGACATTAACGTTGTGGAGTTGATTCACGTGGTTGTCAGAAGTACGAACCTTTTCAGAAGGAAATGTTGTTCCAGCTGGTTCCCATGGCATTGAAGCCATGAAGGTGATGACATTACACGAGTGATGCCATGGAAATGAGGTGGGGATGACCTCACCCAAGAGGTGACAAAGGGATGTCTTCTGGCTGCTATACTTAAACAGCAATCTCATCCCGTAAAATTTTGCATACTATTGACTTTATCCTTCATTTTTCATTTATATTATTTGAGGCCTTATATAGTTTCTAGATTTGCATATTGACAAATGGATAGAAACTATTTTTGTAAAGAGTAACAAAAATTTTGTAAAGAGTAAAAAGGAAGATTGTAAAGAATTTTTTCAACACAATTCACTTAGTTCCGAAGACCAACTCTTTTACGAATAATATCACTGTTTTTTGCAAGTTTTCTACAACTATACACATTTACACAAGCACAACGTACATGTGAGGCCCCCCGCGCACTGTAACTTGTACTTAACTTTTATATCTAACTGTGAAGTCCAATAAGCCAAAATAGATCACCTTTAATTTTTTTGGGGGAAAAAGGGGATAAAAATGAAAACAAAAGTATAGTTTTGTACTAGATGCTTCTCAAAATCGTAAGGCCTCCAATAGATGGCACTAAAATATTGGCAATGACCAAATTTTAGTTGTTTGTCGTCGGAAAAAAGTTTAATTCACATATATTTGAAGACAATTGTAGAAGAAGAAAATCAGGTCCCACAATCCTGAGAACTTAGGATTTCACACTCCTTGAGTATGGAACCGGGAGAACTCCAAAGAGTAATATTGTTTTAACAGAATAATCTGAAACGTTAAAGAATGAAATCTTGATAACTGAAGGAGCTGGTGTATGGAGTCACGTCACGTGACATCATAAATGTTTGTCAAAATCATGTATGGAGTGACTGATACCTAACTCGTAAGTAGACCATATGAATATGTTTAATTGAACTTGCATCCCCAATTGAAATTTTGGAATAATCCAACTGGGCATAGTTTTGACGATAACAGATTTATTATGAAAGCTTCAGGCGTGGTAACAAGCAATTGGAAAAGCTGAGGCCAACAAAGCCCCAGTGAGTGAAATAGTGAATAAACACTGAAGAAATGTTGTCACGAATCCAACAAAAGAAGAAATTATTGGTGTGGTTAAGTGTCCCCACTCCCCATTGTCCTATCACATTAGCTGCCTTCAACAATTATGAATCGGAGTACGCCTACAAAAACTTACAGCAATGGCTATAATACACACATTTTAAAGATGTGTATTATATACATCTATTGCATGATTAATATTGTGTCATCTAATGGCAATTATAACATTTTCTAGTGCCACGTAACTTTTATATGTAAAACTTGCAACTTTTGAAAAATATGATTCATAACATTTTCTTTATGTTTATTATGCTCATGTTTTTCCTCGTGGGGTCCCACCTTCACCCTCATGAGATAAAGATGATAGATATAGATAAAGATGATACTCTATCCGTCCCAAATTGTTTGTCTGTTCGGATTTCAATGTAATTTTTTAACTCTTCGTATCTTTCAACCTATAATATTTTTAGAGATTTTAAAAATTTCGTACAATAAAATTAATTGAGATTTATCAAATAAAATCTATAATGGATATAAAATACAATATAAATTGAAAGATGTGAATAATTTAAAAATTGTATCAAAATTCGAATAAGACCAGAGAGGCTGCAATGCTTTTTTCCTTCTCTCTAAACCCAACAGCAGACTGTTTTTAATACTCTATCCTCCGTACATTGTGCCTCCAATTTTGACTTGGACCCATTATCGCCTTTGTGCAAAACGAAAAAAACAATTAATTGGCGATAATGATAAGGGTACCGACCCTAAGGAACCGGAAATGTACAGATGGCACACGGGGACCCAATTTTGGGTCCCACACGAGTGATCCGAACCGTTCATTATTTCTAAAAATATTTTCCGAGTGCCCCCACAAAATTTCAGCTCAATCGGACGGTGGGAAGTGCACGAACCAAAGTCCCACCGTTTCAATCAAAAAAATGTTTTTAGAAATAATGAACGGTTCGAATCACTCGTGTGGGACCCAAAAGTGGGTTCCCGTGTGCCATCTGTACATTTTCTGGACTAATCAGTCGGTACCCCTAGCAGGGTCCGGTCCATTAATTGGCCCTACCTACTTTGAAAAATTTGCCAAAAAGACGTACCCCTACACAAAAACGTGGATAATAATTTTTGTCTTTCTCTTCTCTTTTTAAAAAGTTGATGCTTCGCTTTTTCTTTCTTTTGTCCTCGGCATCTAAGAACACTACCTAAAGTGTACACTTAAACACATATGAGACCTTATTTTGTGTGCTAAGAACTTACTCTCTTTGTCCCATACTGTTGGGACTCTTTTTTTTTTTGGATGTCTCAAAGAAAATTGTCTATAACTTTTAATTTATTAAGTTTTGTTATATTCAATATGGATTTTATTTAATAGATTTTAATTTTTGTGCACTAAAGATCATTTTTTAAGTTTTTCTTAGTTAACTAGTTATGACACTTTAGAGAACTCTTTTAGGTAGTGCACTAGAGATGCCCTAATAACCCCACAAACTTCTGTGGGTGGAACGGATCCTATCAGGGACCTTATGGCCTTGTTCGTTTTGGGTTTCAAGACTCGATTTTTTCAATTATTATCTGATTATTACCTTTATTTTCAAATATTATTATCATTTTTCTCTCTATCTCTCTCTAATCATTAACCTATATTTTTAATTATTATTCATATTTCTCCCTCAAATCATGACATAAAACCAAAACTCAAAATCCAAAACCCAAACCAAACACAATCTGTTATTCTTTGAAGAGAATCCTTTCAAAAAGGGGTACACTACATCCAGTAGGATATCCTCTCTGGTTTTAATTTTTTTGTTGATAACGTGTTATAAACATAAAAGTAAATAAAAAAGTTAAGTACATATATTAAGCAAAATATTGAGACAAGATGTACGTATGTAATTAGTTCTTCTAGAACTAGTTAGATCATCTTCCATAGTTATAGATGACCATAGTTATAGATGAAGTTCTAAGAGCATCTCCATCAGTCTCATTTTTGCTATCTCCATTTTGACAAAGAAGAAGGGGCTATTTGACGGAGAGAGGGGCAAGATCACGCAGCAGCCTCGCTATTTGCCAGAGAGAGAACTCGCTATCTTCTTCTGCGTCATCTTCTTCACACGCGTCAGTTTCTTCTACGTCGCACGGGAGTGCATCACACGCGCCGCGAGTAGATCTCACTCGCCGTCACGCGCCTTCTTCGTCCGGCGCGTGCGGCCACTACAGGACTCCGCTGGCGACGGGGTTTGCACCAGTGGAATCGTCTTGATGAGGGGTATATCACTCTGGTATCAAATCGATTTTAGGATGAACGAATCGTCTTCGCAGGAGATGCAGCTTATTGGCCGTGTTATGGCCGGCGAGGAGAGAGAGAACGCGAGGGCTACAGTAACTCGCCCACCCAAGCGAGTCACTATAGCGATTATCTTCTTGGAGAGACTGATGGCGAGGCTGTTGGTAGCCGAAAATGGAGGTTTGACTCTCCATCTTGACTTCGCCGGAGTTATAGAGAGACAGTTGGAGATGGTCTAAGGACCTATCATGGCAAATAAGTTATGATAAGGGACTGTTACGTAATTTTACCCAATCATTCAATCACTCAGCGGGCCCAACCATTCTAGCAAATTGAAGATGACCCTTTGTTGGGATCATAATTAGACATGACAATTAACGAACAAATTGGGATCGTATTCCCTACGTCTCAAATAAGAGTGTAGTAATCCATTTTAGATAGTCCTTTAGTAAGTGCAATTTTAAAAAATTAATGGATAAAAAATTTTCAATTATTGTTTTGCCTTTTAAAAAGTTAATAGGTAAAGAGTCAATGTTAAATGTAGAGGATAATTTTAAAAAATAGCAGTAAAAGCTTATTCTTAGTAAGTTAGAATTACGAAACTACACACTTAAAATTAGACGGATGGAGTAACATAAAAGCTACTTATTTTATTTGTTTAGGAAGCACAGTAGAAAATTCGAGCAAAAGAAAATGAAAAAAATAGTAAAAGTAGTACTCAAGAATGGAACTCCGGGAAAAAACCCGTATACGTATCTCAGTTTTTTAGAATACAAAGACTAGGAAGATCACCTATATGGCTATATCTAGATTGTTAGTATATACATCGTTTTGGCGCACACCTCGAACCAATCCCTATAACTCATATTTTGCGTGGGATGAGGTGGTCTTGGCCCCAACAGTTATTGGTATGGAGAATAGAATTTAAGAATTTACTAAGGAGAAACCACTTGGCCAACCTCCAAGGATTACAAGTGTTTTCTAGCTAGGCTAATTTCGGCACGGATTGCAATCCTAATTTTTGGAATTTTATTCTCAGATCTTGATGAAAAAAAACGACAAAAAGGAGAGCAAAAAGGAGAGAGAGAGAGAGAGAGAGAGTAGTGAGGCTGCGGTGGCCAAGATTAAGAGGCAAAGTGAGTGCGAAAAAAAAAAGAACGACCGAGAGAACAAGAAGGGCTATGTAAGCATGTAGCCTTGGATTTAACCGGGGATCCTGTAGTATGCAGAACGCACTAAACGGTGTAGTATACTTTATCCGGCAGTTTATTTGAACACTGCACTAGTTGGATTTACTTCAAATAATAAATCGTTAGATTAAATTCATTACTCGAATTAAATCCACACCGTGGTGCAGTGCATTTTGCGTATTACACCATACTATGTTAGAGTGATTTTGTTAAATTTATGTAAATGTAGTTGTAGCCTAACGACATCAATTTGACAATACTGGAAGGATCAATTTTTACCTTTTTCAAAAATTTTACTAGTGAAAACTTCGTAGAGGGTACATCAAGATATCTCAGTGGGAAAATGCCAGAGGTGTCTATTATTGTGGCACTAGGTATTGTCATTTTCAAGGTACAGCAGTGGAAAAATAGTGTGACAGCTAAATTCGTGATAATTGCTTCCTTGGGTTAGCAGGTGAATGATTGTCAGGTCACATAAATTGGAGGTATTCAATTAATGTTGCTATGCTGCTATGCCAACTAAACTTAGCATTTCTATGGATCCATTTCGATTATTCTAATTTGAGAAATTTTCCATGTGTGACCTAAGAATTCGCCAATCTCAATAATAGCAAACGGACTTCAAATATCTTGTATTACGAGCAAAATTTGCCAGAACACTGATGGTAATTATGTAGATCGAATAATGGGCAAGTGCGTGTGTTTAAGCGTTTTATAAGTACTCCTATTTCGCGAGATTGAGAACCGAGCATCGAAGGATTGTGTGACTGAAGTAATGACAAAATGATATTATTGGGCTGCAAATGCATATTTTATGTCAAACGGGAAAGACAGCCAAGGGCAGATTTATGACACTAATCTATCCTGAGCTAATTCAAACTTGTGCATAAATAGGTAAATATTCAAAAATACACAAAAGAAAAGTTCAACGAAAAGTACAAAAAAGCGTACACTATTGAAGTTGGACTTTACGATGTTTACGACTGTAGAATTAATCTATTATTGAATATGAGTCGATATTTTTAACAAATTCTTTTTCAATGAAGATAATCATTGAATCCGCAAGAAAACTAAATAAACACTTAAAGTTGCAATCGTTATTTCAAATCGCAATATCTCACTCTGTTCACACACCACACACTCTCACAAATATAGACTTATTTAGATATATGGAATATGCTACTAACACTTGCAGGCTTTATTCATAGAGACAACGCTTACCTTAACTCTAGTTGAAACATTGACAATGTCCGTGATCAAAAGCGTTTATGCAAGGAAATACGGAAGAAATTAGCAACCTGTATAAAGAACAGAATCAAAGCCAAACAAACACCTTTGAACGCCCACGGAGAAGCAAAATACGTACGCCTCCAGTATGCCATATACCTCGGCCAACAACGCTTACTATACTCGAATGCTTTTTGGCAAGCTTCCTCGAAAAAGAACCTTGCTACGACTTCCTTGCACAGCTTGTTTAACAATTTAGAGACGTCCTCGTCCGTGTCGGAGAAGTTGCGTATAACGTTGGCTTTACTAAGCACTTCGACGTCCTTCTCAGAGTTAATTAACACGTCCATGAGTATTGCGTACGACGTGAAGTACCGCGGAACCCTAGGGCAAAACTGTTCAAAGGCAATGAGGTTTCTGAGGAATGGATCTGTGACATCGTTTATAACGACAGTCGGGATTTCAAATGTGGCCCGATAAAACCACCAGCATATGCCTCTAGGTTCTCTGAACTTGACGTTGAATAGATTGTTTCCCTCAACGGGTACAAACTTAACTCCTCCGTGGTCGAGCTCCGATGCACGAACCTCTAATGCACTAAACTTCTTTGCAGAATTTTGCTTATCTTCCCATCGCTTAACTTCCCATTGATCACCTGGACCGTAATAATCGTGTAGCAAATGGAGAATATGATGCTACTCTTTTTCCCATTGAATTTTGCCTCTAGGTTCATTTTCTTTTGAATAATCACGAACGCAAAGCACACAATCACTAGGCGAACAACAACCAGTTTTCTTCTCCCTACCACTATTATTGCCTTCTGGACTTATAATGTTGCCAAAATACGAAACGACATACTCCTTAAGTGATAACTTCTTTCCCCCCGGGATCTTATCGTCGGGGATCTTATCCACTGTGAGTTTGAACAAATCCTCAAGCACAAAGAAAGGAATCTGATTCTCGAAGAGTAGCAAGTCGTGTTTGATAATGCTGGCAATCAAAATATTATCCAAAATAGGATCTCTGCTGCCATCCACTCCTTCATCAGTGGGCTGCAGAACGATGCTACTCGAGGCCTGAGACAAAAAGTTTAAGTTATGCCTATCATACATTTTTGTTAAAAGGAAATAAGTATAGTTTCCTCCTTTTCGAAATTACTAATCACAAGTGGTGGGCTTGGCGGGTAGCTCATGCGGATAAAGTTCTTGGATGTCTCACATTGCATCATAAGATCGAGTCTCATTCTTTCTTCCTCATGTAACGGATTAGGAATGATGAATGACAAAAAAAAAAAAAAAGGAAATTACTAATCAAATTGGTATGTATATCAAGCTTTAGCTAACAAATTGTTTGGATATGTTATTACGACCGGTTTATTTGATACTCCCTCCGTCCCATTTTAAATATTTCCTACAGGTGACCGTGGAACTTTAACCTCAAAAATATAAAGTAATTGAAAATTCTTTTTGCACAATTTAAAAGATCTCACGGAATGTACTTTCAAACAGTATAAAAAGTTCGAAAAAATATTTTCAGAAATACTTTTTTTCTAAAAGTCAAAATGACAAAATTTTTCATTGGGGACATTGAAAATGAGACCAAAGGACTATAAGTATTCATTGCTACTTTGGCAGCTGTACATAGTGTCTGAGAGCCCTTTGTTGCGAAATATTTGCATGAGATATCCATACACTTAATCGTGTAGCCTGTGTAAATGTATGGTGGTAAAGGGCCGGTGCCCCAGATCATCAAATTAATAATTTTTCCAATATTAGTGAATTGAATAATTGACACCCAGTCTTAGCTGATCCCTTTAACTATCTAAGGGTGTGTTCGCAACTTGTAGAAAGAAATAAAAAAGAGGAGAAATTTTTGGTTGTTCGGTTTATAGAGAAAGGAAAAGGAAATTTTTAAAAAACAAGTTCAATTTTCTTCTTCATTTTCCCTCTAACCTTCGTCTTCATTGTTTTCTCTTACTTTCCCTTTCCATCCCAAAGTTCCAAACGCAAAGAAATACAAATTCTAGGTGCGGTCTTTTTAGACGTGAAAAATGTACAAATTTTAGGCTTATAAGAGTCGAAAGAAAACTTATATATATAATTAGATACAACACGATGAATCTTTTTATTATTTTGTCCAATATGAATATGTTGAATCCTACAGGCAAATAGATGTCTGAATATTTATTGTACAAAGCTAGGAAAATTATTTGAAACATGAATGGGCTTGTTATCCACTCTAAGCAGTTTTCAGAACCTTTTTGTGTCCATTTTAATGATAGAAACAGTTGGTATTTCAGACATTATCGAGAAGGTTAGGCATGTCAAAATTCAAATCAGACATTCTCAACAAGATCTGAAATATCAATGGCTTCGATCATAACGGACCATGAAAGGGTCTGAAAACTGCTCAGACGTGACCATCCAATTATTCCTTCAAGAGATTGGAAAGGATCGCATCCCTTATAAATTTCACGGCTTATTGTTGCTAAAATTACCATTGGACTACTGATGCATAAATAGTAAGTGATGATTCCAATTATTATTTGTGGGACTAGTAATATTTAAGTGATGCTTTTGAAATATTATGGGAGTATTGTCCTGCTATTGCTTAGAATTTTTTTCTTGTTGATAAGCAATCATAATTGTTTACTGAAACGCAATTTATGCAATTATATCTTATTTTGGGTTTATTAGGCAATCGTAATAGCTTAGTGAATTCGTACCTTTGAGTTGCCACAGTTTCCTTCCTTTGTTGTACATTTTTCAGTTTCTTTCTTTATTTTATAGGACTCATAGAGGAGTCCAAGGATGAAGCAACCATCGAACAGCATCATTTCCGCCATCTCCTCATCCTTGAACTCCACTTCTTCTGCGTAGTATTTCTTGGCCGTTTTTACGCACTCCCCCACTTTTGTCGCACATTCCTCTAGTTTCTCTTCCCGCGTTCCTTCGGCAAGTCGATCTAATAGACCATCGGTGTAATAGAATTTGACGTCGTCCATAGGTTTCTTGAGCCCTTCTTTGCCATGGTGAAGAGGGCCAATAGCGATGAGGCGAGGGGTGTAAGCACTTTCTTTCACCTGACGAAGATCTTCGGGCAGCCTGTAAATTCGAGCTTCAGAGAACAAGGATTTGGCTTTCGTGGCACGGTCAGTGATTTTTGTTGCAAGGCTCCGAAGATCTAATTTAATCTTACCCTCATTCTTCTCTTGACTACCCATTTTAGTTGAGCGGAAATACTGTTTTTGGTAAATGAAATCAAGAGAGCAATTGTCTTGTTTCGGACAGTGTTTTTTTTTTTTTTTTTTTTTGGGGGGGGGGGGTGGGGGGTTGAAAGAGGCTTAGGATTGTTATGGGTTTGAGCATGCAAAGAACCCCGGCAGGCATTGTCTATATATAGAGGGCTATCCATTTTCATTGTGTATTATTGTAATTATGATTATTACAAAAGCACATGGTTCCTGCCATTTTACTTGTCAGTAATTTGGGTTGTTCAAAGTTTTTTGTGAGCTAATTTTTTAGATGGAAGCTAATTTAAATTTGAATATGGCGCTCATTTATACTTGAACTTGGTGTTCATCCATAATTGAACTGGGTGTTAGGCTTACCTAAAATTTTACATGTACTATACGTAAAAAAAAAAAAAAAAATACTGGGTGGTCAGGTGACCATTCTTGGATAACTGTAGAGCCGCCGGTGCTCGTTTAGTAAACAAACTAGCTGAGCTTGAATATTACAAAGCTCAAATCAAGTTGGCTTATTTGCACCCCTACACTTGAGGGGCCTTTTTGGTAATAAAGGAGGAGGTTGCGGTTTACGTTTTAAAAAATGATACTTATACAACATTTTTTGCTCCAACCATTTACAACCCCCTTACATACACGTATGGCTTACACTCATAATTGTGTATGGACTCCACATGTATGTGAAGAGGTTATAAATGGTTGGAACCGAAATAGTTGTACTTGTAACATGATACGTAAGTATTCACCCCATAAGGTTTTTGCCGGTTCATCCACATATACCTCATTCTCGATACAACACTTCTGATGTCGGCACCGTCACTTGATGTCATCTCCCAAGAGCCATCCCATTTAGATTTTTTTAGTTATTCAAAGAAAAAATTCACATTTGTTAATTTTGCATTTTATTTTTAAAAAATTCTATATTAAAAATTATTTTGTACATCAAAATTTTTAGAAAGTTCACTGAAGACAAAAATAATTCATATTTTTGTAGATTATTGAATTATTTTTCTTTATTGACGAAAATCAATCATTTTCCTTTACTTTACCTCAGTTCACTTTTCCCGATAACTAATTTCATACACAATATTTCCGACAGTTGAACGGAGCCTTTGGGTTTCAAGACCGGGTTTTCTCAATTATTATCCAATCATTACCCCTATTTTTAAATATTATTCTCATTTTTCTCTCTGTCTCTCTCTAATCATTAATCCTTATTTTTAATTATTATCCTTATTTTTCTCTTCAATCATTATCACAAACCAAAATTCAAAACTCAAACCAAACACAAACCAACAGAATTAAGGCGGGCAAGAATCCCAATTAAAACAAAAACGACGAGAGAGAGAGAGAGAGAGAGAGCGCAAGTAGTGAGGTTGTGCTGGCCAAGATTAAGAGGCAAAGTGAGTGCACAAAAAAGAACGACTGAGAGAACAAGGAGGGCTATGTATGAATGTATCTTGGTTTTGGATTTGACGGGGGGATCCTGTAGTGTGCAGAACGTATTACATGGTGTAGTATACTTTACTCAGCCGTCTATTTAAACAATGTAGTACTTGGATTTTCTTTAAATAATAAACGGTCAGATTAAATTCATTACTCGAATTAAATCGACACCGTGGTGGAGTGCATTTTGCGTACTACACCATACCGTGTTTGAGTGATATTGTTAAATTTATGTAAATTTAGTTGTAGCCTAATGACATCAATTTGACAATACCGGAAGTGTCTATTTTTTATTTATTTATTTATTTTTATCGGTAAAAGTTTTATTAGTGAGAGCTTCGTACAGGGTACATCAAGGTATCTCAGTGGGAAAATACCAGAGGTGCCTATTGTGGCAATAGTATGGTCATTTTCAAGGTACAGCAGTGGGAAAATAGTGTGACAGCTAAATTCCTGATAATTGCTTCCTTCGGTTGATTTAGAGCATCCCTAAATAACTTTCCCAAAAGGTATCTGAAAAGTGTATATTTTTTATTTTAATTACCCACGTCTCTATATCTGGATTGCTAGTACGTTCCAAAATTTTTGTAATAGTTTGTTTTTTTTGGCTGTCACAAAATATAGGCCTAATTAAAAAATTTCCACAAAGAAAAGTTTTAAAGTTTCACTTCTACCCTTGAGATACTTTTAACAATCAAAACAACGAGACCAAAAGAAGAATGATTTAAAAGTTTAAAGTTTAAGCTCTAAAATTTTGAAAAAATTATTTGATTACATTGATGGCAAGACTTTCCGCTTTCCCGTAAACAATTTAAATCAAAAACTTGATTAACTCCTATTCTATTAGAGTCAACTAATGAAGGGTAAATTTGAAAAGTAAAAAATTTTGGGTATCGTTGTGTATTGTGATAAAATGTTGAAATTTACAATTACGACAAACGTTCAGGACGGAGGGAGTACATCTTTTTGGCGCGCACCTCGAATCAATCCCTATAGCTCCTCCAAACAAATGTTTTATAGTCTATTGTGTGTGGGGTGAGTAGGTCTTGGCCCCAATAATTACTACGAAGGAGAACTGAATTAAGAATTTACTAGGGAGAGACCACTTAGCTAACCCCTAAAGATTACATGTGCTTTCTAAGCTAACTTGGGCACGGATTGCAATCCTAATGTTTTGAATCTTATTCTCAGATCTTGATTCTTGAGAGAGATTAACGGAATTAAGGAGGGGAAGAATCCCATTTAAAGAAAAACA
This sequence comes from Vaccinium darrowii, assembly GCA_020921065.1. NCBI lineage: Eukaryota > Viridiplantae > Streptophyta > Magnoliopsida > Ericales > Ericaceae > Vaccinium > Vaccinium darrowii. The sequence continues at coordinate 252,039 of CM037159.1, read as the reverse complement.
AGAAAGAGGATACAGAGAGTGAGAGAGAGAAAGCGCACGCAAGCAAGTAGTGAGGTTGTGGCAGCCAAGATTAAGAGGCAAAGTAAGTGCGAACAAAAGAATGACCAAGTGAACAAGGAGGCCTATGTATGCATGTATCTTGGCTTTCGATTGGACCAGGGATCTTGTAGTGTGCAGAACACACTACACAATGTAGTACACTTTATCCAACCGTCTATTTGAACAATGCACAACTCGAATTTACTCTAAACAATAAATGGTCAGATTAAACTCATTGCTCGGATTAAATCGACGCCGTAGTGCAATGCAGTTTGAGTAGTACACCATACCGTGTTAGAGTGATTTTGTTAAATTTATGTGAAATAAAGTTGTAACCTAATGACATCAATTTGACAATACCAGAAGTGTCTTTTTTTTTTTTTCATCGGCAATAATTTTATTAGTGAAAGCTTCATAAAGTTACATCAAGGTATCTTAGCTGGAAAATACCAGAGGTGTCTATTGTGGCAATAATATTGTCAGTTTCAAGGTACAGCAGTGGGAAAATAGTGTGATAGCTAAATTCGTGATAATTGCATCCCCAACAGGCAACAATAACTTTCAAAAAGGTTTGTGAAAAGTACATTTTTTTTAATTTTAATTGCCTACATCTTTTTCAACACTCTAGCGATCCTCTTTTTTTTTTTTTTTGGGTAAGTTAACATTTTATAACCAACCACAAGAAACTATCTATCCCAGGGCCAAACCTTAGGAGAAACAACCAGAAACAAGCAACTAGAAACAAACAACTAGAAGAAGAAACTAAATCCTATTCCTACTAAGCAAGGAAGAAGATACATTCCAATTCTGACACAAACTAAAGTTTTCACTGGAATGAGGCCACTTACCCCATGAACTGACCCTATCCCGAACATTAGCTACAATAATAGAGATAACATCGTCAGGGCTGCAAGACTTTAGAGCAAAAATCCTGGCGTTACGTTCCATCCAAATATAGTAGAGAGCAGCAGCTAAGGATAACTTGCCAAGAGAAGCTTTGAAACTTCTACCGGTGCAATGCAGACTAAACCAAGCAATCTCAGCATCCCAATCCATAGGGCTTCGAAAAATCAAGTTTCTCCTCAAAAGATCAGACCAAATATACTTGGAGAAGCAGTAATCAAAGAATAGATGAGCATGGGATTCCATCCACTGATGGCACAAAACACAAGAAGGATGCACATCCATCCCCCAATTCCGAAGTGTGTCCTTTGTAGCTAGTCTCTGGCGACAAGCTAACCAAACAATAAAGGCCCACTTAGGAACAGTCCTATGAAACCACACAACGGAGCACCAAGACTGAGGTTGACCAATAGTCCTAATAGCATTCCAAGCGGACTTGGTAGAATAAAGACCAGAGGAAGAAGGAGACCAAAAGACCTCATCATCAGACTGAAGAGCAGGAAGAAACCCAGCAGGAGTAGCAGCAATAATTTGCAATGTAACTCTGTTCCGTGGTCTAGGCCAAAGCCAAATGCCATCCTGAATGATATCTGCAACCCTTGCAAATAATGACCTCCCTAAGTTATATACCACAGATTCGCCAAACTTCTGGTACAAGGGACCAAGCGGGTGCCAATTATCAAGCCAAACATAGGTGTCATTCCCATTCCCAATTTTGTGCTTAATCAAAGGCTGAGCAAGAGATCTCAGTTTAAACAATTTTCGAATGGTCCAAGAAGAGTCAATAGGAAGATCCATATACCACAAGTTATGATGCTTAATGATATACATATGAACCCAACGAACCCAAAGGCTATCAGTTTTCTTACTAATGGCCCATAGATGCCTAAGCATTGTTGCTTTATTCCAATCCTTCAAAGGCTTAAAACCCAAGCCACCCTCAAGCTTAGGAGTGCAAACATCCTTCCAACTAACTTTGGCACCAGTAGTCTTAAGATCCACACCAGACCATAGAAAAGCCCGCATCAAGCCTTCGATTTCTTTAAGAATCCGTTGAGGAAGAATAAACAAGGAGCACCAATAGACTTGAATGTTAAAAAGAACTGAATGAATAAGCTGGGCTCGACCTCCAAATGAAAGGAGTTTGTTAGACCAACTCATAATTCGTTGAAGAACTCGATCCTTAAGCACAACACAATCCTCATACCTTAGCCTGGACGATATCAAAGGAACACCAAGGTATCGAACTGGAACGCGATCCTCTTTATTTTACTTATTCTCTTTTATTAAAATATATTACTTTAATGAAAAGAAAAAGAGAGAGAAAAAGAGGAGAGTGGAAAATATTAAAATAATGATTTAGTTGTGAACAGTAGATGAACAAATGACGTTTTGGATAGGGAGGCACTGTTCACTGAGAGGCTTTAGGGAGTCTTTTATTCAGCCTAGTGAAGATTTTGACAGCTTCCTCTCTAAATTACCATAAATTGTGTAGCGGCCGGGTCCATAGGGGTCACAAGAGGCACTCACCCCTCGACTGCAAAGAAGCCAGAAAGATCAATTATCTCAGAATCAGCAAAATTGAATGCAGTCCAATGCATCTCTGTAGTGCCGAGGGGATGGTTCCTTCGGCGGAGAACGAGGATGGGTAGTCCTGAACGAATATGAATTTGAGTGATGCATGCCGAGCGAGAATGGCCGAGGATGTGCCTTTCTCTGCCTGGCTCTCTTAATGCCCTCGGCAACCTCGGCCGAGCGACTGTCGAGTACCCTGGTTGCTCGACTGCTCACTCGCCGAGTCAGTTGGCCTAGTCATGCGAAGGGGTTCGGACCTTACTTCGTTCGGATAAGGCGTACCAGGTACGCTTCACATTCCACGATGGAGCTTTAAATGCGGCAATCACCTACTCTGCCACCGCCGCCTGCAGAAGCACGTGGGCGACGGGGAATGTCTCGAGGTGATTTGACCACTCGAACCCACGTGCCTGACGCCGGCCGGGATATGGCGTCTGTGGCAGAGATTATGGTCACATCACCTGTCATTCCGAGAGCAAATGACAGGCGCGTGAGGGGCACCGAACGCGTGGGACGCACGCCCCTCAGCCTATAAATACCACACTGCATTTACTGCAAGGGAGATAGATCTCTCACTCCCTCCTCATTTACTACACTCATAACTCCATCTTTCTCTCTCTAGATCTCCGGCATATTTCTTCCTCCGGTGACTGACTTAATCATCGGAGTGCCTTCCCGGACCACCACCGTCCGGGTTAGGCACTAACGTGGTTGCCTACCTGTGCAGGTTACTCTTTCCGGCGAGAAGCACAGGGCTCAAGCAAGGATCCCCCTTTTCACCACCCGCCTTACCTCAGAAGGTTCAAAGAGTCTATTCTGGTGAGAAGCACCCCCACAATTGGCGACTCCGCTGGGGAGGTAAAAAGCCACTCCTCCCAGCCTCTCAGTACACATTGGTGGTGTTTCTTCCCACTCTCCAAGAGATTCATCTCCCCGAAACCTTTTCGAAAGCTGCTCGAATGGCCAACCTAACTCTGGGCCTGGATGCGTTTGACTCAGCCGGTGGGTTTCGCAGCTCCGCCAACTGGTACAGATACCACCGGGTCAGAAGCGACTTGGGCCTCACCGTTTCTCCCACTGTCAACAGGGACGGAACAGTTACCGTGGCCACCAACGGCGCTGGCCCCAGCAACGCTGGTCCTAGCAACATCCTCTTCAGCATGGATGGAAACGTCCTTTCTCTTGACAACCTCACGGCTCCAGTACGCACAGAAGTTCTTCCCCCTCCACCCCCCCTCACCGTAGAAGCAGAGTTGGCACTGTTAAGAAAGGAAGTACTGGCCATGAAGCAAGCCAGAAATCAGCCTACGACGTCGAGATCCGGTGGTCGGACAAGGGCTCGGAGACCACAGCCGAACACGAGAACTCAAGACGGGGGGCGGGCTCCGGTCTTCTCCCGACTCGGGCAAATCGTGGAAGTAGACCGCCGAGGTGGAGCACTTGTCGTCCCAACAGACACGGTGCGTTCACATCGGCAGCACAGGCGCGGTGGGCAGTCCCAACGGACCGACCACATGGAGGACAGTGCCACGGCATCCAGCGCTCGGACACCAGACGTCCGAGGAGACGCAGCGTATGCCCGGGAAGTAGAAAGGCAAATCAACGAAGGACGGGCGGACGTCCCACGGACTCACGACGGCCGAACACGTGAGGAGCCCAGGGACAACCATAACTACAGCCAGTCGATGGACCGAGGAGGGGACGGGCGCCAGCGCCGGTCGGTGGACAGGCGCGGCGCCCACGACGTTGCACTAAACGTTCGAGGAGAAGGTTCACGCGGAAACAGGGGCGCCGATCCTATTGAGGTTTCGGCAGGACCAGAGCACAACGAGGACAACGGTCTGAGGCCAGGAGATAGGTACACCCTTCGGAACGATGGTGGCAGCATCGTGCTCGTTAATGCTCAGACTGGCCAGACTAGGGTCTACCACGCCGAGCCCGATACCAGGCGCCGTCGCCCTCGGTCAGAGGCGGCCGAGGGGCATGGCGGCCGGAACAAAAGGCTGTCCTCCGAAAGGAGTAACGAGCACGCACGCGGACGGGCCCGACCGGTGGAACCAAACCGCAGAGCCGACAAAGCGTGTGCATGAAGAACACCGAACGGTGGATCTGAACCATTCAGCTCCTGCGGATTCGAGATTGGAGAAGGCAAAACGGTCCCCATTCTCCCGAGCCATTGTGGAAGCCGCCCCACCGCGCGGATTCAAAATTCCAAAGTTTGACAAATATGAGCCAACAACAGACGCGATCACCCACGTCCAGCAGTATCGCTTGGTCTCCGAACTCTATGGCCATAGCGACTCCCTCATGTGCCGAACGTTTTCCATGAGTCTCGGGACAGCGGCGCTCCTGTGGTACAGCCAGCTCGCTCCGGGGTCAATAAACGACTTCGATGAGCTGGAGCGCGCGTTCACGTCTCGGTTTGTGACTAGCAACACACAGCCGAAGACGCTCGACGCGCTTGTTAACATGAAGAGGGGCTCAGACGAGACCCTGAAGGAGTACATTGCACGATACTGGGAGGTATACAGCCTCGTGGAGGGTTGTGATCAGAAGATTGCTTCTACTTCATTCAAAAACGGACTCGATGATCACTCCGACCTCTTCAAGGAGCTCATGGTGCGACCCCCAAAGAACATGGTGGAATTAATGGAAACGGTGAACCGTTTCCGAGAGCTCGAAGAGTTGCTCTTTGATCGAGCGGCGAAAGGAAATTCCACTAAGAGCACGCCAAGGGACGCGAAGAAGCAAGTAAACAATCTGAGGCAAGGGAGGAACGACCAAGGCGGGGCGTTCGGGAACAGGGGTCCCCGGGACGCCAACAGGAACAGCAAGAGCGGAGGAGGATGGGAGAAGCCTCCCCGAAATGACAATGACTACACTGCCGAAACCACCGTCTTCACTATGCCTATCTACAGGCTGCTGGCAGAAATCGGCAGGAAGCGATGGTTCTATTGGCCGGAGGAGAAGATGGGCTCGGATCCTAACCAGAAAGGAAAGTGCACGTACCACAATGAGGTGGACCACTATACGACTGGATGCCGACCGTTCAAGGCACACCTCGAGCGACTAGTTGCCGAGGGTCGCTTGGAAGAGTGGATAGACCATGGGCGCACGCCCACTGTGCTTAGGGGGGCAGCTCCCCAGCCGAACCAGTAGGCTGTCATCCCACAGCCGCAGGGGCAACAGGCGCAAGGAGATCGAGTGTGTCCGGGGGTGGTCGCCACCATCCACGGCCCGGTCGGGAAGGCCCGAGCCGATTCGATGCACGAAGAGCTGCAGAGGATGGAGGCGGCCATGCAAGTCATGACGCTCGGTAGAGTGCTGAAGCGAAAATACGAGGACCCATTAGATTCATACACCATCTACTTCACCGAACAAGATCTGGATGGGCTGCAGCTTCCGCACAACGACGCCTGGTAATCGAGGTGAGTATCGACCACGTGGAATCCGTCCGACGAATCCTGGTGGATCAGGGGAGCTCCGCTGACGTCCTTTACTACTCGGCCTTCAAAGCCATTGGACAAACGCGTGATGAGCTTACCCCCTCCGATACGCCATTAGTTGGATTCTCTGGGTTCCCAGTATACCCGCTCGGTAGCATCACCCTCCCGGTCTGGGCGGGATCGATGCACCTGCAAGTAGAGTTCACCGTGGTGGATTCCCCGAGCCCGTACAACGCCATTTTGGGACGAGGCTGGCTCCACGCGATGGGGGCCATCGCGTCGACCCTCCACCAATGCGTCCGGTTCATCGGCGCGACTGGGAGACAAGAAACTATCCGAGGCAACCAGATGGCCTCGAAGAGGTGCTTCGTCAACGCTGTTCGCCAAAAGGACAGAAGAGAGGGCAGGCCGCCAAAGCAGGTGCATTGGATTAAGGTCCCAGAATGCACTCCTGTTCTCGACAACGTCGGCTCAAAGGCTGAGGACAAGTCTGTCGAAGAATTGGTCAAGGTGCCCGTCGATGAAGAGGGCACCAGGTACTTCATGCTCGGTTCGGACCTCTCTAACCCAGAGCGGAACGACTTGGTCTCTTTCCTCAAGGATAACATTGAGGTCTTCGCGTGGACTCCGTATGAAATGCCGGGCGTCAGCCCTGATTTCATCGCGCATGCCCTCAATGTCGATCCGGCTAGGAGGCCAGTGGTGCAGAAGCCGAGAAGGTCCTCGGCGATCCACTCCGATGCAGTCCTAGAGGAAGTAGACCGCCTGATTGAGGCAGGGGCGATCCGAGAGGTAATGTACCCCACGTGGCTGGCAAACACCGTGGTAGTCAAGAAGAAGAATGGGAAATGGAGGGTGTGCGTGGACTACACGAACCTCAACGACACCTGCCCCAAGAACTGTTTTCCCCTCCCTCGGATAGATCAGCTGGTCGATGCCACGGCTGGCCATGCTAGGCTCAGCTTCATGGACGCGTACCGGGGGTACCACCAGATCGCAATGGACGTTACGGACGTGGAGAAGATGGCGTTCATTACGCCGAGAGGTACCTATTGCTATCGAGTCATGCCCTTCGGCCTGAAGAACGCTGGGGCTACTTACCAGAGAATGGTCTCCAAGATGTTTGCCAAAGAGCTCGGCGACATCATGGAGGCCTACATAGACGACATGGTAGTAAAGACCAAATATGCAGAAGACCACCTTTCCCACCTCGGCAGGGTCTTCTCCATCCTCAGGAGGCACAGTCTTAAGCATAATGCCTAGAAATGCGCGTTCGGGGTTGGGTCAGGGAGATTTTTGGTGTACCTCGTCACGCGCCGAGGGATTGATGCCGACCCCAACCAGCTGGATGCCATCCAGAAGCTCCGAGCGCCGTCGACGATCAAGGAATTCCAACGACTGACAGGGATGGCCACTGCCCTCAATCGGTTTATAAGCAAGTCATCCGACGCCTGTCGACCGTTCTTCCAATCCATCAAAACCAGCAATAGGGCCTTTGTCTGGAACGCCGAGTGCGACGCAGCACTTGCCGAGCTCAAGAGATACATGTCCCGACCGCCCCTGCTTGTCATACCAAGGGAAGACGAAGAGCTATATATCTACCTGGCAGTGTCCGACCATGCCGTGAGCTCGGCATTGGTTAGGCAAGAGGGTCTGGAGCAGTTCCCGATTTACTACTCGAGCAAAACGATGCTCCCAACCGAGACCAGATACTTACCAATCAAAAAGTTGGCACTTTCGCTGGTCACGGCCAAAAGGAAGCTCCTACCCTATTTTCAGAGCCACACGATCGTGGTGATCACGGCATACCCCCTGAAGACTGTGATGCGTAAGGCGGATCTCTCGGATCGGATCTGCAAATGGTCGTTGGAATTGGCCAACTTCGACATCCGGTATGAACCTCGGACGGCGATTAAGGGTCAGGCACTGGCGGATTTCGTTGCCGAGCTCACCCCGCGGTTGGAAAGTGAGCTCCAAGAGAAGATCGTTGCCGAGGATGTCGGGGTCGGGGCGGTCGAGGGAGCCACCGCTCCTGACCAATCAGGATTCGTTCTCAAGCGGTCCCCCCCCCCCCCCCCCCGAACGGCTACCATATACACGGGCGAGACTTGGCGCATGCACGTGGACGGCGCTTCAAACAGCCGGGGGGCCGGTGCCGGGATTGTGCTCATCTCTCCCGAAGGGACCCTCCATGAGTGCGCTATGAGCATTGGTTTCCCGGCCACGAACAACGAGGCCGAATACAAAGCCTTAATCGCTGGACTCCGCCTTGCCCTCGCTCTCGGGGTTGACGAACTTCAGGTCTACAGCGACTCCCTGCTGGTGGTAAATTAGCTCAACAGCGATTACGGCTCTGGGGAGGCTCGGATGTTAAAATACCTTAGCCATGTCTTGGAACTACAGAAAGGCTTCAAGACCGTCCACTTCTCCCATATCGGCCGAGCTAAGAACGCTCATGCCGACGCGCTTACTGCCCTCGGATCGGCGTGCAACGAGCTCGGAGGAACACGGACAATTACTCTCGGGGAAATAGTGGTGCCAAGCTTCGAGCCAGGCGCCGAAGACGTGATGACCATCGGTGTGCATGGCCCAAGCTGGATGGACCCTGTGGTCTCCTTCCTCCGAGATCAAACCCTCCCCTCGGACAGGAAGGAGGCGCACCAGATCCGATGCCAGTCCTCGTCCTACTTTCTGTCCCCAGCCGGCCAGCTTTATCGACGCACTTACATCGGACTGGACCTACGCGTGTTACACCAGGCCGAGGTACCCCACGTCCTTCGCAAACTCCATGAGGAGAGTTGTGGCAGCCACTCGGGCGAGCGGACTCTCTCCGAGCGAGCCGTTACCCAGGGCTACTGGTGGCCAAAAATGAGGAAGAGCGTTGAAGACTGTGTCAAAACATGCGAGGCATGCCAGAAACACTCCCCCATTCTGCACCAGCCTACTATGTCCCTGCAGCCGGTCACCAGCCCATGGCCATTCGCTCAGTGGGGGCTCGACATCGTTGGCGTCCTCCCTACGGCGCCCGGCGGATTTCGGCACCTAATTACGGCCACGGACTACTTCACCAAATGGGTAGAAGCCGAGCCCTTGATCCATATTACGGCTGCCGAGGTCGAGCAGTTCATCTGGAAGAACATCATCTCTGGGTTCGGCGTACCCTATGCTATCATTTCCGACAACGGCACCCAGTTCGTCGCCGAGGCAATCAAAACGCTTTGCAAAAAGAAGAACATCCGCGTTTATAATTCGACCGTAGCCTACCCTCAGGGGAACGGTCAGGCCGAGGCCTCGAACAAGTCGATCTCGTCCGGCTTGAAGCGTCGTCTGACCAATAAGCGAGGGAACTGGGTGGAGGAACTCCCCAAGGTTCTCTGGGGCTACCGAACTACCCCTCGGCGAGGGACTGGCCGAACGCCATTCTCCATGGCCTATGGGACGGAGGCTGTCCTCCCGCTCGCTGATGTTGCTCCATCCGCCCGAACCGAAGCTTTCCACCCGGCGACAAACGACGAGCACCTGGCCTCTGAGCTCGACCAAATTGAAGACCTCCGAGACGAAGCTAACATCAAATATGCTGCATACCAGCAGACGGTCGCTCAGGGTTATAACAAGCATGTTCGTACTCGCCCCTTCAATATCGATGATTTGGTTCTCCGAGCGGTCGTCCAAAAGAAGAACAAGAAAAAGTTTATGCCCAATTGGGAGGGTCCCTATCGTATTGTGTCCAAAGCTGGCTATGGGGCTTACAAACTTGCTGAAATGGACGGCACGACTGTGAGCAATCCGTGGAACGCGTCAAAGTTAAGGAAATTCTATGGGTAGGATCTTATGTTTATCATTTTTGACTTTATAGTGTCCTCGGCAGCTTTTTGTAATGCCTGGGAACCGAGATGTTAATGATAAGATCCTATTTTCGGTTATAAATTTTTTGTTCCCATTTTTGTAAGTCCTCATCCTCGGCTGAAGAGCCGTGTCTAGAGCATTACCGTTCGGTGGAACGTATGATTGTGTCAATTGGAACAGTGCTAATACGTACATGTGCTCGGGGAAGGTACCCCTGGTCTCGGGACCAACCTATCAAACTGGCTACGGGCTATTGCATTTGGTTATCGCTCGGCGCGAAATTGGACGTTCTTTGTGTTCCAACTCTGGTGCTTCGGCAGAGTGCCAGTGAGTAATTTAGCTCTCGGCCAACCGCCGAAGCAGGGGCTGTCATCCATTACCAGTCCGGTGGTTACGATTCTGTTATTACAGTTATTGTTGCCCACGAGAGCCACTACTTGTGCAATTATTCAAACATTGAAATATTGAATCAGAAAGAAAAGGAAACATCCATCAACTAAATAGAAGTGAAATAGCATTCATGATTGTTCATTACAATAGGCGGGGGGGCTCGGTTTGGTTGGGCTTGGCAGCAGAATTGTCGGCCGGGGGATCAGTGGCCCGCTCATCCTCGGAGTTACCGCCCTCGGGGGCATCTTCTTCGTCGTCGGACGGCATCTCCGGGATTGCAGCCTCGGGGACCGGAGCGATGGACGTCCGCAGCGCAGAATCTACGGGAACGGAGACGATATCATAGGCTGCGGAGAAGGCCTCGGTCCAACAGCCGGCACGACCGAGGAGATACCCCTTCTTGAAGGCCTTCTCCTCGTTGTCATTTGCCTCTTTGGCAAATTTCCGAAGCGTCTCCTCCGCCCCTCTGTCGTAGCCGTTCTTGTCGGCGGCGCCCATCATCTCCTCATGATCGTCCTGGGCGTGCTTCAGATCCCTCTCGGCCTTGGCGGCTTTCTCCTCGGCGGCCGTGAGCTTGCTCTCGGCAGTCGCGGCCTTCTCCTCGGCCTCCTTTTGCTCACGGCGCGCCTCGAGGAGCAGCCTCTCAAGCTGGTGGCCATCAGCAGCAAGGGTCTCGGCCTTTTTCTTAAGCTCCGCTCTAGCCTTCCGCTCTGCCTCGAGCTTCTTCTCCACCGAGGTCTTCTCAACGCCAAGGTTATACACCTTGTCGCCGAGGGCCAAAGCCGCCTGACTAGCCTGCGAGAGGAAGAAGAATCGGTGTTAGAAAGCAGTAATCCGAAAGAGAAAACTTGGTGAAATATAAGCTGTTAAGTTAAAACCTTACCATCACGATGCTGGTGCAGAGTTCGGAATAGTTGTCGGCCGTGTTCTTGGAGATGGCCTTCATATCCCTCGGCAAGGCGAGGGCCTTCAGCAGGGTCATAGCCGTTTTACGGTTCTCCCGAACGCTGGCGTTCTTCTTAACCGGCTCGCCGCTGGAGGTCTCAATGACCGGGACCCACGGCACATCCCCCCTCGGGGGAACATCGGCAGGCGTCTCACCGAGCGGCGGAGAGACCACCTGTTTGTCCCTCTGAGCAGCCCCCTTCGGGGGAACATCGGCAGGTGTACCGCGAGGCGGAGGTGTCGGGCCCGTTGGAGCCTTTTTCGGGGGCTCCGTGCCGACAGCGTCAGGCTTGGTGGTACGAGGCTTCTTCTGAAGGGCATCGGCCTCAGGGGTACTGCCCGGCTGGCTACCGGCCGCCTTCTCTGCCTCCTTCCTCTTCCTCTCGGCCCGCTCCTTCCGCTGGGCTTCCTTCAGTGCCGAGGCCCCAGCCATTGAATCTCCGGATCCACTTCCTGCGATGAAGGACTGGGGGAGGCGACTAGTCGTCCTCGGCACGCGCTCACGACCAACGAGATCGGCTCGTGAGATATCGGTATCGAAGTGCCGCACCCGTCGCGGCCTAACCCTCGGCACTGGATCTTTCCCCTTCTTCAGAAAGCCCTTGTAGGAGGGCACGTATCCGAGAATGTCAGGGGCTGTGCGGTTCGGATCCTGAAGATACGCTCGATGACGTCGTCGTCGGTGTCCTTGGCAAGGTACTTTGTCACGTCCCCGCACTCTGCAATGAAAAGAAAGGAAGCAAATGGTATGAGTGTTCGGCAGTTTCAACAGTGCTTGGATAAAGAAAAACATATAGGATAAATGAAGACAAGTACACGCCCTCGAACTTACTAGGTTTCCCTCGCCGCCAAGGGACGGACCACGAGGATTCGTCTCCGAGGGGTTTTTCATAATTACGCCGAACGATGACCAGTTCGCAGGCATGCCTCTCCGAGTCAGACAAGCTCCCAATGAGGGGAGGGTACTCGGGTCGTCTCGCAAAATAGTATCGCCCGTAGGCTGGGCTCCTCTGGACCACGTAGATGGCCATGAGATCGCTGAGGCGAAAAGGGATGTTGTGCTGCTCCGACAGCCTCACCACCGAGTTGATGATTCGGTAGACGTTGGTGGCGAGCTGATGCGGAGCCAACTGGTAGTGATCCAAGAAACGCCTGAGGAGCCTCGGCATTGGGAACGTAAGCCCGCCCTCACAAATTGCCATAAGCGGCACGGTGATCTGCCCTCGGCGGTAGTGGATTCGGCCGTCAGTAGGTCGGGAGATTTCCACGTCCTCAGGGATCTGGTAGTCCCTTCGAAACAGGGCGAGCTTCTCGGCAGTCCCGTCAAAGTAATCTCTGACGTACTTACAGACGCCGTGTTTTGGATTCGGCGGCGGGATCGATTCCCACGTAGGGCCATACTCTACGCCCCCGTCCGTATAGACGTCTTCGTCCGCTGTTGGATCCGCGGGCTCCTGGGCCTGTCCCTCAGGCACGGCGGCTGCCCCGGACGTCCCTTCCTCCGCCTCGGCAGACTTCCCCTCGAGCTCGTCTTCAGCTACGGGCTCCTCCCTTGAGCCTTCGCCTTCGGAGAACGGCCCTGATTCCTCGACGTCCATCCTGTTGGCCAGGAACGCGTCCACCTCTACCAGCACGGCAGGCTCGGGCTCCTTGAATCCCGCGGTCTCCCTGTCTATCTCCACTACCTCCGGATCCGGAGACCATTTGACGGGGGAACTCGGGATATCCGCCGGGTCGAGTTGGGGCGACGAGGGGATGTCGCTCGGGAGACCGGTGTCAGGGGCTCGGCTCGGTATTAGGTTCGGCTCAGAGGTGGAGGTTTGGGCACCGCTCTCGGCGCGTCTGGCTTCCTCCTCTATCTCCATCCAGCGCTCGGGTGTTATGGCTTGAAGGGGGTAACGTTCAGCGGTTGGGATTGGCACCTATAATCCCTCCCGAGATTCTTTAACTGCTCTCGGACGAGGACGCTTCAGACAAAGTCACTGTACTGTACTGAGAGTCGGCGAGGACGTCGTCGGCGGATGAGTCCGAAGAGTCCGAGCTCATCCAGGCGAAAACCTACAGTGCACGGGTGAAACAACCATTAGCGATATGCACAGGTTTAAGTTCAAGAAAAATGCAAGGGTTGAGCTTCGGCCCCTGCCGAGCTCCCCGTATGACGTTATTTGTCCGAGAGTTTGGCCTATCTACTGGCTCTCGGCAAAAACCTAAGGAGGAGGATGCGCTCAGATGTATCACTACCCCTCGGTGGGGGAACGCTCGGAAGAACACGTTGAGTGTTCTTCAAGCCCAGAATCCGGCGGCCGTGCTCCGCCGCACGAACCGCCGGAAAACTCAAAATGAAAACAGAAAGCAGAGACGAGAAAGGCACGACAAGGAACACTCAGAAAAACCCACCCAAAATGCAGCAAAAACATACCAAAACTACACGAAAATGCAAGAAAACTGATGAGAAGTAGAAATACCTGAGTTTGGACGAAGATCTTGGCCTGAAAACGGAGTCTTGGCGAAGAAAACGACTGGTTGCAGCGGTGGTTGGTGGCGGAGCAGCTCTGGAGAGAGAGAGAGAGAGTAACGGTGCTTTCTCTCTCCTCCCTCTCTTGTATTTATAGGGGTAGGGTTAGGCGCCATTATGGCACCGGCTCGGAAGGCCAAGGGACGCCCCCCCAGGATCGTGACACCTGTCCAAACGCGTTCAAATCGTTTGGGCGCGAATCCAAACGACGACGCCGTGACCACTCAGGCAGCGACGCGTGGCAGAAACGTCATCACGCGTCACAGATTCCTGAACCGATGTGTCAGACGTCCCATCATGTTACTGTTCGATGTGACATTCCGGACGCTTACCTCCGAAACGCGTTCGGATAAGGGGACTCGGATCTTTGCACCCAAGCCCTTGGCCAATTCCACCGAGCGCAAGACTCCAACCCGTGACGAAGCATGTCCGAACCTGTTCTTTCCGACCGCCGTTCCCAGTAGAATCAACTCCCACATACATCGCCCCTCGGAATTGGAAGTTGATGGGGCTATTGTAGCAGCCGGGTCCATAGGGGTCACAAGAGGCACTCACCCCTCGACTGCAAAGAAGCCAGAAAGATCAATTATCTCAGAATCAGCAAAATTGAATGCAGTCCAATCCGTCTCTGTAGTGCCGAGGGGATGGTTCCTTCGGCGGAGAACGAGGATGGGTAGTCCTGAACGAATATGAATTTGAGTGATGCATGCCGAGCGAGAATGGCCGAGGATGTGCCTTTCTCTGCCTGGCTCTCTTAATGCCCTCGGCAACCTCGGCCGAGCGACTGTCGAGTACCCTGGTTGCTCGACTGCTCACTCGCCGAGTCAGTTGGCCTCGTCATGCGAAGGGGTTCAGACCTTACTTTGTTCGGATAAGGCGTACCAGGTACGCTTCACATTCCACGATGGAGCTTTGAATGCGGCAATCACCTACTCTGCCACCGCCGCCTGCAGAAGCACGTGGGCGACGGGGAATGTCTCGAGGTGATTTGACCACTCGAACCCACGTGCCTGACGCCGGCCGGGATATGGTGTCTGTGGCAGAGATTATGGTCACATCACCTGTCATTCCGAGAGCGAATGACAGGCGCGTGAGGGGCACCGAACGCGTGGGACGCACGCCCCTCAGCCTATAAATACCACACTGCATTTACTGCAAGGGAGATAGATCTCTCACTCCCTCCTCATTTACTACACTCATAACTCCATCTTTCTCTCTCTAGATCTCCGGCATATTTCTTCCTCTGGTGACTGACTTAATCATCGGAGTGCCTTCCCGGACCACCACCGTCCGGGTTAGGCACTAACGTGGTTGCCTACTTGTGCAGATTACTCTTTCTGGCGAGAAGCACAGGGCTCAAGCAAGGATCCCCCTTTTCACCACCCGCCTTACCTCAGAAGGTTCAAAGAGTCTATTCCGGTGAGAAGCACCCCCACAAATTGCATGATCAGGAGGCCGTTGGCCTTGCTCTTATAGAGGTCCCCATTTATGTGAATCAAATTTACTCGTACAATGATTGTCTGGTCACATCAATTGGAGGTATTCATTTATGCTATGCCAATTAACCTTAGCATTTGTATGGATCCATTTCGATTATTCTAATTTGAGAAATTTTCCATGTGTGATTATGTAAAGTTGCGCTGAAGATGGATCTAAAAGAATTCACCAATCCCAAGAATAGCAAACGGACTTCAATGATCTTGTATTAAGAGCAAAATTTGCTAGAACAATAATGGTAATTACGTAGGTCGAATAATGCGCAGGTGCGTATGTGTAAATGTCTTTCATAAGTACTCCTATTTCGCAAGATTGAGAAAGAAGCGTCGAAGGATTATGTGACTGAAGTAATGACAAAATGATATTATTGGACTGCGAATGCATATTTTATGTCAAATGGGAAAGACAACCAAGGGCGGATCTAAGACACTAATCTATCCTGGGCTAATCCAAACTTGTGCATAAATATGTAAATATTCCAAAATACACAAAAGAAAAGTTCAACAAAAAGTACAAAAAGCGTACACTATTGAAGTTGGACTTTACGATGATTGAGACTGTAGAATTCATCTATAATTGAATATGAGTCAATATCTTCAACAAATTCTTTTTTCATGAAGATAATCATTGAATCCACAAGAAAACGAAATAAACAGTACAAATTTGCAATCTTTATCTAACTCGCAATATCTCACTCTGTTCACACACATCACACACTCTCACAAATATAGACTTATTTAGATATATGGAATTACAATACTAACACTTGCAGGCTTTATTCATATAGACAACGCTTACTGTTACTCTAGTTGAAACATTGACAATGTCCGTGATCAAAAGCGTTTATGCAAGGAAATACGGAAGAAATTAGCAACCTATATAAAGAACAGAATCAAAGCCAAACAAACACCTTTGAACGCCAACGGAGAAGCAAACTACGTACGTCTCCAGTATACCATATACCTCGGCCAACAACACTTACTATACTCGAATGCTTTTTGGCAGTCTTCCTCAAAAAAGAACCCTGCTGCGACTTCCTTGCACAGCTTGTTCAATAATTTAGAGACGTCCTTGTCCGTGCCCGAGAAGTTGCGTATAACGTTGGCTTTACTAAGCACTTTGACGTCCTTCTCAAAGTTAATTAACACGTCCATGAGATTTGCGTACGACGTGAAGCACCGCGGAACCCCAGGGCAAAACTGTTCAAAGGCAATGAGGTTTCTGAGGAATGGCTCTGTGACATCGTTTATAACGACAGTCCGGGATTTCAAATGTGGCCCGATAAAACCACCAGCGTATGCCTCTAGATTTTAGGTGCATTTTATGAAAATATCATAAAATAAACATTTTATGGAAGAGTGATAAAATGGAGTTGTTTTCCCAACTGGTAAATGTAGTGGTTTTCCTATAGATTTTAGAAGGATTTTATGAAAATCTCATAAAATCGTTTTTACATTTTATGTGTTGAGATTGAAGTATCATAAAAATGTGAGATTTTGTGTCCCAAAAATCTGTTGAAGAACACACCCTAATTATGATTATTAGTACTGATAACAGTGCTCAAAATTTGAAATTTATGTGAAATTATAACTTAAAAGTTGTGGGACCATGTTTGAATAAAGAACAACAATGCTAGGTGCCCATAAAAGGTATTCCAAAACTTACCTTTGAAAGTAGAATGAGTGGTTCAAATTCACTTAAATATTCACTTTCGAAATACCTAGAATTTCCAATAAATTTCATATTAAATAAAGGAGTACTAATAGTTTGGAAACTTCCCCTAAATAAATTTTCTGAATACGTACCTTTCTTGTTTGTTGACTAGCATAGTTTCAAGTGAGATTTTTTTCTTTTCTTTTTGAGAACCAGGTAGAAATATCAAGCATACAAAGTCTCAAAGGTACCATAATGTAGATACAAAAGTTAAACATCATTAATTAGAGAACTATCGAGCTGAAAAGGAGATCCATCACCGGTGTCCGGGTGAGAAACAAAAGAGGCCAGAACATGCTTAGCAAGTAAGTGTGCACGTTGAGCATACTGGCGCGCAACCTTTGAGATCCTACAAAACGACAGCTTTGTCACTTCCGCTGCCAGGTTGAGCATAAACCATAAACCACATTATAATTTTGATTTAAAGCCCATCTAATAGATTCATAACAAGCTTGAATTTCAGTTTGGATAGGCTTCAAACTAAATGAGGATAAGGGCTGCTTTTCAAGTGAGAAAATTTGATACGCAAAAAAATAAGGGTGCTGTTCTTAGACACTTCATTGCATATAGGGAGGAAAAAGTAAATCTCAAAAGGGTGTCTTTCTTCTATAATGACATCCATTTGGTCGTTTTTCCAATTGTTTTTTTATCGGTAAAAAAATTTCATTAATCTTTGAAAAGGATACAAAAGTTAAACGGATCTTCGGCACATTGGCAAAAAGTCACACTGCAACCAAATCTAAAAGGTAGGCAGAAAGCCAACCAAAACATCATAAGCAAAACGAAAACTACACACCCGCTAAATTAACCCAAACATCTATGGCTGGAACGTACGAAAACCAAAACAACAAGCCGAAAGAAAAAACCAAAGACGAAGAAAAATAAACCAAAACCCACCAATCACTGGAATTAAAAAGAAAAATAAGAAAGTACTAAAAATACCAAAGTACAAGAGGACGATGCCAAGAAATAAACTCCTGGGAGAAGAACCCGTATACATATTCAACTTTTTAAAAATACAGAGACTAGGAGGATCACCTATATCTAGAGCGCTAGTATATGCTTTTGTTTCGTGGGCATCTCAGTCTAATTCCTACAATCAGTCCAAACAGACATTTTACAATTTTGCGTCTGGCCGTGTGGGGTGAGTTGCCCCCAACAGCTATTGACAAAGAAAATCGAATCCAAAAATTTATGAGGGAGCAATCCCAAATTTCAAGCTAAGACCTCGTGGCCAACTTCCTAGGGTTACATGTGCTTTCTTAGCTAATTTTGCCACCATTACAATCCTAATTTTTTGAATCTTATTCTCAGATCTTGAGAGAGATTAACAGAATTAAGGAGGGAAAGAATGACAATTAAAAACGAAAAACGAGCGAGAAGACAAGGAGGGCTATGTATGTATGTATCTAGGCTCCAGATTTGACAAGGGGACCTTGTACTGCACAAAATGCACTACACGGTGTAGTGCACTTCATCCGGTCGTCCATTTCGACAATGCACGACTCTGATTTACTCTAAACAATAAACGATCGGATTAAATTTAATGCTCAGATTGAATCCGAGCCATTTATTATCGAAATGAACGATTGTTTAATTCACTACACGTACGGTGCAGTCAATTTTGCGCACTACACCGTCCCCTGTTTAGAGTGATTTTGTTAAATTTATGAAAATTTAGTTGCAGCCTAATGACATCAATTTGACATACGAAAAGTGTCTATTGTGCCAATAGTTTTGTCATTTTCCAGGTATAGCAGTGGTAAATAGTGTGATAGCTATAGGTCAATTCGTGATAATTGCTTCCTTCGCTTGATTTACAGAGGTCCCCAAATATGTGAATGGAATTCCTTTTCCCTTATAACAACCCCAAGTTTGTCGTTGCCAGCGTGTTTAATATTGTGACATGCCGCTGGAAGAACTTACTTCAAATTTCGTTTGTCCTAAATTATTCTTTTTTTTTTTAAACGGCAAAAAAGATTTTATTAATCAAGTACGGAGAATCGGAAATACAAGATTAAACGGGGCAAGAGAAAAAAATCAAAACGAGAAGTGGAATCCCAACTAGGTTAGCACCTCACCCGACAACAATCATTTTCCTCTCGAGATCCAAAGGAACGACCTCAAAACCTCACATGTGCTATTAACTTTTGTAGGGCCAGTTTATACAGTGACTTTTTCCCGATTTTGAATGGCTCTTGCTAATGAATGGGGAGATTGGTCTCCCAACATTAGTCAAGGAAAACATAAGCTTAACTTAGAAGTGTTGACAGATGGGGATAATCTTGATTGCGATGAAAAAACCCTAGATCTCCCCCTTCCCTGCGACGTTTTCACCGGCGGCGATAGCCGGCTGGGCTGATCTTTCATCATATCCCCTCTTCTCAACCCGTTATTCCCCTTATCCATACCCATCTTCCCGTCTCCACCCTTCTTCTTCGGCTATAAAGGTCTCGATTTTTGGGTCTACTCTAGTGCTCGATACGGTTTTTTCTAGCAATTCCTCTTCGGTGGTGGTTATTTTCATCCGCTTTCAAGGTATTTTTCGAAGGCGGCAGGACCGTTTCCTTTTCTCTCTTTATAGGCGGCTGGGACCGTTTGCGTCATTGTGTATTGTTTTCTCTATTCTCTGTTTGTTATTGTTGACTGTGGTGGATTCGAATCTGTTTAGTAGCTTCTTAGTTGTGATTCTCGATCTGGTGTTGGGTTTTCTCCGTTGTGTGTTTTCGAGCGAAGGTTATCAGCTTTTCCAGCCAAAAACATATACTTAATTGACAATGGGTATCTCGTGAGTTTCTATTTTGGTGATATGGAAGAGAGAAGTTGGAGAAAAGAAGGCATAGAGGTAAAAGAGGTCAATGATTGGATCTCTGTCAACAGGGGGAGAAAGCATCCGTTGGTATTCAACAATAAGGAACTCATCACCTTATTTGTTGACAATATTCCAGAAGAAGCAAATCGTGCTTGGCTATCAAAAACCTTCACAGACTATGGGATTGTGAAAGAGACTTATATCCCAGCTAAAAGAAGCAACAGAGGCAGCAGATTCGGTTTCGTCCATTATGATTGTCCCATCTCTGCCGAAGTAGCCGTCACAAAAGCTAGTGGTTTGCAAGTGGGTGACTACAAGCTTTTCGTTAAGGTAGCATCTTTCAATTCGAAACTCAAAAGGGACAATGGTAATCATCTCAGATCTTCCAAAGATATAGCTGAATCTAGCTATAAAGGTGCTCTCTCATGGAAGAAAGCTGAGTCAAACCACTTAGCTCAAGAGAATTCGTATGCCCATGCAACTTTTGATAAAGGTAAATCTTATGCCCAAGCTGTATCTGGTTTGGAAGGTCAAGTTTTGCCCACCAAATCTATCAAAATTCAACAATCTGGCAATGAGTGGCTATTGAGAAGTGCTGTTGCCATATTACATAGAAGGATGCCATGTGAATATCTAGCAAAGGTGCTGAAAAGGGAAGAATCACAAATCTCTGAAGTGAGATCTATGGGTGGCAGATTCATTCTTATAACTTTTCTGAATTCTGATGCAAGGGATATATCAATCAAAGAAAACTGGTGGGAGCTTTGGTTTGAAAGCATAAAACCATGGAACGGAGAAGCTGCAGGAAAGGAAAGGTTTGTATGGTTATCTTGTACAGGTGTACCTCTCAACGCCTGGGATATACAAACTTTCAAGAAAATTGGGGAGATTTGGGGAATCTTCATGGAATTAGATGAAAGCAGCCTAAAACTTCTATCTTTCGATAAAGGTCGTATTTTGATTGCAACATCTAAACCCCACAAGATTGTGGACAAGATTCAATTGGAAATCAATTATCATAAATATGTGGTTGATATTATTGAAGAGGAATGGGATAGTAGTTCCCAGATGCAAAAATCTGCAGCCTACAAGGTTTCAACAGCCTTTGCAAAAACTTCTCCGGATACTGACTTAGCATCTCACAATGCCATGATGGAGCAATTTGTTAATCTGCATGGGGAATGCAAGGATAATGACAAAGGGAAACAGGGTAACCTTTTTATGAAATCGACCAATTCAAGTTTTGTGGTGAACAAGGAGGGAATTGTGATGGAGAATAACTTAGAGGGCTCTTTAGACTCTTTGGTTCCAGATTCAGTGGACAATCCAATTTGGGATATTAACTCGGCCCAAGGGAATTTTGGTCTTGATTTAGTTCCTTTTGGTGGGGCAGCCCAAGTAGAAGTGGACTCTGACCTATCAGAATCTCATAGCAACACTGGAGAGTCCAATGGTATCTGCTCCCAAATTAATCTTAGACCCTCTCAGGTTAATAGCATTAACATCTTGGTTGACCTTAATCCAAGTGCATGTAATAGGCGAAGAAAAGAATTCATCCCAAAGGTCAACGCTTCTTTTGAGGAGAGATCTAGAAGTCATAACTTGATAGTCAGTTCTGAATCCTCCCAAGATTACATCAGTGAGACTAATTCAGTTGAAGATGATTATGTTGAGGGGAATAACAAGGAAAATGTTGAGATCCATCACGAAGGGAACCAATCTATTCCAGTCAAAGCAGCTCTCAAAGGGATCAAAGGGAAAAAGAAAAGGAAAACTATTGAGGATATTCTTGGATACTCAAAGTTTACTCCACAAAAACAAAAGGGTGGAAGAAACAAGCAAAAATGCGTGGTTCTAAGATCAGCTGTTGCAGCAGCAGCTTTGTCTGTCTCTCTCTCTCTTCAGATTGCATTGCCAATAGGAACCGGATTCTTCTAAATGAAGCTCAAGCTATATGGGCCGTTAACAAGGCGATGGGTATCGGCTATGATGGGGATGAAGATGAAGTTATAAGTAAAATTGCTGAAATGGAAGCCCAAAATATGGATAGAGCTGCTTGTGATCTCTGATTTTGCTTCGGTGGGTTCATTCTTTTGGGTTCATTCTTTGGATGCTTCTCTTGGGTTTGTTTTGGTCTTCAAGGTTTGGGTTGTGGGATCTCTTGGCTGATTTGGGTTTGGTAGTCTTTTGGTTGTGCAGTTTTTGTTGTTGTTTGGTTGTTTGTTATTGCTGCCTCTGTTTTGGTTTTTTCCTGTTTGTAGTGGTTTTCTTTTTGCTGTTGCTGGTTATTCAGGAGTTTGTCTTGTTGTGTGGTTTTTCTTCCCTTGATTGGCCTCTTGCCAATCGAGGTTTGGGTCTCGGTCTAGGCTTTTGATTCTTTGAATTTGAAGCTTTTTCCCTGCTCCTTTTAGTCATTGTACTCTCTCAGTGATTAATAAAATCTTTTTTGCCGTGCAAAAAAAAGGAATACATAAGCTTGTTCGGACTCCAATGCACCATATCTCCGCCGCCTCTGCCTTCTCCACTCCTAGTCGTATTGGCCAACTTCCTATTAACAATAGGTAATTGGAAGAACAGCGTAGCTATCAATCCGGGCGAGGTCCAACTCTTCTTAATTTGATCGATTTTCACTTTCTTTGAGAAATGCTTACTGCCTTTCATCGCCATTCCAGTACTAACCCATGTTTGTCTTTCCATTCAGTTGGATAGTTCTTCTATGACTAGCTTTATTAACAATCTTCATCTTCCCAAATGCTAATTCAGCATTGTCATGATTTTCAAGTAGGATTCAGTGATAATTGTGCACGACTCAGATAACTTATTTATTTCCTTTCTAATGGTATTTCTCCGTAAAATTGTGTTTTTCAGGTGATTGAAACACCGACATAAAGGTTACATATGATTCAGGCCTCATGTGCTCCAGCCTCTAGTTGATGCTTGTGATGAAAACCAAACTAATAAGGGTAATGTTATACCAAGAAAATACGCACACAATGATATTCCTAGACTTGCTTTCCATCCCTAAGGTGACTTGTGATTTTGAAATATATCACTGCCACATCATTCTGGTCAAGAATACTACTGCTGAAATTCTGTACATTTTCCTAATAAGAAATGTCTAATCGTAGCATATTCGTTTTTTTGAATTCTATTGTTTTTTCCAATTCTTTTCCCTATGAATTCTGGATATCTTTCATGGTGTAGAAGTAAATATGACTTGTTTCTTGTGTTGAGTGTGAAGCCAAATTTAGCGTTTGGAAGCGTTTTTTGGGCGGTCGCAACATCGGTAGTCCAGACTAGCAAAGATGAAGGAAAAACAAGCTCGCAGCAGTGGTGGTTTGGACCATGGTTTTGGTGGTCCGAACCATGGGTACTGATGTAAACTCAAACAGCTCAAGTAGCTCAAGAAGACCAAGTTCAAGAAGTTACTTCCTTGGCAGTTACTTACTGTAACTAGTTACTGCAGTTTGTTAAGTTTGTTGTGTTAGTTACATTTGTTGTACATATATGAGGAGGCTCAGGCCTATATCATCTGTGAAGTCAGATCTTGTAACTCATTTAATGATATTCCTAATGAAAGTACTTTGAGTTCTTTTCTGATTCTCTCTCTCTATAAAATCTAGTTAGGTTTCAATTTCTGTTATGGTATCAGTGCCACAAAAGGCAAAAGTCAAAGAAAGAATACTATTCTTGCAAATCTGAATTCTCTCAAGAAGATCAAGAAATCGATCAATGGCTTCTCAATCAGCGAACATAGATTCTGCGTCAAGCTCGACATCAAGTTTGCTACCTTCATCTCTTTCCTTTCTGATTGCAAATTTTCAGAGTTTCATTTCTATTCGATTAGAAACATCGAATTATTTCGCATGGAATACTCAAGTTGAGAATGCCTTGAGAGCAAACGATCTAATTGAATTTGTTGAAAACTCTGTTGTCATTCCTCCATCACATGTTACAAATGCATTAGGAAACAAAGTAACTAATCCATATCTTGTCTCATTGCAACCCTAACTCCATCCATACTGCCTCATGTTGTTGGATCTGAGCATATAGTTTAGTTCTGGAGCAAATTGGAGGAAAAATTTAGTCTTCTATCACGATCTCATGTTCATGATCTCAAACGGAGGTTGTATAGTTTGAATAAACTGGCTCTATGGAGCAGTATCTTGACTCGATCAAGGAGATAGTGCAGAAATTAGCGGCATCAAGCCACTTTGTGGATGATGAAGATCTTATCTTTCATACACTAAATGGTTTAAAAACTGGATATAGCTCTTTCAAACAAGCCATTTGTACACATACTGAACCACTGTCCTTTAGCACTTTCTCATCCATGCTTACAGCTGAAGCTCTACATATTAATGACACTGATACTACTGATACCATAACCATCTTGGTTACTCAAACACCAAGCTTATAATCCAAAACTTTACCTCATACAAATTATCAAGCACCTGGTGTGCAACATGGACAACAACCATCACTTTTACCTATGCCTATGCCCTTTCAATTTCTTTTCCCTGTACAGGCACAACAAACCTTTTATCCTTCCAACTATAATAGTGACAATAGGTCTAGTAGGAATAATCAGAGTTACAACCGAAATCAATACTCTGGATCATCTAGAGGGTGTCAGATTTGTGGTAAAAGTAAACACTTGGCATATTCCGGCTATCATCGTCAGAACTTGTCTTACAAACCACTAGGGAGATCAAATCAAAACAATCAAAATGGTGTTGGTGGCTCAAGCAACTTCGGTGGTGGTAGCTCAGGAAACTTCAGTGGTACATCTAGACCTAATGGTGGAAATTTTTCAGGCTATACTCCCTATAGTGGACCAAATTACCCTGGGTCTATGTCTCAGCCAAATCAGTTATCTGGTGGTGTTCCTCAGTTCCCTCCAATGGTGCAGTCTATGCCTCCACTTGCACAAGCTGCTCATTTCACTCAGGCCATCTCTCCACCTGCACAAGTTGCTTAGTTCTCTCAAATGCATGCTCCCACTGCACATGCTATGTTTGCAGCCCCATATGTCATGGGATACTATACTTCATCTCTCTCTGATGCCAATTCATTGACCCCTATGACTCATGCTTAGGCCAACAGATTCCTCCCCCTGCCTCTGCACCATGGTTTTTGGATTCAGGGCCTACATCCCATGTCACTCATGATGCATCTCAGATTCAGTTTCCCCATGGAAGTGCTAGGACTGCTTCAGTAGCTGTTGGTAATGGGCAAACTATTCCAGTCATGCAATCAGGTAAAGGCCTTTTGTCTACACCTTCTCACTGCTTTAATTTAGCTAATGTCCTACATGTTCCACAAACATCTCATAACCCTATCCATCAATTTGCCAAAGATAACAACTGTGTTATCATTTTTTATTTCTCTGGTTATGTCATCCAGGACAAAACCAGTCTTCAAGCTCTACATCAAAGGGGGTGCAACAAGGGACTCTATCCCCTACATCCTTTTTCTAGACCTGCTACTACACTTCTCAACCTATCATCCTCTGCTACTGTTTGGCATAATAAATTGGGTCATCCCCATGCTGGTTTATTTCCTATCTTGTCCAAGAATTATAATCTGTCTATTCCTAGTATTACTCATCTGGATTGCTATTCCTGCAATAAGGCTAAAAGCCATAAACTGCCCTTTCAGTTGTCTAAAAACTTGTACATGTGCTCCCTTTGAATTGCTACATATGGATGTGTGGGGACCTTCCCCTATTGCTTCCTTCTCTAGTTTTCGTTATTACTTTTGGTTGATGATTACACAAAATATTGTTGGTTGTTTCCTTCTCAAGCTTTCAAAGTTTTTGTTACTAATCACTTTTCGTACACCATCAAAACAGTTAGATCTGATAATGGGGGAGAGTTCTTAAGTAACCTCATGTTCTCTTTCTTTACCCTTTTTGGCATCCTACATGAGACCACTTGTCCACACACCCCTGAGCAGAATGGGGTGGCAAAAAGAAAACATATAACTGAGACTGCTATTGCATTACTTCAGCAAGCTCATCTTCCTATCAAATTCTGGCTTGAAGCTATTACAACAGCTGTTTATCTCATCAATAGACTTCCAAATTCATCTATAGGCTTCAAAGTTCCTTACCATAGTCTCTACAACAAAGCACCAGATTACACTCTTCTCGAACCCTTTTGATGTTGTTGTTTCTCATGGCTTAGACCATATGCCTCAAACAAACTGGTTCCTAGATCTCTCCCTTTCATTTTTCTAGGTTATTGTCCTAATACTAAAGGCTATAGCTGTCTTCATTCTCCTACAAACAGGGTGTATATATCACAACATGTAAAGTTTCTTGAACAAGATTTCCCTATCCTAAACTCTTACACTGTCTTGCTTCTGTCTCCTCTTTTCCTTCCTATTCTATTTCTACATTCAAAACTGTTGTTCTTCCTATTCCTGTACCTCTTACCCCTTCTTGTTCTTCTCTTTTGTCTCCTTCACTTCCTGTTACTACTTCTCCCTTGTTACAGCCTGTTCAACCACATTCTGTTTCTTCATCTATTGTCCCTAGTCCTTCTCCTCTCTCTACTACTACTACAATACCTTATTCCACTTCAACTCATCCTATGCTTACTCGTTCTAAAAATGGTATCTCTGTCCCCGAACAACCTTTTTCTCTCCTAGTTCACTCCCCTCCTACTCATGAACCTTCCTCATTCAAAGAGGCCTTAACCTTCCCTGAATGGCAACAAGCCATGTTAGAGGAGTATTCTGCCTTGATCCAGCAAGGTACTTGGAGTATAGTGCCTTTACCACCACAAGCACCTGTGATTGGGTGCAAATGGATTTTCAAAATTAAGAGGAATTTAGATGGGAGTGTTGCACGTTATAAGGCCAGGCTAGTGGCATAGGTTTTTCAACAAACAGAAGGGGTTGACTATACTGAAACCTTTATCCCTATAGTGAAGCAACAAACTATTAGAATTGTGCTTTCTCTAGCCGTCACTTTTGGATGGACTATTAAACAACTTGATGTTTTTAATGCATTTTTGCATGGCACTATTCAGGAACATGTTTACCTTAGACAGCCTCACGGCTCTGTGAGTCCACAGTTTCCTACCTATGTCTGCAAGTTACATAAAGCCTTATATGGTCTCAAACAGGCCCCACGGGCCTGGTATGACATGTTGTCTAAAAGTCTGATTAAGCAAGGCTTCCAAAATAGTATGGCTGATTCATCCTTTTTTGTTTTGAATCAGAATAAGGTTAGTCTATGGATTGGTCTATGTTGATGACATTTTGATTACAGGTAACAATCATACTCTTGTGGTTCATATTATTAAGGGTTTGGGATCAGACTTTGTTGTTAAGGACTTGGGTAACCTGCACTACTTTCTGGGCATTGAAGTAGTTCCTACTCCTAGTGGTTTTGCCTTGTCATAGACTAAGTATGCTACAAAATTGTTGCTTAAGGCTGGTATGAACAGTTGTAAACCTTGTGCATCACCTTCATCTCTTAAATCCTATCATTCTGGGCCAGATAATGCCTTTCCTAATCTTGAATTCTACAAGATGATTGTGGGGTCACTGCAGTATCTAACCCTTACCATACCAGAGCTATCTTTTGCAGTAAATGCAATGTGCCAGCACATGCATAACCATCTTGAGAGTCACTTTATTGCAGTTAACAAGATTTTGAGATTTGTTCAAGGTACCATTGCTCGGGGAATTCATTTTACCTAAGGATCATTACAGATTCATGCTTTCTCTGATGCAGACTGAGCTGGGGATGCCCTGGATAGACGATCCATTGGTGGTTACTGTGTCTTTTTGGGCCTCAATCTTATTTCATGGTCAGCAAAGAAATAACAAACTGTTGCTAGGTCCTCTACAGAGGCTGAATATAAGTCTCTTGCTAACACTACTGCTGAGATTCTCTGGCTTATTCATCTATTGCAGGACTTGAAGTTTCCAATTCCTTCTTCTACCCCCCTTTTTTTGGTGTCACAACAACTCAGCAATTTCTCTAGCTTCCAATCTAGTATTCCATGCTCCTACGAAGCATGTGGAAGTAGATTTTCACTTTATTCGTTTGAAGGTTCTCCACAAACAGTTGTTAGTCAGGCACATCCCCTCACAGTTTCAGTTGGCAGACATTTTTACTAAACCTCTCACCATTGGCAGGTTTCAGTTTCTTGCAAACAAACTGCAGCTGCTAAGTCTACCAGCTTCAGTTTGCGGGGGTGTGTCAACTCAAACAACTCAAGTAGCTCAAGAAGACCAAGTTCAAGAAGTTACTT
Organism: Vaccinium darrowii; assembly: GCA_020921065.1. NCBI lineage: Eukaryota > Viridiplantae > Streptophyta > Magnoliopsida > Ericales > Ericaceae > Vaccinium > Vaccinium darrowii. The sequence continues at coordinate 224,088 of CM037159.1, read as the reverse complement.
CCTTGGCAGTTATTGTAACTAATTCACTGTCTTCTAGTTAGAGTAGTTACTGCAGTTTGTTAAGTTCGTTGTGTTAGTTACATTTGTTGTACATATATGAGGAGGCTCAGGCCTATATAATCTGTGAACTCAGATCATATAACTCATTCAATGATATTCCTAATGAAAGAACTTTGAGTTCTTTTCTGATTCTCTCTTTCTCCAAAATCTAGTTAGGTTTCAATTTCTGTTAACTGAGGCTTATTTTCACTGACAGCAACCTTCGTCTGGACCATGTGAAGGATGGTCCAGACTACCGCGCGCGTTTTGGTGCATTTTGAGGCAATTTTAGGGTTTTGTTTAGGGCTTCTCTTGTTCTCTTTAAAATGCTAAGTTATGTGTAGCCTCCATAATGTTGTATTTTTTATCATCACATATCATAGTGAAACCCCCAGCACCCCGTGGAGTAAGATTAAGCAAATAGCTTAAGTTCCGAACCATGTATATCCCGTGTCTTGCTCTTATTCTTTCAATTGCTTGCATATTTTCTGTGTGATTGTTCTTCTTGCCCTTACATCTTGTTTATCTCTGAGTGGAGGAGAGCAATCGGTCGTAGAAAATAGTGACATTCAATATTATGGGGCAGAGTTCCAGTGCCAATGTCCTCCCTTAGCATGTGAATATGCCCCTTAACCGCTAAACAACTCAAGGCCAATCTAGGTCAGGTTATTCGCAAACGCTTCAGGGAATTTTTGAAGAAAGCACTTACCGTTGAATTTTCTCAACAAATCAAATACCGAGCTCAACGTTGTATGCGAAAATATGCAGAATGGAGCTTAGCAGATGAGAGATACCTTCCTCATAATCCGAGATATGTACTGCGGTTAACTGTAATGGGGACATAAATTACATTTGAGAGGAGAGAGGAAGGAGGATGGGACAGAAAAGGTAACTTGCTACACAATAATTTTTCTTTATTCAAAAGATGCTTGATTGTATTTAACTATTTACCAAAAAAAAGGGAAATATATTTGTTTGCAGGATTCTATCCTTCATCTGGGGATCTAGTACCCATGAAATCTCACAAACATGAGGAATATGTCATCCCGTGTGTGTAATCGATCACCACAATCGGGTTATGCAAATTGGGAGGAAGGGATTTCACAAAATTTGAATATGTTCAGTGATTAGGTGAGGAATGATGAAGTAAAAGGAGGGAAAGTGTTGGGTTTGCCCATGAAAAAAAATAACAAGCCCATAAATGTTTGGCCCAGTGAATTTGTTTGGAAGCCCAAAAGTTATTTTCGCATGGAACCGGTGTGTGTGGGTTCTCAACATTGGTGACCAAGAAAAAGAGAGGGTTATGTGGGTGAGATTCTTGGGGTACCAAGATAGAGGAGACAAATCAGAATGTTTAGGTGCCCAGAATTTACCTAGAAAGTGAAAATCAATGACCCAAATTCACTTAGAGTAAATTTGGGCCATTGATTTTCAAATTTTGGATGTATATTATGGGTACGTAGCAGTGCTGGAGACAGAAACGGTGTAGTGCACTGTGAGTGCTTGTGTGTTCTACGGCGAAAAAAAAGGGAAGGTCAAGTGCAGCCATCATTTCCTCTTGAAGCATTTTTCGGCCATCATTTCCTCTTGAAGCATTTTTCGGCAGCTTGTGTGTGATCTTGGGGGCAGATTTTGTTATATACACTGTTTTGGGGTTCCGTGGCAGCCGTCTGGGAGTATTTGGTTCATCCAAATTTGGTGATATATTTTCCCTATTTGTGTAGTAATTTGTTGGATACACCCTAGGGTGTTTGTGAGATCCTTGAATCTCTTTGTAAACCTTTTGTAAAAACTTGGTGATAGTGTGGAAATTTCTTTCTCCCGTTGAGGTAGGCATTGGGCCGAACCACGTAAAATATTGGGTGATGTTTGTGCTTCTTGTTGTTGATTAAATCCTCTGGTTTATGAAGAGCGACTTTTCAATTTTCCATTGATTCTGGGCGAGTTTTTTTTCTGGGTTTCTTTCATTTTTCTCGACTTTGTGAGTAAGCAGTGTGCTGTGCAATTGACATTGTGAAGTGTTTGAAGCTTTGATGGACACAAGTAACTGAAAAATACGGACCAGCAAAGTATAAAATTATTGAATCCACTTAGTTAAAGTGAATTGATCATGATCTTGGTACAAAATTAGTAAATATAAAGACATTAGATATCTTGTTCTTGATTATCATTCTTTTACATCGTAGTACTATTGTTGTTCATCGGTCTATTTACTTGTGCAATGAGAGACCAGCGGATGAATGTTGTCTAGTATCATAAATTGGAGGTACTCAATCATACTATGCTATTAGCATTTCTATGGATCTATTTCGATTATTTTGATTCGGAAATGTATCCATATGTGTGACTATGCCCAGTTCCTTCCGAGGATGGATCGATCTATGAGAATTCGCCAATCTCAATAATAGCAAACAGACTCGAATGACCCTGTATCAAGAGAAAATTTTGCTAGATTGAACACTAAAGGTAACTATAAAAGTCAAATAATGTGTGTTTGCACGCGTGTAAGTGTCTTTCATAAGTATCTCTAAAATTCGCTAGAGTGAGAACGGAGGGTTGAAGGATTATTCAACTAAGGTAATGACAAAATGATACTCTACAAATGCATATTTTATGTCATATTACTTCTCGAACGTTATATCTTTAGATAGACAATGTTCATAGCAATTCTAGTTCAAACATACACAATATGTCGGTGGGAGTTATTGGACACACACAGAATATACACAGATCATAAGACTCACGTTCTTTTATTTAAACCAAATAAACACTACAAAGTTACAACCTTTCTGTATCTCCCACACTGTAAACACACAGCACACTCGCTCACAAACACGAACTTATTTAGATATATAAAATTACAATACTCACACTTACACTAACTTATTCAGATAGACAACGCTTACAGCAATTCTAGTTGAAACATTCATAACGATAAAGATCATTAGCGTTTATTTAAGAAAACTACGGACGAAATTAGTAATTTGTATCCCAAAAGCGATGAAAGCCAAACAGAAACCTATGAACGTCCACGGAGAAGCAAAGTACGTACGTCTCAAGTATGCCATACACTTCGGCCACCAATGCTTACTATATTTGTAGGCATCTTGGCACTTGTCATTGAAATAGAAGTCCTTTAGTACAACTTCTTTGCACAGATTGTTGAATAGCTTAGAGACGTCCTTGTCCTCGCCCAAGAGGTTACGTATAACTTTGGCTTTTCGAAGCACTCGGACGTCCTCCTCATCGTTAATTAACATGTCCATGAACTTTGCGTAGGGCGTAAAGATCATTTTAATCTCAGGGCAAGATTGTTCGAAGGCTATGAGATTTCTAAGAAATGACTCTGTGAGGTCATGTATATGGAGAGTCGGGATTTGAAATTTGGCCCTGCGAAACCACCAATATAGGCAGTTACGTTCTTCGAACTTGACGTCAAATAGATTGTTTCCCCCGATGTCTACGCCTACAAACTTGACTCCTGCGTAGTCGAGGTCTTTTGCACGAATCTCTAATTCAGTAAAGTTCTTGGGTGTTGTCTTGCAGCCAATAGTGCAACGCCAAGGTGAACAACAACAACAAGCAACAGTGCAACGGCAAGGCGAACAACAACCCGGAATAGTGCAACGCCAAGGCGAACAACCACCAGCGGAATTTTCCCGTTGACCACCCGGAACATAATAATGGTGTAGTACATGGAGGATATGATGGTAATTTGTATCATTCCCTGACACTTTTTTACCCTGTTCACATTCATTCGTAGAACCACAAACCCAAATGGCACAGTCCCTTTGCGAACAACTGCTAGTGTTCATCTTGCTACCACTATTTTCGATTTCTGGACTTATAATATTGTCAAAGTATGAAACGACGTACTCAGTGAGTGATAACTTCGTTCCCCCGGGGATCTTATCCACTGTGAGTTTGAACAGCTCCTCAAGTACGAAGAAAGGAATCTGGTTCTCGAGGAGTAGCAAATCGTGTTGGACAATGTTAGCTGTCAAAATGTTATCGAAAATAGGATCTTTTCGTTTTTCGCCACCGCCACTGCTCCTATCCTCTCCTTTATTATTAGGCTGCGGAACGCTGCTGCTAGAGGCCTGAGACAATAAGTTTAAGTTATGTCTTTTACAAAAAGAATATATACAACTACCGACACCGCTGCTGCCATCCTCTCCTTCATTAACAGGCTGAGGGGCGCTGCTACTCAAGGCCTGAGACAAAAAGTTTTGTGATGCCCTTTACGAAAAAAATACATACATCTTTTGTTAAAAAATAAATAAATAGATCTGTTGTTTCCCACTTTTCGGAATGCAAAATTGCTAGTCAATTTTGTAAATATATACCTCCAGATATACCTGACAAATTGTTTGGATTTGTTAATATGACCAGTTCATTTGGTATAATTCGTCACTAGCGGATGGGCACACATGGAGTGTAAGGACATCCATAGTTTGACTCTTAAAATAGTTCCTAAGTAAGACTCCTAAAATTTAGCAAATTATTTGATCAATTATGGTCTTCAATGGGCTCCCAGTATAAGCTCATGTCTCCTATGCATAGCTCTTAAGCCATTAGCTAAATCTATGTAGTCTTTTAGCTCCAAGTCGGACTCAAGCCCTTTTAATCTTATTTTAATATGAAATTTTCAAAAGATAAATGATTTTGTTTATGGGACCCACATTTTTTTTTTAATATTATCACAAAATAGAGAATGCTCTTGCTAGCCCATTGAGCTAGTGCACATGTGCTCTCTAACTTTAGCAAGCTCTAAGAGTGAAAAATGGACTCCAATTAAACTTATGTGTACACTTTAGGAGTTAACTTATGAGCTATTTTTAGGGAGTACATTGTGGATGCGTTTAGTGTATAGATATGTGAGGAGTTGGGGTGGATATTTTTTTTTGGAAAGGGGGCGGACTATTGAGTTCGAGTACTTTTATTGTTTTGTCCTAACAGTAAATTCATATTAAAGTATATCAATATTACAATTTGATTTTATTAAAATATTAGAAATCACTTTTGTAACATCAACAATTCATCTGGGTCATTCTATCCACTAAAACCATTAATTGAAACAGAAAAGCTATGTGCACAGCAAGCTGTGCACAGCAGCCCTTTTCTCCCATCTCGGGTCGCACAAAGATGATCGGAGCCGCTCATTTTGTTCAAAATATGTCGTTTAAGGTCTCTGTAAAAAATGAGCTTCGTTCGATATCGATAGAGGCGTTAACAAAACACCAAAAATCACTTCATAATTTAGGCTAAATTATGAAGTGATTTTTGGTGTTTTGTTAACGCCTCTATCGATATCGAACGAAGCTCATTTTTTACAGAGACCTTAAACGACATATTTTGAACAAAATGAGCGGCTCCGATCATCTTTGTGCGACCCGAGGCTGGAGAAAAGGGCTGCTGTGCACAGCTGCTATGCACATAGCACAGCTCTAATTGAAACTTCAATAAAATACTTCCCCCCTTTTTTTAACCTTAAATTGAAAAACTTATTGTCTAAGCTGTCGAATTGAAGGAACAATAGCTAGAAGCCCACCCAATCAAAGCCGATCCAAAAAAAAAAAAACCCACCCAATCAAATTAGAATCACTATTCTTTCCTTGGCTGTATATGGGCCAAAAATGAAGCATAAAACCGAGAGGAGACAAAAGGTGTTTTTCAATTTTTGCCGAGGAGTAAGGGAAAGCCAGAGAAATCGAAAGCCACGAAAACAGGGCAGAGAGGGAAAAGTGGGTTTAATCATCTAGTATTTGTTTTACGGTATATGGGCAAAAACAATGTGTATACCGGTTCGGTCCAGTTCAAAAACTCTCCAAACCGGGAACCAAAATTTAAAATTTCCTGAACCGAGAACCGAACCGTTCAAGTAAAAACCCGAAAAAAACCTCGGTTCTGTCCAGTTCTCCGTTTTTTATTTTCACCTCTAGTTTTACCCATCAAGGACAAAAATGTCAGATTACTTAATCCTTTGTGTCACTAACAAAAGTGGTCGTCAAATTAAGAGCAGCTAACTTTAAGTGATGTTTCTGAAATCTTTTATTGTTTGATAACTGTTTATATATATATATATATATATATATATATATATATATATATATATATTTGTTTTTTTGATAAACAATCGTACTTAGTATTAATCCATATTTTCGGTGGCAGCAGAGGAGTTCGAGGATGAAGCAACCATCGACCAACATCATTTCTGCCATCTCATCGTCACCCACCTCGACTTCTTCTGCGTAGTATTGACTGGCCTTGTTGACCTTGTGTAAGCACTCCTTCATTTGTTTCTCACATTTCTCTAGCAGCTCCCTTCTCTTATCGTCTAGTAAATTTTTCGCGTTACCCTCTAATTCCCCGCTCTCCTTCCCCTTCATTTTTTTTCGTGTTATCCTCTAATTTTTCTCTCCCTTCTTGTATTCCTTTGGCCACTCGGTGTAATTTTTCTCTCCCTTCAAGTAATAGGTGTAAAACTTTTTGACGTCTCTCATAGGTTTTTGGCTCTGTTCTATGTCCCGGTGAAGAGGACCGATAGCAACGATGCTATTAGAGGCTGAGACAAAAAGTTTGAGTGACGCCTATTATAAATTTTTGTTAAAAAGAAATAAGTATAGTTTCCTTCATTACGAAATTATTAATCAAATTTGTTTGTATATAAAGCTTTACCTAACAAATTGTTTGGATATGTCATTATGACTGGTTTATTTGATACTCCCTCCGTCCCATTTTAAATATTTCTTATGGGAAACTGTGAAACTTTTAACCTGGAAATATAAAATAATTTTGAAAGTAATTGAAAAATCTTTTTGCACTGTTTAAAAGATCTCACTAAGTAATACTCCTTCTGTCTCTTTTATAGTGTTTAACTTTTCATTTTAGGTTGTCTCTTAATAAATGCATGTTTTGAAAAGTTAGTAGGTACATTTCCTATTTTGCTATTAAAAGTAGATTACTTTTTGAAAAGTTAGTGAGTATTGTTATATTAATAAGGGTAAGTAGTGAAAAATAGATATAAAAGTTGATGTGAGAGAAAATAAGTTGAAATTACGATGCTACACAATTAAAAAGAGTATTTTAAAAAGTTCAAAAAAATATTTTCAGAAATATTTTTTTCTAAAATCAAAATGGCACAAATTTTCATATGGGACATTTAAAATGAGACCAAGGGACTATAATTATTCACTGTTTATGGGGCACCGCTACATAGTGTCTGGAACCTTTTGTTGCAGAACATTTGCATGAGATCCATACACTTAATCATGTAGCCTATGTAAATGTATGATGGTAAAGTGCCGGTGGCCCAGATCGTTGAATAATTTTTCTAATATTAGTGAAACGAATAATTGACTCCTATTCTTAGTCGATTCCGATCCTTTAACTGTCTAAGGGTGTGATTGCAACTTGTAGAAAGAAATAAAAAAAAAGTGGAGAAATTTTTGGTTGTTTGGTTTATAGAGAAAGAAAAAGGAATGTTTTTAAAAAAGTTCAATTTTCTTCTTCATTTTCCCTCTAACCTTCATCTTCATTGTTTTCTCTTCCTTTCCCTTTTCATCCCAAAGTTCCAAACACAAAGACATACAAATTCTAGGTGCGGTCTCTTTAGACGTGAAAAACGTACAAATTTTAGGCTATATAAGAGTCTAAAGAAAACTTATATGTAATTAGATATATACAACACGATGAATCTTTCTATTATTTTGTCCGATATGAATAAGTTGAATCCTACAGGCTTGTTATCCACTCTAAGCGGTTTTCAGAACCTTTCTGGTTCCGTTTTAATGATAGAAACCGTTGAAATTTCATACATCATCGAGAAGGTTAGGCATGCCAAAATTCAAATTGGCATCCCTAAAAGTCTCAACAAGGTCTGAAATATCAATGGCTTCGATCACAAAAACGGACCATGAAAGGGTCCGAAAACTACTCGGACATGACCATCCAATTCTTTCAAGAGATTGGAAAGGATCTCATCCCTTATAAATTTCACGGTGCGGTGGTAAATACTTATTGTTGCTAAAATTACAAGTAGAGTAGTGATGCGTAAATAGTAAGTGATGTTTCCAATTATTATTTGTGGGATTAGTAATATTTAAGTGATGCTTTTGAAATCTTATATTGTCCGGCTACTGCTTTGAATTTTTTCATGTTATAAGCAATCGCAATTGTTTAGTGAAAACGCAATTTAAATCATGGTACCTCTGAGTTGCCACTGTCTCCTCCATTTGTAGTACTTTTTCCTGCATCTTTGATGGTTTTTATATGATGGTAGCAGCAGAGGAGTTCGAGGATGAAGCAACCATCGACCAACATCATTTCCGCCATCTCATCGTCTTTCAGCTTGACTTCTTCTGCGTAGTGTTTCTTGGCCTTGTCTACGCACTCCTTGGCCTTCATTTGTTTCTCACATTCCTCTAGCAGCTCCCTTCTCTTATCGTCTAGTAATTTTTTCCAGTTATCCTCTGATTCCCCGCTCTCCTTCCTCTTCATTTTTTTCGTGTTATCCTCCAATTTTTCTCTCCCTTCTTCTAGTATTCCATTGGCCACTCGGTGAAATAAGTAATAGGCGTAAAACTTTTTGACGTCTGTCATAGGTTTTTGGCGCTGTTCTATGTCCCGGTGAAGAGGGCCGATAGCAATGAGGCAAGGGGTGTAAGCACTTTCGTTCTGCTTACGCTTACGAAGATCTTCGGGCACCCTGTGAATGTGAGCATAAGAGAACAAGGATTTGGTTTTCTTGCCCCCTTCACGAAGTTTGTCGTAAAGTTTCTGAGGAACTTGATTATTATTCTTAGCCTGATCATTCCCACCTGAACTCATTTTAGTTGAGTGGAAATATGGTTTTTGAGAAATGGAATCGAGTAAGCAATTGTCTTGTTTTGGGTAATTTTTTTTTGGGGGGTGAGCATGCGAAGAGCCCCTGCTAGCATTATCTATATATAGAGGCCTCATCCACTTCCTAACTATATTATGATTATTAGTACTGATGATAACAGTTCTCAAAATTTGAAATTCAATGTGAAATGTTGACTTAAAAGTTGTGGCAGGGCTGATCCCCCAGGCATAGGCTCACTAAGCGACCACCTAGGGCTCCTAAGTTTTGGCCCAATAACAAGGCCCCCAATTAGAGGATCACATTAAATATTATGTATGCCAAGTATTTGGAGAGTAAAAACAATAAAAATGCCACAAATTTTAAAAAAGAACCAACAAATGTGGACCGAAGGAGTAAGTTTTTTCGGTAAAAACCGAAGGAGTAAGTTCCCTTGGACTTGAAGAGTGATCTATATATAAGGCCATCAGTGCTAAAAACCCTCTTACTCATATTTGAAAGGATAAAATGGAATCCAAGGCTCCTACCAACCACCGCTTCCTTCTTCTCCTCCTACTCATATTTGCTTATATAACAAACACCGGTTGGGGTAAGGCTCCAAAACTCATATTTAAGCCCTTTTCCTTTCCTTAATTTCTAATCAGATTGGGTTTGCTCCACGATATTTGTGACTCACAATTTTCCTATCCTTTATGTAAGTTTCACTAAACCTTTTATTTTTTTAGGTCAGTTGGGTGTACACAATTATGATGATGATGGTCTTGATGCATCTGACAGCTCGTATCCTGCTCTTGATGAAGTTCGAGACCCAACTAAAAAAGGTAATGGTATTACAAGAAAACCGGTTCAGAACGATATGGCAATTGGCAAGTCTTACTTTCATTGCTTGTAGGTAACTTGTGATTTCAAGAAATATACTATTAGTTTGGTGGAAAATTAAAAATTCCACAAGCATGTACTATTAGTTTTCCCAAAGAAAGGTGTAATTTCGGGTGGGCATCGTGTAGTTTCCTTTGGGTTCATCTCAACTCAACTGTTAAGCTAAGCATGTCATATGTTTAGTTCGAGTCGTATTGACGAGTGATATCCGAAATTTCCTCCCCTAGATGTAATCCTACCAAATTCCTCCTATGATATCTATTTTTTCCTTCTCTCTCTTTTTTTTTCCCCAATAAATTCTGGACCTACATGAATAGGTAAATGTGGCTTCGTTTTTTCCCATTCAAAAATATATATTTATGTGACTTCGTTTCTTGTTTAGCTGTGAATGCAGAAGAGAATTCGGTTGAACACGCACAATCTTGTCGGGTACCTGCAGAGCCTCCGTGCCGACCATGTCCCCCAGCATTCGGACCAGAGACCTATAAGGACCAAAACGATCTAGGACCCTTTATTCACCAGCGATTGATGGAATTGTCTTTTGAAGTGGTTCGTACCATCGATATGCTGAAGCTAGTCAACGAACCAAATTCCGAGTTCAATGATGTTCACGAAGGAGCTAAGCGGCTGAGAGATGCCTCTCACAAATTACTAGGGAAAAAACTGGAGCCTCAAAACGCATGTCTTGTAAAATAGAGCGGCGGCTTAATTTGTTAACATGTTGTGCTGTCACTTCCAATGTAATAAGTTTATTTAAACTCACTATATATCTATGTGACAAGTGAGTTAATGGGTACATGGTCGGTTCTTAACTGACCTATATAACTATGTTATGAGCTGTACGTAAACTTCCTATGTACTGTGTTTAGTTATTACTGCAACCTCGTTTGAATCTTGTGTCCGAGAAAATATTATTGTGTCTGAGAAAATTGTAAGATGTGCAGTGAAGCGAAGGAGACACTAGCGGAAAAAAAAGATACTTAGCCGGATCCAAAAGTGGACTATGGAGGGCCAGGGCCACCCTCAATGTAGATAATAACCTAAAATATTTTTAGGTAATATTTGGGCCCTTAACTTGTCATGTAAAAAAAAAAAAAAAAAAAGAGTTCTCATTGGCCGGCCCAATTTTGTAGCATTTGTTCCCCGTTTTAAATGATCTCCCAAAATACCTCGGCGACGAGAGCGTGTTCGCCGTCGAGTGGTTCGTCCACAACTATCTCCGACCGGGCGACGCTGTCATCCTCCATGTCCGCCTCACATCTGTCCTCTATGACGGAGGGGGCGGAGGGATTGGAATAAACGGCGACTCGCCACCAGTCAACAGCGATTCTCCAAGGGAAGTTTTCTATGAATTTCTGGGAAAAGTTCAAGGGAGTAAAGAAAATTTATCCAAGTGGAGTTTTCCCAATCGATTGTTGGAAATTTCTTGTCTCCCCCACCATTAACCACAAATGAGACCATTAACAACAAATGAGTATTGTACACCGTCTTTTTTTTTTTTTTGGACCTTATGTGTTTTTATAATTTTTTCCCGTTATCTTTTTTTTTTTCCTCTTTTTATTCAAATCTTCATCTTTTTTCTTCTCCTTTTTTTTTTTTTTTTTGGTAATTTGGGGGTGTGAATTTTGCGGATGTCAAAACAACTATAAATCTTAATGACAAATATTAGAGAAATAGAGAGAGAAAAGTATCTACTCTATTTTGGTATCGTTATCGTGCAGCTTTTCTCAGGACGACAATCAACTCTTATCTCCAAAAACAAAAGCATATGTTTGAAGAGATCTGTGCAAACGTCATCACTATATAATTTCCTACAAAAATATTAGTGTATTTATGCTCCGGTTTGATTTCGGTTGGCTTAAAATATAATTTTTTTTAAAAAACAATTACAATATTTTATGTATTTTTGTATTTTTTAGGCCGCATTATATGCATTAATATATGAATTTTTTCTAATATATGGACTGATTGGTGGAGCTAATAGAATAAAGGTAATTTTTGAACACCCTAAAAAAAATTCTTATAGCCATGGGCCATGTCTTCACTGCTCTACAATTTTCTCAGACATAATAATATTTTTCTGACAAGTGAATGAAGCCTTGGGAAAGAAGAATTAGATCACAAACGCCCATTGCAAGATTCAATCGACATTGCAGTAATAACTGACTTATTACATAGGAAGTGACAGTACAACATGTTCACAAAGTAGCCGCTCTGTTTTAGGAGACATGTTGCAGTTTTTTCCTAATTTGGAACGAAGGGGTAGTACACATTAGTTATACTCGGATAAAACTGACCATCTATCCATTAACTCGCTTATTAGTTATTACTCCTACATAGGAAGTGACGGCACAACATGTTCACAAAGCAGCTCCTCTGTTTTAGGAGACATATTGAGGCTGCAGTTTTTTTCCTAGTAATTTGTGAGAGGCATCTCTCAGCCGCCGAGCTCCATTATGCATATGTTCGCGAACAACATTGAACTCGGAGTTCGATTCGTTGAGCAGCTTCAGCATATCGATGGTATGAACCACTTCAAATGCAGATTCAACGATACGCGTTTTCTTCAACAATTCCATCAATCGCTGGCGATAACGGGTCCTAGATTGTTTTTCAGCTCCTTAAAGGCCTCTGGTTCCAATGTTAAGGGACATTCAAAAACTGAGGGAGGACATGGTTGGCACTGAAGCTCTGGTACACCACAAGATTGTACCTTATTTTGTTCAACCGAAGGCTCTTCTGCATTCATAAATAAACAAGAAACGAAGTCACAAATAATATCTGTACGTAGAATTGTTTCACCAATAATTTTTCCACAAATTATTGCTTGAAATCACAAGTCTCCTAAAGAAAGAAAGCAAGTTTTTCCATATCATTCTATACCGATATTCTTGTGTAGCATACCTGTTAATTCAAACAAGTTACTCAAGCCGGAATCATCTTCATCTTTGTTGTTTTCACCTGACGGACCTGAAAAATAAAATGTTTAGCGAAACTTACAGGATGCGTCAATGTCCAGTGTGCATCAATACTTTCATGCTAACTGCTAAAGGACTTTTTTTAGAGTGTTCAAGTGACTACCCTTTAACAAAGGTGGAGCCGTCACTGTATAGAATGCCCACCCCAAATACCTTTTTTAGAGTGTTCAAGTGACTACCCTTGTGATTTCAATGATATGTCTTGAAATCACAAGTCACCCAAGGAATGAAAGCAAGGCTTGTATAGCATTACCTTTTTTAGTGTTGTCTTCATGAGAAACAAACTGGATTGGAGGTAAAGGCAGATGTTCTCCAGACGGACCTGAAATTGAATTAAAATGTTCAGTGAAACTTACAGTCAAACATCAATATGTATCCATCAGTGCTTTCATGCTAAGGGGGCTTGGAATGGAACACTACGAAATTAAGGATAGGAAAATTGTGTCGAGTTGTTGAGTAAAATGAAAACACCAGAAGGGTGGTGAAGGGATGGAAATATGTCGTGGCCATTGCCATAGCAACAATTAATGTAAACTCTTTTGATCAAAACACCAGAAGGGTGGTGAAGCTAGTAAGGTACAAATGATTGATAACAAGAGATGGAATTAATATTTCATACACATGGGCAGCACAAAGTAGAAGAACGAGATTTTGAAATTTCAAGATTTAAGAATTTAAATATTTAAATGTCAAATAATAACCCAAACAATACACAATATTTAAATATTTATAGTCTAAATCCAAGCATCACTTATATTTACCCCCATGACATAATCATTGATTATGAGTATATCCTATAACTATACGAAATTCCCATTTTACTCCCTCCGTCCCGAAATGATCCAAAATGATAGTCCATTTTGGGACTGTGTGTCATTTTTAATGACTTATTCAAAAATTGGTCTTGGGTGTTCATGTAGTAAAGGAAGATCATGTTTACAGTAAAATGAAGTGAGAAAAAATTGAGGTATGAGTTTCTGGGCTTGCTGGAGTTCTAAATTTTCATAAATTTGACATTTGAGATATCTGCTCGGTATTATTTAAGAATTCTAGGTGTTGTTTAGACTCAAGTGACATTACTACACGGTTACCATCGACAAATCATTTTTTCTGCCATTCTGAATTGATGTCGACAATTCAAAATGCAATTTTGCAGCACCAATTTCTTGATAAAAGTTAGATTTTCATTTTCCATTTCTCAGACATCTTATGCTTAACTTTATGAACTACATTTCTGTTTATAATCCTTGGGATTATTTAAGTGTCACGTTATTAGTTTTGTTAACTTGAGTGCCTCCTTTCTTATCTAAACACAATGACTCGAACGATTGAATTTAAAAAGAAAAAGATAGAAGCTAAGTCCAAATTTTGTTAACCTTTTTTTTGGTAGGTCCAAATCTTATTATCTTATCTAACGTTAATCATGTGCTCAATACTATATTTTATTTTAGCCTGCAGGTAAACTACAAATGAGAAACCTTCAGGTGGTTGCAGGGGGAAATAATGGCAAGTAAGGTAGCTGATTTAAAAAAGAAAAAGAAAGACAGGTAGCTACGGGTACATCATTTAATTTGGTGCGCACCAAATGTACATCACGTTGTATTGGATCCATTTTGGGATTTCGCACAAATGATTGGAGTTGCTAAACTTATTTAAATTACGCTTTTAAAGATTTCTGTAAAAAATCAACTCGATTGAATACCAATAGACCGCGTGTTCAGTTTTTTGCTCAATTTTCTAACAAGCGGCTCGGATCAAATTATGAGATAAGGTTTATAACATGTGGCAATAAATGTTGGCAATGACTAACTTTTGGTTAATTGAAGGGGGGAAATTTGAAATTACGTATCTGGGGGCCATCATCAATAAAGTAAAGATAATGCAATTTTGACAATATAATATTCCACGTTTGTCATAGTTGGAGCGGTTGTGTGAGGTGAGCAAATTAAAATTTCAAATCACGTATATGGGGACAATCATTAATAAACTAATATTCCACGCTAGTCCTATATCCCCGAGTTGGAGATGTTGTCTGAGCGAGCAAATTAAAATTTCAAATCACATGTGGAGACCATCATCAATAAATTAACGATATACCTTCAATAATGCAAACATATATCACGCTAGTCATAGACCCAAAAAAAATATTCCACGCTAGGCCACCCCTAGTTGAAATCCCCACAACATTTTTTTAAAAAATAGGTATAACTTTACATGTACGGTGACTCCACTAAATAAAAAATAAGAAAACTTTCTTCTTTTTTTTCTTTTTTTTAAAATCATTCATCATACCTAATCTATTACATGAAAGAGAGGGAATGCGACTCAATTCCGGAAGGCAGTGTGAATATTTAAGAACTTTTTCGCATGAGTTAGCCACCACTTGCACAAAAAAAAAACACACACACACAAGTCTCTCTCCCACCCATTGGAAATACCTTTGGTTATTTTCATCGAGAAGTAAATTGGTACGAAAACTATATCTGACTCAATCAATGACTACTTTTGGGATCTAAGGGCTGGGGCGTCTTTAGCATTCCATTCTGGTACATGGTTTAGGTAAGACGTTAAGAAACTTTTATTTTTTTTATTTTTTTTTTGTTTTTGGTTTGTTAATAATACCTAGTTACATGGATAGATCCGTATATCTAATCCCGGGTGCAATATAAAATTTCAAAGGGTCACAACTCAAATTACTTGTTAGAGGAGTATATTAATTGTAGGATGGGTCACATCGGTTTTAATTTTTTAGAAAAAATTGAGAAAAAGGGCTTCCAAAATATGTTGGCAACGACAAACTTACGGTTGTTAAGGGAAACAAGGTCCAATATAAAATTTCAAAGGGTCACAACTCAAATTGCGGGTTAGATGGCGAGGAAATTGGTTTCGTCGGCAAATGAGACTTTTTGGCGAGGAAATTGGATTTTGTTGCCAAATGGGTACCCTTTAGCAAGGAAACCCATATTTTCGTCGCCAAAAGGTACTTTATGCCGATGAAATTATTTTCCTCGCCAAAAAGATAAGATTTAGCGAGGAAATAAATATTTCGTTGCAAAAAAGCAACTTTTCGCTAGGACAATCATATTTCATTGCCAAAAAGTACCCGTTGGCGACAAAATTTAGATTTCCTTGCAACTTCTATTAATTAAATTTATATTTTTAAAATATTGGTGCTTTTTTAAAATAAAGCATACAAATATATCTATTATACGTAGATTTCTTAGAAATTATTGAAAAATGCTAATATTTTAAATTGTGCAATATTATCAACAATTTGCAAAGTGACTTTGTAGTGGAAGCGAGAGATTTTAAGTTCAAACGGGAGCAACTTCAAAGTTGAAATTTATTCTCCAGTTTGGTCGCTTTTGAGAATTATGCACTTAATATACGTGTTCTTTATAGGAAATTTTAGTTAAGCATCCTGTACCAATATGATTTCATCCTATGAGATTTGAATTTTTATGATTTCATCCTGAAAGTGAATAATCGGACCATTGTGCCCTTATTAATTCAAAAATTTATTATCTATCTATCTTGCAATTTTATATTTCCTTAATTAGTTTACTGAACCACATTTATGGGTACCAAATTATCCGGGAATACCAATTTGATTTCACCTCTTAATGATCTGGTAATCAATCTCTCTGTCTCTCTCTCTAGTAATTCGGAATATTTCAACCATGTCTCTGCTCTCCCTCCCTCATGATCGATTAGGATGAGATGACACTTGTAACGCCCCATGTAGACCACGCCCATTACCTTGATTTGATTCACAAGCCACACCACATGGCCCAAAATGCTTAAACCCAAGGTACTAGTAGTCTCTTACATGGCTTGTTTTATATCCAAGATGACTCATGTAAACAATCAATGTGGGACTAAACACCATCAACCCCCAAATTTGGGGTATTACAATCTCCCCCCATTAGTGATGCAACGTTCTCGTTGCATAGTCCCAGCAACCCCCCTGGTGTCTGTGGTAGCAGAGTGCATCCTACCCACCAATTGGACCAGGGCGGGGCTCTGATACCATTTGTAACGCCCCATGTAGACCACGCCCAGTACCTTGATTTGATCTACAAGCCACACCACATGAGCCAAAATGCTTAAGCAAATGCTACTAGTAGTCTCTTACATGGTTTGTTATACTCAAGATCACTCATGTAAACAATCAATGTGGGACTAAACACTAGCTACCCCCAAATTTGGGGTATTACAATACTGATCAAACTGTTACGCTAATTTTCATCCACCAACAACTGCGTACTTGAATTGCCGCCACAACCCATCGATCGGACCCCCTTTGCCGAACTTGTTATCGTCAAAACCCTCTTCTACGATCTCATCGATTTTGGCATTGCCGTTGCTGTTTTTTCTCGTCAACAACCTCACAGTCCGTGCATGGTGGTCGTAGAAAGCTATCCTTTGCAGTGAAGAATGTCTTAATAAATGGTGGTTTGTTTTTATTTCATTTCAGTTAGATTTTAGATTTCTTCTGAGTTTTCATCGATTGTTTCTTGTGATAAAAAAAAGAAGAAACGAAAAAGATTGTTTCTTGAATTTTCTTCGTCTTCTTCTTCCATGGTTTTGATTTCCCAGATCTGGTTAAACATTTTTTATTATCTAATTTGTGTTATTTCATAGAATAAACATGGTTAAATATAAAACCATGTTCCCTATATGATCATGGTTAATCAATAATACAGCAATGTGAAGACAGAGGCAACATGGTTAATAAATAATCCAGAAATAAATTGAATTCTACCTCTAATTATAATAAAATTCTTGCTTCACAGTAAAATTCTAACAGTCAATCACAATAATAGATTTAGCATCGACCTAAGTGATTTTGGGGTGTTCCATTACCACTAATTGAATTAAACTTTGAGGTCAAATACAATTTAGTAACATATTCCAAGATAATCAATACGGGTTTTCTAGAGAAAAAAAATGGTACCCGTTGGCAACGAAATTTGTATTTCCTTGATATATATTAGTTTTTGTTTAGCCCAACTTCTTGAATATTTTTGTCATTCTCTTTATAATACTCTTTTTTTTTTGTTAGATATGCATTTTTTATTATTAATTAGCGGTCTTGACGAAATGAATTTAAAAAATGAAAAAATTATGAAAAAGAGCTAAAGAAAATCACTAAAAGTGAAAGAAGTTAAAAAAATTATGTATTACGTTAATTTTTTAAACTTCGATGCAGAATTTACGCACTTTTTTCAAAAAAAAACCTCTCTTCGATACAAATAATCAAATGAAAATAATCAAAATATTAACAAAAAAATTAATATTATTCACTCCGTAACAACTAAATACTCTGATCCTCAAAAGTTTGGACACTAATAATGTGTAAGAATCTAATATGCGTAGTGAAAAACATACGAAAACTACTATCTATATTATATAGTCCAAACATGGAACAAATTGCAATGTTGGTGAGGTGGATAGGTGCTAGGCGCGCCATAGAAGTGGTTGTGGGTTCTAAATTCGGCGCCAGCAAAAAAGAAAGTTGGGTATGCAGTTTCATTTTTTTGTTTTGGGCTACAATTAGCGACATAAAAATTAATTTGTTGCCTTTTCTATAAATGCCGAGGAAAAAAATCGTAGCTAATTGCCTACAATGGGAGAGGAAAATTTATTTTCCTTGCAAGTATCTTTTGCGATACAGTATAGGCGAGGAAATATTTCCTCGCTAACACCTTAGGCGACGAAAAGTGATGGTCTAGAGACAAAATTTTTGGCTGGCCATAGCATGATTTTGTTGTAGTATATGATGAGTCACCATCAGTTTTAATTTTTAAGAAAAAATTGAGACAAAAGGGCTACCAGATTAACATGTTGGCGATGACAAACTTACGGTTGTTAAAGGAAACAAGGTGCAATTGTTAAAGGAAACCTGGTACAATATAAAATTTCAAAGGGTCACAACTCCAATTGCTAGTTAGATATATTAATTATAGGACGGGTCACCATCAGTTTTAATTTTTTAGAAAAATTTGAAACAAAAGGGCTACCAAATCATGTTGGCAATGACAAACTTACGCGTACGCAGCCCGCCCTATACATTGGGTGGTTCCTTGAATGTACTCTAAAAAAAATTGATTTAGAATTCATGTAATATTTTTAAGATTTATTGTAGTTTAGCCTTTCTTGAAAACTCAACCAAAAAATATTTGAAAACATAACCCAAAAAATGAGCACAGAAATCAATCTAGTGTAACCAGCCCAATTAAAGCCTGTAGGTCACTCCTAGTTGGTCAATTGAACACCATAAAATCTTTTAATTTTTGTATTTCATACTATTATTTTATCTCGGGTTTTGTTGAAACACTTATTCCTATACTATGAACACTCACCAATCCAAGTAATTCGCAAAGTACATAGTACTCTTAATGACAAAAATAAAAAATAGAAAGGAAAAAATGTCTGCTGATATCTATTTCGTGCTCTAGCTTTTCTTAGAAAACAATAAACTCAATATCTCAAAAATTCGTCTGAAGCTTTTTCTCACACAATTTCCTTCAATAAATAGTAGTCTACTAGAGTATTTTTGTAATACTTGTTCACATTATTTACATTAATTTAATTTTTTTTTCTATTCTAAAACACCCTATTAGAAAACTTTGGAGCCACCACTGAACTTACTGTTGTTAAAGGAAACATGGTACAACTGTTAAAGGAAACAGGGTCCAACTATGACCAGTTTAGAATATGTTTGGAACTCATGGGACGGAAAAGAAAGGAAAAGAATAGAAATCCAAAATAAGTCCCACGAAAGCAATGTACATTGAATGTACTCTAAAATATTATACCCCTAGCCCGGCTCACCACCCAGAGGATTCCCACAAGTAGTGGTAAATGATTCCTTAATATTTTCCAATTATTTTAATCTTGTTTGGTGACATGACATTTTCCAACAGTTCCATGAGAAAGAAAGAACTAATTTTATTTTTTTTAAAAAGGCAAAATTTCTGATGAGCAATACAACCCACGTAGGGTCAAGGAGGCTTTGGTGGATATGCAACTTCTTAATTGCTTTAAGCTTTATTTTATTTTGCTTGAAATTCATAACATTCACATGCAGATATGCAGTATTTGTTTAGAAATTCATAATATTTGTTCACAGTTTCATTATCTCAAGACAAAAAACTAATAACACACAAATGTTGGCTTAAGGGCTGCAAGGGAATCAAGCAGCTTGCGAGCAGATCAAAACTTAGCTCATCTAGTAATCAAGCCGAACTTGACCCCGAATTTTGGACTCATTTAATAAACGAGCCAAGTTTAACTCTATAAAATTTGGCTCGTATCTTGTGGAGCATTTTAAGATTGGTCTTGGGCCTTCATGCTGTAGAGGAAGATCACCTTTATAGTAAAGAGTGAAAATTTGAGGTATGAGTTTAGGGGTTGCTGGAGTACTTAAACACTTGGTATAAAATCTTTTAAATTTTTCATAAATTTGATATTTGAGATATCTGCTGTGTTTAAACATTTTTCCGTAGTCTACCAAACAATAATATATAGCATTCTGAATGGACGTGGACGGCTCAACAAGCAAATACAAAGATTTTTTTTTTCTTTAAAAAGCTAAAGTTGATCCAATTTTATACGTAGTTCTCTCAGATCCTGTTCGGTTGATAAGAGATTAGAGTAAAATAATTATGTGTTCAATTAGCAGAAAATAATTATGGAAACCAAACTTTTCCATCAGGCTTTTTATTTCCTCAACCACAAGATTTTTTTAATGCTAATTTTCTCCAACTTTCTCACATTTTTCTTACCAAACGAGCGCGGCAGCGCCCAAAGAAAAATACATTTCTTTTTGCCCTTTTACTTTCACGTTTCTGTTTACTGATTGACCCATCATCATTGGGATTATCTAAGTCTCACTTTATTAATTTTGTTAACTTAAAAGTTCCTCCTTTGTCATCTAAACACAACGATTTGACCGATTCAATTTAAAAAGAAAAAAGATAAAAGCTAAAATGCAAACTTTATTAACTTTTTTTTTTGGGATAGGTACAAATCGAATTATCTTATCAAATATAACGATGTGCCCTATGGAGTATTATGTTTCCTTTAGTATTTGCTGCTTCAGACACGTTTTTACAGTTTGTGTGTGAAGGGGAAATTGAGGGGTGAGTTTTTTTCAAACCTTAGCAATTAACATTAATCATATGGAAGTATACCAAGCCTTATGTTCCAATCAATTGGGGTTGGCTACATGAATCTTATTTTTTCATTGAGATCTGCCTAGGGCGACCTCTTCACTTAGGTTTAGTAAGCCCAGGTTTTTCGTATGACGGCATCTAAAGTCAATTTAGGTCTTCCTTTTCCCCTAGCCGTATGACGGTACTCTTCTTGACCACTGTGTCTAGAGGTGTATAATAGATACATCCAAACTAACTCAATATTTTTTCCCATCTTTTGTGGTTAATTTAATCTTTTTATTGGACACTTGCGCCCCCATGCTTATAAAGGTAAATCAACTAGAGGATTCACACAAGTAGTGGTCAATGATTCCTTTGATATTTTGCAATTAGTTTAATCCCGTTTGGTGACATGACATTTTCAACAATTAATTCCATTAGACAGAAAGAACTAAGCTTTTAAAAAAAGGCAAATTTCTGATTGGTAAATGTTGACATGGGATCCTATGTCCCCAATTTCCTGTCCCGCTTTTCTGTCCCATACTTCCACTGCTGCCGCGAGTCTCTAAGGGGGTGTTCTACTAACAAAAAATTATTTTTTCGAAAACAGAGATAGGTCATTCTCTCACAATACATCACATAAAAAATCGTGAAAAGCGAATTTTTTCAAAAAACCACCTTGTGGAACACCCCTAAGCAATGAAGGAGATGTGACTTGTTTTCACAATTGACCCTGTTATTACCCCCCTCTCTCTCACTCCACCCCAAGCACCTCTATCTCTCTCTCCCTCCTCGTTCAAACATTCGTTGGCATGGTGGCTACGTTGCTTCGTTTTCGAGAAATTCAGCGTATATGTGGATCAGGTGTAAAGGGGAGAGCGAAATCAACAGAGGATGGATGCCAGTCATGAGATCAATATAGGACATGTGTTAAATTCTCGAGAAATTCAGCGTATATATGGGATCCCATGCTTATAAAGGTAAATCAACCAGAGGATTTAAAACCGTGAAATGATTGGTAGGCCGATCTTAATTGAGGACTGAGGGAAACTTCTCGAGAAATTCCAACAAAGACAACAACCAAATAACTTGAAACTGTGAAAAAAAAAAGGGAAGAAATAGAACAATAAATGAAAAAAAATAAGACTTAAATTCCCAACGGTCAACATTTTTAATTGTCTTGGTATGAATTGTGAAAAGGTTCAATAGTGCATGTGCTTTACCGAGTGAAAAGGGGAGGGCAAAATCAACAGAGGATGCCAGTCATGAGCCCTTTTTTCCCCCGAAAAAATGCCCTCGTATATACCAGCATGATAAGAGGCCAAGTGTGCGATTCCAATTAGCAATTGGATGAAAATTGACACCTAAGATCAGGTGTTGAATTGAAATAAATGAAAGTTTAAATTATTATGAGACATATCCGTGAAAGATTAGGGGTATTTTTTAAATTTGAGTAACTCCTATATGAAAAATATTAATGGGCATGTTAAGTCTTGCCTCGGAAAAAAACTTAGGTAATTATAGGTTTTCCCAAATTGAAGGTGGCCCTGGCCCCCCGGCCCATAGTCCAACTTTGAATCTGGCTAAATATATTTTTTTCACGTTAGTGTCTCACTCTTTCACAACTAAACTATTATCTTTTTTTAAGGAATTGTTCTACGGTACATTATAACTTTTTGTAACATGTCTAGTACACCTCATATTTCAAGGTGTAAGGTACACTATCCATTTTTAATAGGCAAATATACCATCACATTAAATTTACTACATAATATACTATGACCGGAAAACTCCGTCGGCGCCGGGAAATCACCGGAAAATTTCATCGGGAAAGTCATCGGCGGCAGTAAAATCGCTAGAAAGATGGACTTCGCCGGAAAAGCCGTCGGTGCAGATAACCATGTTTGGAATCACAAGATATGGTTATATAGAGTCACAAGATATGGTTATCTAAACATAACATACTCTTGTTGGTACAATTGTTAAAGGAAAGAGGGTGCAATTATGATGAATTTAGAATATGTTTGGCTCTCATGGGACGGAAAGGAAAGAAAGGGAAAATTGTCATGGAAAAAAGTGGAGTTCCAAAATAAGTCCCACGAAAGCAATGTACATTTAGTGTACACTAAAATATTATACCCCAGCAGTACTCGCCAGCCAAAGGATTCCCACAAGTAGTTGTAAATGATTTCTTAATATTTTGCAATTATTTTAATCTTGTTTGGTGACATGACATTTTCCAACAGTTCCATGAGGAAGAAAGAATTAATTTATTTTAAAAAAAGGCAATTTTCTGATAGGTGCATCATGCAATACATATCCCCATTTAGGTGCAGCGCATATGCAAATTCTTATGATGAACAATACAACCCACGTACGGTCAAGGAGGCTTTGGTGGATATGCAACTTATTAATTGCTTTAAGCTTTTTATTCGTACAGATTTATTTTTAACTAATAATGATGGCCTTATATTTGAGGGCGGAGTCAGGATTTTACTTTTGTGGTGGCGAAAATATGCAATTAAAAAATAAAAAGACAAAACTACATTATGAGGATGAAAGATTAAAAAAATCTAGTGGTGGCGAATCTATATAATTCGGGAAAAAAAAATTATTTTCTATATATTAATTACATTTTTTGAAAATCTTGTAGTGGCGGACGCCACCACTTTTCCTCTTCTGACTCCATCCTTTTCAATAGATCACTCAACATGTTCATGTGCTTATACATATTTATGGACCCTAGCTGGTAACGTACAAATGATTGATAACAAGGGAGGATGGAATTAGGATTTCGTACACATGGGCACAACAAAGTAGAAGAACGAGATTTTGAAATTTCAAGGTTTAAGAATATAAATATTTAAATGTCAAATAATAACTCAAACAAAACGCAATATCTAGGTGCTATTTCTTTTTGTTTTGGATCAACAAAGAAAAGATATACTATAAGAGAAAGTGAAGAGAGAAAGTGAAGATACAAGTCCAAACTTGGAGAGCAATTAAACGCTGAGATATCAAGAATAGGCATCAGAGCAACCAACAACAGCATCAACAAGCTAGCTATGCGTACGTACACACACATGTACGTGCGCGTACAAACACATCCCGACCGTTCATTACAGGAATCAACATCCAGATTTTAAAAACACTCTTCCATGTAAGAGTTGACTCTTACATGTAAGAGTTTTTTTTAAATCCTGGCCGTTGAAAACATGCACAGATGGTCAAGATGCACCGTCCGTGCATATTGTGTACGCGTGGCGTGAGTACACATTCAATTTTTGTTTTTTCGAAATGTTGTGTAGTGATTCATGTTGGTACATTTAAATAATCTTTTTTTGAAAAGAACGACGAACAAAGTTGTTATAGATTTTTCTTTTTTGAAATCTAATAAGTGTTAGATTAAATCATAGTCTAAATCCAAGCATCACTTATATTTACCCCCATGACATAATCATTGATTATGAGGATATCCTAAACATATACGAAAATTCCATTTTACTTCGTCTGTCCCGAAATGATCCAAAATGATAGTGCATTTTGGGGCTGTGTGGCATTTTTAACGGCTTATTCAAAAATTCGTCTTGGGTGTTAATGTAGTAAAGGAAGATCGCGTTTATAGTAAAATGAAGAGAGAAAAAATTGAGGTATGAGTTTCGGGGCTTGCTAGAGTACTAAATTTTCATAAATTTGACATTTGAGATATCTGCTCGGTATTATTTAAGAATTGTACGTGTTGTTTAGACTCAAGTGACATTACTACAGGGTTACCATACGCAAATCATTTTTTCTGCCATTCTGAATTGACTCGACGATTCAAAATGCAATTTTGCAGCACCAATTTCTTGATAAAATGAGAAACGTTCAGGTGGTTACAGGGGAAAAATAATGGCAAGTAAGGTAGCTGATTAAAAAAAGAACATGATGTACATTTGGCGCGCACCAAATTAAATGATGCACCCATAAACTTATTTAAATTATGTTTTTAAAGATTTCTGTAAAAAATCAGTTCGATCGGATACCGCATGTTCAGTTTTTTGCTCAATTTTCTAACAAGCGGCTCGGATCAAATTATGAGATAAGGTTTCTAACATGTGGGCATGTGGCAATAAATGTTGGCAACGACTAACTTTTGGTTAATTGAAGGGGGAAAACTTGAAATTACGTTTCTGGAGACCATCATCAATAAAGTAAATATAGGCCAATAATGCAATTTTGATAATATAATATTCCACGTTTGTCATAGCTGGAGCGGTTGTGTGAGGTGAGCAAATTAAAATTTCACATCACTTATCTGGGGACCATCATTAATAAAATAAAGATAGGCCCTCAGTAATGCAATTTTGACAACATAATATTCCACGCTACTCATATACTTATCCCCAAAAAATAGAGGGAGTTAATAATCACGCTCCAAAAATTGATGGAGACACTCCAAGTTACAGTGGTTTTCCAAAACTATCATTTTGCAAGTTTCAATTTTACTTGAGACACTCCAAATTTTTTTACGTGTTCTTCTCCTCGGCCTTTTCTTTAATTTAATGCCTAACGAAAAAAGAAAAATGGATGTCCATCCAAATCCTACCCATCAAGCGCCACTCTCTGTTACCTTTCGTTGCTAGTAATTGCTCCCGATCATCGTCTCTAGCTTGCATTCTGTTCCATCAGGTTATTGATTATATCTTTCTTTGTTGCATGTGGCGTGATCGTTATGCAAATTATATGAATATCATCTCCCACCCGCTATGAGAATTAATGAAAACAAAAGAGATTCATGTTGTGAAGAACGAAAGTTTTATCCTATAGCCTAGTAACCAATAGCCATTGGGGGGCAATGGATTATCAAAGAGTAGTTGCAGTATTTCAATTTTGTTTACAAACCCTATGAGACTTTATTATAATGGATCTCTTAGATAATAGCTTGAGAGAGTGGTGCAAAAGAATCTTAGTATATGATAACTACTCTTTACTCACAGTGTTCGATTTTTTTTTTTTTTTTATGGTTTACTATGTTCATTTGGCATCCAATGTGTTGCTGGAATGCTGGAATCTAAGCCCAAAGATAGGTAGGTTGACTTTGATGGAAAGATTCAAAAAGATTATGTCCCAAATCAGATTGTAAACATGAGAAGGCAGAAGCTATAGGTACCAATATGCCTAATTTTTCTTTTTTTGACGAGCTCTCTAGTTATGTTTGTATAAGTGAAATTGAATGTTCTTTTTGGTGTTGCCTCGCCCTATACCTTTGAAGGGTAAATACTTCAGAAAGCTTTTTCTGTTAGAAGTGCAAGCAATTTCCGTTAGGAGCGCTTCAATTAAATGAGGGGATAATTTTGGGATGGAGTGCCTCTAGTAGTTTTTATATTTTGAAAAATGTAGTTTTGAAACATTATTAGATTTTGGAGTGCCTGCATGAAAAAAGAGAGTCCCAAAAAAAGCTAAAAAAAAAATATTGAAAGGGATGTATTTCCCCGAGTTGGAGCAGTTGTGTGAGCGAGCAAATTAAAATTTCAAATCACACATGTGGAGACCATCATCAATAAAGTAACGATATACCTTCAATAATGCAAACATAATATTCCACGCTAGTCATAGACCCAAAAAAAAATATTCCACACTAGGCCACCTCAGTTGAAATCTCCACAACATTTTTTAAAAAAATAGTATAACTTTACATGTATGGTGACCCCAGTAAATAAAAAATGAGAAAGACTTCTTTTTTTTTTTTTAATCATTCATCATACATAATCTATTACATGAAAGAGAGGGAATGCGACTCAATTCCGGGATGTAGTGTGGGTATCTAAGAACTCTTCCGCATGAGTTAGCCACCACTTGCAAAAAAAAAAAAAACACAAGTCTCTCTCCCGTCCATTGGAAATACCTTTGCTTATTTTCATCAAGAAGTAAATTGGTACGAAAACTATATATATCTGACTCAATCAATGACTACTTTTGGGATATAAGGGCTGGGGCGTCTTTAGCATTCCATTCTGGTACATGGTTTAGGTAAGACGTTAAGAAACTTTTATTTTTTTATATTTTACTTGTTTTTGGTTTGTTAATAGTACCTAGTTATATGGACAGATCCATTTATCTAATCCCGGGTGCAATATAAAATTTCAAAGGGTCACAACTCAAATTACTTGTTAGATATATTAATTGTAGGATGGGTAACGTCGGTTTTAATTTTTTAGAAAAAATTGAAAAAAAGGGCTTCCAAAATACGTTGGCAACGACAAACTTACGGTTGTTAAAGGAAACAAGGTGCAATATAAAATTTCAAAGGGTCACAACTCAAATTGCGGGTTAGATTGCGAGGAAATTGGGTTCATCGGCAAATGAGACTTTTTGGCGAGGAAATTGCATTTTGTTGCCAAATGGGTACCCTTTAGCGAGGAAACCCGTATTTTCGTCACCAAAAGGTACTTTATGCCAACGAAATTATTTTCCTCACCAAAAAGATAAGATTTAGCGAGGAAGTAAATATTTCGTTGCAAAAAAGCAACTTTTCGCCAGGACAATCATATTTCATTGCCAAAAAGTACCCGTTGGCGACAAAATTTTTAAAAAATTGGTGCTTTTTTAAAATAAAGGATACAACTACGTCTATTATATATAGATTACTTAGAAATTATTGAAAAATGCTAATATTTTAAATTGTGCAATATTATCAACGATTTGCAAAGTGACTTTGTAGTGGAAGCGAGAGATTTTAAGTTCAAATGGGAGCAACTTCAAAGTTGAAATTTATTCTCCAGATTGGACGCTTTTGAGATTTACGCACTTAATATACGTGTTCTTTATAGGAAATTTTAATTAAGCATCCTGTACCAATATTACCATTATGATTTCATCCTATGAGATTTGAATTTTTATGATTTCATCTTGAAAGTGAATAACTGGACCATTGTGCCCTTATTAATTCCAATATTTATTATCTATCTATCTTGCAATTTTACATTTCCTTAATTAGTTTACTGAACCACATTTATGGGTACCAAATTATCCGGGAATACCAATTTGATTTCACCTCTTAATGATCTGGTAATCAATCTCTCTGTCTCTCTCTCTAGTAATTCGGAATATTTCAACCATGTCTCTGCTCTCCCTCCCTCATGATCGATTAGGATGAGATGACACTTGTAACGCCCCATGTAGACCACGCCCATTACCTTGATTTGATCCACAAGCTACATCACATGGCCCAAAATGCTTAAGCCCAAGGTACTAGTAGTCTTTTACATGGTTTGTTTTATATCCAATATCACTCATGTAAACAATCAATGTGGGACTAAACACCATCAACCCCCAAATTTGGGGTATTACAATCTCCCCACATTAGTGATGCAACGTCCTCGTTGCATAGTCCCAGCAACCCCCCCTGGTGTCCATGGTGGCAGAGCGCATCCTACCCACCAATTGGACCAGGGCGGGGCTTTGATACCATTTGTAACGCCCCTTGTAGACCATGCCCAGTACCTTGATTTGATCCACAAGCCACACTACATGAGCCAAAATGTTTAATTAAGCACATGCTACTAGTAGTCTCTTACATGGTTTGTTATACCCAAGATCACTCATGTAAACAATCAATGTGAGACTAAACACTATCTACCCCCAAATTTGGGATATTACAATACTGATCAAACCGTTACGCTAATTTTCATCCACCAACAACTGCGTACTTGAATTGCCGCCACAACCCATCGATCGGACCCTCTTTGCCGATCTTGTTATCGTCAAACCCCTCTTCTGCGATCTTATCAATTTTGGCATTGCCGCTGCTGTTTCTTCTCGTCATCAACCTCACAGTCCGCGCATGGTGGTCGTAGAAAGCCATCCTCTACAGTGAAGAATGTCTTAATAAATGGTGGTTTATTTTTATTTCATTTCAGTTAGAATTTAGATTTCCTCTGAGTTTTCATTGATTGTTTCTTGTGATAAAAAAAAGAAGAAACGAAAAAGATTGTTTCTTGAATTTTCTTCGTCTTCTTCTTCCATGATTTTGATTTTCCAGATCTGGTTAAACATTTTTTGATTATCTAATTTGTGTTATTTCATAGAATAAACATGGTTAAATATAAAACCATGTTCCCTGTATGATCATGGTTAATAAATAATCCAGAAATGAATTGAATTCTACCTCTAGTTAAAATAAAATTCTTGCTTCACAGTAAAATTCTAACAATTAATCACAATAATAGATTTAGCATCGACCTAAGTGATTTTGGGATGTTTCATTACCACTAATTGAATTAAACTTTGAGGTCAAATACAATTCAGTAACATATTCCAAGATAATCAATATGGGTTTTCTAGAAAAAAAAAATGGTACCCATTGGCAACGAAATTTTTATTTCCTTAATATATATTCGTTTTTGTTTAGCCAAACTTCTTGAATATTTTTGTCATTCTCTTTACATTACTATTTTTTTTTTGTTAGATACGCATTTTTTTTATTAATGAGCGGTCTTGACAAAATGAATTTAAAAAATGAAAAAATTATGAAAAAAAGCTAAAGAAAATCACTAAAAGTGAAAGAAGTTCAAAAATTATGTATTACGTTAATTTTTTAAACTTCGATGCAGAATTTACGCACTTTTTTAAAAAAAAAAAGCTCTCTTCGATACAAATAATCAAATGAAAATAGATCAAAATATTAACAAAAAAATTAATATTATTCACTCCGTAACAACTAAATACTCTGATTCTGAAAACTTTGGACACTAATAATGTGTAAGAATCTAATATGCGTAGTGAAAAACATACGAAAACTACTATATATATTATATAGTCCAAACATGGAACAAATTGCAATGTTGGTGAGGTGGATAGGTGCTAGGCACGCTATAAAAGTGGTTTTGGGTTCTAAATTCAGCGCTAGGAAAAAAGAAAGTTGGGTATACAACTTCATTTTTTTGTTTTGGGCAACAATTAGCGACATAAAAATTTGTTATCTTTTCTATAATTGCCGAGGAAAAAATTCGTCGCTAATTGCCTACAATGGGCAAGGAAAATAAATTTTCATCGTAAATATCTTTTGCGACATAGTATAGGCGAGGAAATATTTCCTCGCTAACACCTTAGGCGACGAAAAGTGATGGTCTAGAGACAATTTTTGGCTGGCCATAGCACAATTTTGTTGTAGTATATGATGAGTCACCATCAGTTTTAATTTTTAAGAAAAAGTTGAGACAAAAGGGCTACCAAATTAACATGTTGGCGACGACAAACTTATGGTTGTTAAAGGAAACAAGGTGCAATTGTTAACGGAAACTTGGTACAACATAAAATTTCAAAGGGTCACAACTCCAATTCCTGGTTAGATATATTAATTATAGGACGGGTCACCATCAGTTTTAATTTTTTAGAAAAATTTGAAACAAAAGGGCTACCAAATCATGTTGGCAATGACAAACTTACGCATAGGCGGTTCCTCCCTATACATTGGGTGGTTCCTTGAATATACTCTTAAAAAAAATTGATTTAGAATTCATGTAATATTTTTAAGATTTATTGTAGTTTAGCTTTTCTTGAAAACCCAACCAAAAAATATTTGAAAACATGACCCAAAAAATCAGCACACAAATCAATCTACTGTAACCAACCCAATTAAAGTCTGTAGGTCACTCATAGTTGGTCAATTGAACACCATAAAATCTTTTAATTTTTGTATTTCATACTATTATTTTATCTCGGGTTTTGTTGAAATACTTATTCCAATACTATGAACACTCACCAATCCAAGTAATTCGCAAAGTACATAGTACTCTTAATGACAAAAATAGAAAGGAAAAAATGTCTACTGATATCAATATCGTGCTCTAGCTTTTCTTTGAAAACAATAAACTCAATATCTCAAAAATCCATCTGAAGCTTTTTCTCACACAATTTCCTTCAACAAATAGTAGTCCACTAGAGTATTTATGCTCCTATTTAACTATACTAATTGGCCAGCAAATGTTCACCGTAAGTATTTTTGTAATACTTGTTCACCTTATTTACATTAATTTATTTTTTTTTCTATTCTTAAACACCCTATTAGAAAACTTTGGAGCCACCACTGAACTTACGGTTGTTAAAGGAAACATGGTACAACTATTAAAGGAAACAGGGTCCAATTATGACCAATTTAGAATATGTTTGGAACTCATGGGACGGAAAGGAAAGAAAGGAAAAATTGTCATGGAAAAAAATAGAATTCCAAAATAAGTCCCACGAAAGCAATGTACATTGAATGTACACTAAAATATTATACCCCTTGCAGGACTCACCAGCCAGAGGATTCCCACAAGTAGTGGTAAATGATTCCTTAATATTTTCCAATTATGTTAATCTTGTTTGGTGACATGACATCTTCCAACAGTTCCATGAGAAAGAAAGAATTATTTTTTGTTTTTTTAAAAAAGGCAAATTTCTGATGAACAATACAACCCACGTAGGGTCAAGGAGGCTTTGGTGGATATGCAACTTCTTAATTGCTTTAAGCTTTATTTTATTTTGCTTGAAATTCATAACATTCACATGCAGATTTTTTTTTTCACGGCAAAAAGAAGTTTTATTGATCCATTAAAAAACAGATACAATAAAGGAAGAAGGCTAACAAGGCATCACTACGAGAGGGAACATCCCAACTAGGTTAGCACCTAACCCTCTCGACAGTCATATACCAGAAAACCCCGAGCATGGTTGGCAAGAGGTCAACCAGCCAAGTCAAAACAGATCTCAGATCATAACACCAATACAGATGAACCTAAAAACACATACACCCAAACAAAAATTGAAATCAGCATAAGAAGCTGACGGAACCTATTCACATGAATCCGCTACACTCCATAAGAAATTCCAGAAGAACCAAAACTTGGCGATGCATCATCCGTAGAATTTCTGGAAAAACCAAACCGTGGATATGAATCTCCAGCAGGGAGTATCAACACACGTGGGAGCAACACTAGACATCAATGAAGCACAGCAAATGAGAAAATAGAGCAGCAACTGAAAGGCCAAGGAACTGCAACATAAATAAATGGAAGGCATGCACCAAAAGACCAGCAGTAGCAGCACAAATCATAAGGAGCAGCAGCAGCATATGGAGACTTCATAAAGACCAGCAGCAGCAGTATATAACACTCCAAAATAACCGAAACACAGAGTATCAACACCAGCAGAGCTACTATTGAGGGAGAGCTGGATTACCAGAATCAAGTGATGAAGATATAATAGCAGAACTCAGCGGAATAAGTGAAATCCAGCAAGATCAAATATCCAAAGCAGAGATCCTCTAGTTGAGATCATGGCAGAAAGTTGAAGCTTGATCAACACATAAGATCTTCTCAAGGTAGAGCAGCCCAGAACATTAGCAAGAGAGGACACATAAAAGTGGTAGTAGTGCCCCCCTCTTACGGATCATTAGATGAGAAATGCCCCTATAAACTGCCCAATCCAGTCTTGATTCACTAAAAATCTATCCAATCTACTCCATTTTTCCTCCTGTTGGTTGTTGGACCATGCATTCACATGCAGATATGCAGTATTTGTTTAGAAATTCATAATATTCGTCCACAGTTTCATTATCTCAAGACAAAAAACTAATAACACACAAATGTTATTGTTTCAAAATTAATGTGATGAATTGCTATTAAATATTTAGGGCTGCAAGGGAATCAAGCAGCTTAGCGAGCAGATCAAAACTCAACTCATATAGTAATCAAGCCGAACTTGACCCCGAATTTTGGACTCATTTAATAAACGAGCCAAGCTTGACTTTATAAAATTTGGCTCGTATCTTGTGGAGCATTTTGAGATTGGTCTTGGGCCTTCATGCAGTAGAGGAAGATCACCTTTGTAGTAAAGAGAAAATTTGAGGTATGAGTTTAGGGGTTGCTGGAGTACTTAAACACTTGCTATAAAATCTTTTAAATTTTTCATAAATTTGATATTTGAGATATCTGCTGTGGATCGTTTAAGAATTGTACATGAGTTTGTTTAAACCCAAGTGACATTTTTTTTTTTTTTGAATTGAAACTCAAGTGACATTACTGCAAGGTTACCATCCACAAAACATTTTTCCGTACTCTACCAAACAATAATATATAGCATTCTGAATCGATGTGGACGGCTCAAAAAGCAAATACAAAGATTTTTTTTTTTTTCTTTGAAAAGCTAAAGTTGATCCAATATTATACGTATATCAAACCTAAGGTGTTTCTTGTTCTGAAAAAAAATAATAATAAGTACGATATATGAGTCCATCGATTCTCTTTTAAAATGATTTTTTATAAAAATATTATTCTTTTTAATGGCAACAATAATCGTCAGAGTCAATATTGATGCTGCTGTTTAGGTTTTCTTTGCAGCAATTTCAATTTGGATTTGGAGAATATAAGATGGTTTTGAAGATGGCTAAGGTGGAGGTCACCTTTGTTGCTGCTGTTATGCGTTTTATTTATGCTATCTAATTGAGTAGTACGGGTGATATCCAGGGTCTTTTTTCATCCAATTATTTGTTGGATATCTTTTTTTTTTCTCTTTGTTTTGGCTTTCCTCGCTCGATGCACCCATTGTCGAGTTTCTTTAATAATACTTTTCCCTCTTCAAAAAAAATAAATCGTCAGAATCATTAATACCAACACAAGAGAATATTGACAAATTAATTAATTAAAGTGCAGATGAAGTATAGAGGAGAGGTTAACCAAGGCATCACTTTCATTTTTCTGTTTTTCCTATTCTGATTAACTAAAAAAATAAATTAAATCGGTAGTTCTTTCAGATCCTGTTCGGTTGATAAGAGATTAGAGTAAAATAATTATGTGTTCAATTAGCAGAAAATAATTATGGAAACCAAACTTTTCCATCAGGCTTTTTATTTCCTCAACCACAAGATTTTTTTAATACTAATTTTCTCCAACTTTCTCACATTTTTCTTACCAAACGAGCGCGGCAGCGCCCAAAGAAAAATACATTTCTTTTTCCCCATTTACTTTCACGTTTCTGTTTACTGATTGACCCATCATCATTGGGATTATCTAAGTCTCACTTTATTAGTTTTGTTAACTTTAAAAGTTCCTCCTTTGTCATCTAAACACAACAATTTGACCGATTCAATTTAAAAAGAAAAAAGATAAAAGCTAAATGCAAACTTTATTAACTTTTTTTTTTGGGATAGGTACAAATCGAATTATCTTATCAAATATAACGATGTGCCCTGTGGAGTATGGAGTATTATGTTTCCTTTAGTATTTGCTGCTTCAGACACGTTTTTACAGTTTGTGTGTGAAGGGGAAATTGAGGGGGAGTTTTTTTTCAAACCTTAGCAATTAACATTAATCATATGGAAGTATACCAAGCCTTATGTTCCAATCAATTGGAGTCGGCTATATGAATCTTATTTTTTCATTGAGCTCTGTCTAGGGCGACCTCTTTACTTAGGTTTAGTAAGCCCAAGTTTTCGTATGACGGCATCCAAATTCAATTTAGGTCTTCCTCTTCCCCTAGCTTTATTATCCACTACTATCATGAATACTCTTCTTGATACTATGTCTAGAGGTGCATGATGGATACGTCCAAATCACCTCAATATTTTTTCCATCTTTTGTGGTTAATTTAATCTTTTTCTTGGACTTGCACCCCATGCTAATGAAGATAAATCAACCAGAGGATTCACACAAGTAGTGGCAAATGATTCCTTTGATATTGCAATTAGTTTAATCTTGTTTGGTGACATGACATTTTCAACAATTAATTCCATGAGAAAGAAAGAACCAAGCTCTTAAAAAAAAGGCAAAATTTGCTGAAAAGTCGTTCAGGGCCGAAAATGTCACCGGCACAGATGCTAGATGTGGTTATCTACAATATGTGGTTATCTGTGCATGCGACTTTTATAATCTGATCCCTATAACAGCTGACCCCATATCAGGAATCACCAAATCTGGTTATTTACAAGATGTTGTTATCTTAGCTCACAAGATGTGGTTATCTATAAGATGTAGTTATTTGCGCCTGGCGATTTTTCCAATTTGATCCCAATAGCAACTGCCCCCATATCTGAATCAACAAATGTGGTTATCTGAGCTCACGAGATGTGGTTATCAGCATCGACGATCTTTCCAACCTGATCCTTATAGCAACTATCCCCATATCTGGAATCACCAGATGTGGTTATCTATAAGATGTGGTTATCTAAGCTCACGAGATGTGGTTATCTATGCTGATGACTTTTTCAATATGATCCCTATAGCAACTGGCCCTATATCTAGAATTGCCAGATGTGGTTATCTAAGCTCGTAAGATGTGGTTATCTAAGCCCGTAAGATGTGGTTATCTACATAGACAACTTTTTCAATATCATCCCTATACCAACTGGCCCATATCTGGAATCACCAGATGTGGTTATCATGACTTACAAAATGTGGTTATCTATGCCGGTGATTTTTTCAATCTGATCCCTATAGCAATTTGCCCCATTTTCTGGAATCATCAGATGTGGTTATCTAGACTCACAAGATGTGGTTATCTGCCCAGGCAACTTTGCCAATTTGATCCCTATAGCAACTGGTCTCATATCTGGAATCACCAGATTTAGTTATCTACAAGATGTGGTTATATCTGTACTATCTTTTTTTTTTTTTTCAAGCCTACTTGGGATCAGATGTGATTATCTGGACTCACAAGAAATGAATATTTGGGCTCACAAGATGTGGTTATCTGTGCCATCGACTTTTTCGGCAAATTCCAACTTTTCGGCGCCGGTAAACTTCCCGATGAAGTCCAATTTTCTGGCGCAGTGAACTTTTCCGACAAGAGTATATTATGTTCAGATAACCACATTTTCTGACTATATATAACCACATCTTGTGATTCCACATATGGTTATCTGCACCAATGGTTTTTCGGGCGAAGTCCAGCTTTTTGGCAAATTTTTCGGGGTTGGCGACTTTTCCGATGAAATTTTTGCGGTGACTTTTCCGGCGTCGGCGAAATTTCCGGCGATGGTATATTATGTAGTAAATTTAATGTGAGGGTATATTTGCCTATTACGGTGTACCTTACACCTTAGAAATATGAGGTGGATTAGACATGTTACAAAAGGCTATAATAGACCTTAGAGCAATTCCTTAAAATATAATAGTTTAGTTGTGAAGAAGCAAGACACTGACGTGAAAAAAAGATAC
This sequence comes from Vaccinium darrowii, assembly GCA_020921065.1. Taxonomy (NCBI): domain Eukaryota; kingdom Viridiplantae; phylum Streptophyta; class Magnoliopsida; order Ericales; family Ericaceae; genus Vaccinium; species Vaccinium darrowii. The sequence continues at coordinate 188,015 of CM037159.1, read as the reverse complement.
TTTAGCCAGATCCAAAGTTGGACTATGGGCCGGGGGGCCCAAGGCCACCCTCAATTTGCGAAAACCTATAATTACCTAAGTTTTTTCCCTAGCAAGACTTAACATGCCCATTATTCTTCATATATATATATAGTCAGGATTCTATCAGGACTCCCTGAATAGTCTTACGTCCACACCTCCCATCTCCAGGTCATTTGGTTGGGATCCGATCTGTTGGATGTGTTTAAAATGTATTTTGAACGATCTACCCGAGGATTTGTCAAAAAAAAAAACTCGGAAGGGCTTGATCCAAGCAGTTTTCGACAAAACTGCACATAAATACAAAAGATGTTTTTCAAAAGATGTTTTGTAACAATATTGTAAATTTTTAAACTTTATACTGTACAATGCTTTTCAAAAGATTTTTTTTTTCCAAATTGATTTCAAAAAAAGAACTTTGATAGTTTTTGACAAACTTATTTCAAACTATATTTTTTCAAAGTAACTGTTTATGAAACTTTGATTTTCAAAATTAATTTTTTGTAACAATATTTTCAAAAAGAACTATTTTTCTATTCAAAAAATATTTCTAATTGTGACAAGATTTTTTGAAAATAAAGTTTGAAAACAATTTTTCAAAAAAGCAGTATTAAATTTTTTTGAAAAAATATTTGATTTTTAGTTTTTTAAAAACATTTTTTTTATTTTGTTAGGTGTGTTCTCACTCACCGAACAAAAGTCGAGTTATCGGATCAACCTGATTTTTAAATGATCTAACCCTCATCTTACCAATAGTTTTTTTAAATATAATGTTATTTTTATCAAATTTTTAATTTCATAATTAATATCTATTTTCTTTTAAAATGGTTAGGGGAGCGCAAGTTTGTATGCAATTATAAGATAAGTTGATTAATAATTTCTATGCAAAATTAATCTTTTTGATATTGTAGCACTTTTTGAATTTATTATTGGCAAAATTAATATTGCCTTTCAGATGTTGTAATTTTTCCTTAATGTTGGTTGAACCAACCTTAAACTTGTAAGTCGGTCCCAAGAGTATTGGATAATACCTTTACAAGTTGTACTACTATACATGTCAGCCCACCAACTCGTTATTGGAGTGGAAGTCAATTGGTGTGCGTTTTCATGGTTTAGCACTCAGCATGTTTGAATGAGATCAACATATTCAATTCAAATTCTACAAGATAATATAAATAAAGATAGGGTAGGTATAAGATCAGAGTGCTAGCAAAATTGTTATAAAAGATGGACAAAGTATAATGATTAGTCTCGTCAAAAGTGTCATTAACAATGTTAATTGCTTTTCCACCGAAAGTGTACTCTCTGTTCGGTTTATTTTATTTTTTTTTTCCGTTATAGTTGCTTTTATTTTGTACAATCAGCTGCACATGGGTGTGCAAAATGGGAAATGGATGTGCAAATAAGGTGAAATGGGTGTTCTACAATACACAGTTTTTAAAATTACGAAAAATATTATAAATTGAAAGATATAGTCAATTGAAACAAAAAAGATAAAACGAATAAATAACAAACATAATGGAAGTATAATTACTCTTGTCAATAGTGCCATTAACAATGTTAATTGCTTCTCCACCAAATAATTACTCTTTTTTTTTTTGTCAATCGATAGAAGAGAGATAAATTATATCACATATGAAGTACAAAGTACCAACCGGGACACTATATGAATTGTGAGAGTCCACAAGACAACCAAGCCCAACAACTTAATCCACACAAGAAACAAACCCATAACAGAGTAGAAACAAAGTATGAAACAAAGAAAGGAAAAGCCCATGCATGCAGACAGGGAGATTCGAACTCCTAACCTACTAGTGAGATGCAAGAGCCCTAGCCAACTAAGCTAGCCCCGTTGGTTTTAGTTGATTTTATTGTGTAAAATCGTCTGCATTAGGAATTTAGTTCCTCTCCACGGCTTTCTCGCCACCCATCTACCACAACTTTTAAAACTCAATTGCCATGCCAGCACATTAGCGGCCTATTTGACGGAAGGATTTGGCTTTGGATGGATATAGAAGGAGGATCTTCCGTCTGTAAGCTGTACTCTACACACTGGATCATCTACTATGTAGAATAAAAGACACATGCACAACACACAATTATATCGTGCAAACATTGTCCATAATAGATTCTCATAAAAAAATAAAATAAAGCTTAAAGCAATTAAGAAGTCGCATTTCTTGACAATTTTCCATTTCTTTCCTTTCTGTCCCATGAGTTCCAAACATATTCTAAATTCGTCATAATTGCACCCTGTTTCCTTTAACGATTGAACCATGTTTCCTTTAACAACCGTAAGTTCAATGGTGGCTCCAAAATATTTTAATCGGGTGTTAAAGAATATAAAAAAATATTATAAATTAGTGTGAATAATGTGAACAAGTATTACAAAAATACTTAAGATGAACATTTGCTTGTTCACGATGAATTCTATATTTTGGGCCCATTAGTAAAGTTAAACAGGAGCATAAATACTCTAGTATACTACTATTTATTGAAGGAAGTTGTGTGAGAAAAAGCTTCAAATGGATCTTTTTCAATATATGCTCCTTATGAGATATAGAGTTTATTGTTTTCTAAGAAAAGCTAGAGCACGAAAATGATATCAGTAGACATTTTTTCCTTTCTATTGGATTAATTTGTGTGCTGATTTTTTGGGTTAGGTTTTCAAATATTTTTTGGTTGGGTTTTCAAGAAAGGCTAAACTACAATAAATCTTAAAAATATTACAAGAATTCTAAATCCAATTTTTTTTAAGAGTATTCAATTAACCACCGCATGTATAGGGTGGAGCCGCCTATGCGTAAGTTTGTCGTTCCAACATGTTTTGGTAGCCTTTTTGTTTCAATTTTTCTAAAAAATTAAAACTGATGGTGACCCGTCCTATAATTAATATATCTAACCAGCAATTTGTGTTGTGACCCTATGAAATTTTATATTGCACTTGGTTTCCTTTAACAATTGCACCCTGTTTCCTTTAACAACCATAAATTTGTCGTTGCCACTTGCCAACATGTTAATTTGGTAGCCTTTTTGTCTCAATTTTTTCTTAAAAAATAAAACTGATGGTGACTCATCCTATACTACAACAAAACCGTGCTATGGTGAGGAAAAAAAATTGTTTCTAGAGCATCACTTTTTGTCGCCTAAGGTATTAGCGAGGAAATATTTCCTCCCCCACTGTCCTCGCCTATACTGCGTCACAAATGATATTTGCGAGGAAAAATCATTTTCCTCGCCCATTGTAGGCAATTAGAGACGAATTTTTTCTCGCCATTTCTAAAAAAGGCAACAAATTTTTATGTCGCTAATTGTAGCCCAAAACAAAAAAAGAAGCTGTATACCCAACTTTCATTTTTGCTGGCGCTGAATTTCAAACCCACAACCACTTCTATAGCATGCCTAGCACCTATCCACCTCACCAGCATTGCAGTTTATTCCATGTTTGGACTATATAATATATATAGTAGTTTTCGTATCTTTTTCAATACACATATTAGATTCTTACACATTATTAGTGTCCAAGCTTTTGAGATTTTTCTCACTGCAACATTTTTTTTTGGCTAAAAGTGTTCAATGGCCTATGGGTTTCTAGCAATAACTTTTGTTGGACTAATATATTTTTTTTATTGTTCTAGTTTTTCTTAGATCGGAGTATGTAGTTGTTACGGAGTGAATAATTAATTTTTCTGTTAATATTTTGATCTATTTTCATTTGATTATTTGTAACGAAGAGAGAAATTTTAAAAAAAATTGCATAAATTCTGTATCGAAGTTTAAAAAATTAACGTAATCCATAATTTCTGAGCTTTTCACTTTTTAAAATAATTTCTTCAAGATCACTAATTAACAAAAAAAAAATGCATATCTAACAAAAAAAAAAAAAGAGTATTGTAAAGACAATGACAAAAATATTCAAGAAGTTGGGCTAAACAAAAAATAATCCATATTAAGAAAATACAAATTTAATTGCCAACGGGTACCATTTTTTCAAGAAAACCCGTATTGATTATCTTGGAATATGTTACTGAATTGTATTTGACCTCAAAGTTTAATTCAACTACTAGTAATGAAACATCCCAAATTCACTTAGGTCGATGCTAAATCTATTATTGTGATTGATTGTTAGAATTTTACTTTAAAGAACGAACTTTACTTTAATTAGAGGTAGAATTTAATTTATTTCTGGATTATTTATTAACCATGTTGCCTCTATCGTCACATTGCTGGATTATTGATTAACCATGATCATATAGGGAACATGGTTTTATATTTAACCATGTTTATTCTATGAAACAACACAAACTAGAATATCAATAAAGTGGCTAACCAGATCCGAAAAGTCAAAACCATGGAAGAAGAAGACGAAGAAAATTCAAGAAACAATCTTTTTCGTTTCTTTTTCTTTTATCAGAAGAAACAATCAATGAAAACTCAGAGGAAATCTAAAATCTAACTGAAATGAAATACCATTTATTAAGACATTCTTCATTGCAGAGGATGGCTTTCTACGGCCGCTGTGCGTGGACTATGAGGTTGATGACGAGAAGAAACAGCAATGGGATTGCCAAAATTGACGAGATCGCAGAAGAGGGATTTGACGACAACAAGATCGGCAAAGGGGTTCCGATCGATGGGTTGTGGCGGCAATCCAAGTACGCGGTTGTTGGTGGATGAAAATTAGCGTAACGGTTTGATCAGTGTCATCTCATCCTAAACGATCAAGAGAGAGAGAGGGAGAGGAGAGACATAGCTAAAATATTCTGAATTACTAGGAGAGAGAGAGAGAGAGAGAGAGAGAGAGAGAGAGAGAGAGAGAGATTCCCAGATAATTAAGTGGTGAAATCAGTTTGGTATTCCCGAATATTTTGGAACAGATTCCCGGATAATTTGGTACCCATAAATGTGGTTCAGTAAACAAATTAAGGAAATATAAAATTGCAAGATATAGATAATAAATAATGTTATTAATAAGGGCATAGTGGTCCGATTATTCACTTTCAGGATGGAATCATAAAGATTCAAATCTCATAGGATGAAATCATAATGGTAATATTGGTACAGGATGCTTAATTAAAATTTCCTATAAACAACAGGTATATTAAGTGCATAAATCTCAAAAGCAGCCAAACTGGCGAATAAATTTCTACTTTGAAGTTACTCCTATTTGAACTTAAAATCTCTCGCTTCCACTACGAAGTCACTTTGCAAATCGTTAATAATATTGCACAATTTAAAATATTAGCATTTTGCAATAATTTCTAAGTAATCTATATATAATAGATATAGTCGTATGCTTTATTTTGAAATAGCATCAATTTTTTGAAAATATAAATTTAATTAATAGAAGTTGTAAGGAATTACAAATTTTGTCGCCAACGGGTGCCTTTTGGCAATGAAATATGATTTTCCTCGCGAAAAGCTACTTTGTTGCGACAAAATATTTATTTCCTTGCCAAATCTTATCTTTCTGGCGAGTAAAATAATTTCGTCTGCATAGAGTACCTTTTGGTGAAGAAAATACGAGTTTTCTCGCTAAAGGGTACCAATTTGGCGACGAAATCCAATTTCCTAGCCCAAAAGTCTCATTTGCCGACGAACTCAATTTCCTTGCCATTTGACCAGCAATTTTAATTGACCCTTTGAAATTTTATATTGCACCTTGTTTCCTTTAACAACCGTAAGTTTGTCGTTGCCAACATATTTTGGTAGCCCTTTTGTTTCAATTTTTTCTAAAGAATTAAAACTGATGTGACCCATCGTACAATTAATATATCTAACAAGTAATTTGAAATGTGACCCTTTTGAAATTTTAAATTGCACCCGGTTTCCTTTAACAATTGCACCTTGGTACCTTTAACAACAGTAAGTTTGTCGTTGCCCACATGTTTTGGTATCCCTTTTGTTTTAATTTTTTCTAAAAAATTAAAACTGATGATGACCCATCATATAGTTAATAATAGGAGTATATCTAAACAACAATTTCAAGTGTGAACCTTTGAAATTTTATTGGGCTTGTAACTTTTACGTCATTAGGGACCGAACTAGGATTTCATATACGAGTGGGACACGACATGAACAAAAAAAAAAAAATTAAGGTTAAAGCATTTAAATGTTTGAACCTTTAAAAAATATCCAATATAAAATACAATAACTAGGCAGGACAAGGTGGCTCAATACTCAAGAAAAAAACAAATTAGCAAGATCGTTGACTAGGAAAAAAATTACACGACTATAATTAATAAGTTCCCCGACTGGATTAGATTTATGGATCTATCCCTGTAACTAGGTACGATTAACAAACCAAAAACAACTAAAGATGAAAAAATAAAAGTTTCTTCACGCCTTACCTCAACCATGCACCAGAATGGATGCGAAGGATGCCCCGGCCCTTAGATCCCAAAAGTTGTCAAAACTAATTTTCGTACCAATTTCCTTCTTGATGAAAATAACCAAAGGTATTTCTAAAGGATGGGAGAGAGAGTTGTGTGTGTGTTTTAAATCGAGTCATATTCCCCCTCCTTCATGTAATGGATTAGAAACGACGAATGATAAAAAAAAAAAAAAGAAAGAAGAAGAAAACTTTCTCATTTTTTATTTAGTGGGGTCACCATGTAAAGTTATACTATTTTTTTAATAAATGTTGTGGAGATTTCAACTAGGAGTGGCCTAGGTCCCCCTTAGCCAACCACTAGTTCCTTCATTGCACATGATAATTAATCAATTATACTCAAATTTCAAGAGTGATTTGTTAAAATATCAGGGGCGCACTACCTCATGTACTCATGCGGACTCCTACAGGAAAGTGGAACTAGTCTTACTGTCTTAGGGTCATTCTTGTGGCATTAATGCGAGCAAGTCCATCACTTTTAAGCTCCCAAAAATTTATCGGAAACATGTTAGAAACCGCTTGTTAGAAAATTGAGCAAAAAACTGATCAAGTGGTCTATTGGTATCCAATTGAACTGATTTTTTTACAGAAATCTAGAAAAACATAATTTAAATAAGTTTAGCGGCTCCAATCATTTGTGCAAAATCCCAAATTGAATCCAATACAACGTGATGTATATTTGGTGTGCACCAAATTAAATGATGTACCCATAGCTACCTTCCTTGTCTTTCTTTTTCTTTTTTTAATCAGCTACCTTACTTGCCATTATTTTCCCCCTGTAACCACCTGAAAGTTTCTCATTTGTAGTTTACCTGCAGGCTAAATAATGACACGTGATTATCACAATTAACAAATAAATTTAGACTTCGTAACTTGAGCGGCTGAGATTTAGGAGTTTGCTCCTTATAATGTATCCGGTTGAAATTTTTTATTGTGCAATCCGGATCACACACGCACAGAATCACGTACAATAAATCTGAGGAAAAACTCCGTCGATCTGTATATTATACAAAGACATGAAAAAACCTCTCCGGAGAGCAATAAATGGCTCCCACTCCGGCAGGGGGAGGCCACAACCGGCTCCCCCTCTCACACTCTCAGCCTATCCCGCTCACATTGTGCTACCACACTCTAAAAGAGAGACAACAAGAGCTATTTATAATCCTAAGGTAATTTCTAAGGAAATCCTAGCACACCTCCGGCCTAAGCCCATCCGGCCCACACAAGGTGGATCCCAACACTTCTTATGCGATATCAACGTTTGTGGTACTAGTTAATACGGTGTTTTGCCTTCATTTTGAATGGCTCCCAGTAGCAAGCCCGGAGAACCCAAAAACATACTCACGACTTATAGTATGATCATGTGCTGAAGTACCACATCATTGCTGATACTTGTGACATTTAGGGTACATATATGATATTTCATGCATCCTTTAAATTGTCTTGAATTCCTAGCATTTTTCATGTGCATGAAATTTCAAAACTTCAGCTTTGAATTTATAACCAGCGTTAGGGTTGCAAACGAGTCGAGTCTAGTTGAGTTTTTTTGTGCTCAAGCTTGACAAGCCAACTCTTAAAGAGCCAAGCCTGTTTTATGTACTAAAAAAGCCTCTATAACCAGTTGATCGAGCCTGTACATACAAGCCAATTTTATAGTGTAAAACTCGGCTCGTTTACTAAAGGAGTCCAAAACTTGAGGTCGAATTCGGCTCGATTACTACACGAGCCAAGTTTCGATTTGCTCACGAGCTGCTTATAGTTCCTTTGCAGCCTTAATTATTTTATAGGGTATTAATTTTAAAACCATAACATTTGTGTCTTTTTCAGTTTTTTGTCTTGAGATAATGAAATTTTGAACAAATATCATGAATTTCTATACAAATATTTTGTGTCTGCATGTGAATGTTATGAATTTCAAGCAAAATATAATAAAGCTTAACTTCTTTTTGAAAAATCAGTTCTTCGTCATGGAACTGCTGGAAAATGTCATGTCAACAAACAAGGTTAAAATAATTGCAAAATATTAAAGGAATCATTTACCACTAGTTGTGTGAATCATCGTTGATCTAGTCTTTCGGGTTCTTCTATTGTCAGCCTATTGAGCTGAGAAGAAAAAATCAAGAAAATAAAAAAAAAAACAAACTCCAATGTACCTTTTCACTTTTGTAAACACTTTCACACATTCCTGTACACATTTCAATAAACTTTTTAAGCCTTAATGTCAGCCCATTAGGCTGATTTTAGGATTTTCCTAGTCTTTTTTAGTATGGGGGCGCAACGTGACAAGAAAAAGATTAAATTAATCACAAAAGAAATCAATCGTTCAAAACATAATACTTAAATATGACCGACAGTTTTATAGATTATTTTATAATACAAAACATAATACTTAAATATGATTAATGGTGGTAAGGTTTGAAAAAACTCCCCCTCAATTTTCTCTTTAGATCGACACGAACAGTATATGTGTCTCACAAGAAAATACTATAATAAAATAGTATAGAGCACATGATTAACGTTTTGATAAGATAATAAGATTTGGACCCACCAAAAGAAAGTTGACATTATTTAAAATTTGCACTTAGCTTCTATCTTTTTCTTTTTAAATTCAATCGTTCAAATCATTTTGTTTAGATAAGAAAGGAGGCACTTAAGTTAACAAAACTATGAAGGTGACACTTAAATAATCTAAGAAAGGAGGCACTTAAGTTAACAAAACTATGAAGGTGACACTTAAATAATCCCAAGGATGATAAACAGAAATGTAGTTCATAAAGTTAAGCATAAGATGTCTGACAAATGGAAAATGAAAAGGAGGCACTTAAGTTAACAAACTATGAAGGTGACACTTAAATAATCCCAAGGATGATAAACAGAAATGTAGTTCATAAAGTTAAGCATAAGATGTCTGACAAATGGAAAATGAAAATCTAACTTTTATCAGGAAATTGGTGCTGTAAAATTGTTTCTCAGAAAATTACAGAAAAGTGAAAGTAAAAGAAAGAAAAAAAATCTGTATTTTTTTTTAGGCGTTTGTTTGATAAGAAAAATATGAGAAAGTTGGATAATAGTAGTTTAGTTGTACAGAAAACTTGTATAAAAAAAGATCTTGTGGTTTTGCTGGACAAGCTCAAGGAAATAAAAATCCTGATGGAAAAGTGATACCTTGGTTAATGATTCAGACGATTTAGTTTTGTAAGAAATCAATTTAAAATGGCATTGATGGAGTCATATTTCACACTTATATTTTTACAATAAGAAACACCTTACGTTTAATATCATATTTAGTATCCATAATGTAGTACGATAATGTTGGATCAACTTAAACTTTTGGAGAAAAAAAAAATTCTTTGTGGGCTTAGCCCTTGGTCTACATACAAAATTTGCATTTTGAATCGTCGACGTCAATTTATAATGGCAGAAAAAATGATTTGTGGATGGTAACCCTGTAGTAATGTCACTTGTGTCTAAACAACACGTACAAATCTGAAATAATACCGAGCAGATATCTCAAATGTCAAATTTTTGAAAATTCAGAACTCCAGCAAGCCCAGAAACTCATACCTCAATTTTTTTCTCTTTTCATTTTACTGTAAACGTGATCTTCCTTTACTGCATGAACACCCAAGACCAATCTTAAAATGGGCCACAAGATTCACAAGAAGGAATCAATTACTTGGAATTCTCTTTTCTGAACGTCAATTAATTGGAATTGAAATAAGGATCCATTCTAATAGTACTCTCTGTCTCTCTCGCTCTAGAGCAGCCCATAAACTTACTTGACTCCATTTCACTTTTGGCCCAGTGGTTTCAACCTCAATTCAAGACCGCAGGATGGCCCATTGGCCATAACATTGCATCTATTCCTTTCATAACATACAAATACTTTTGGGTTGTTCATTGTGATCAAAATTCTGACTCACCCCTCTACTCAAGATTGCTATTTTGCACACGACACTTCATCTCAGCCCTTTGGAATCAAGGGCTGAGATTAGACTATCCTGATCTCCTCCCACCCCATCTTTACTAGAGTTATCGCTCTCCCCCCCGGGCAGGCATTAACATGCACTTAATAGGGAACTAAGAACCCATCAGGGACCTACCTCTTCGGCGAGGGTCCTCTCCGGCGACTAACTCTCAACCTCTAAAGCCCAACCCAAATCCCACAACAAAACCTCTCAAATCCCACTTCAAATCTCTCCCCTTTCAACTTTAACAAATCACAGTCCTCACAAGATCCAAAAACCATCATTAATCTCAATCAATTTCTCATCAGATCATACACAAATTCAAATTCAAGATCCACAAAGAAGTCTCATTCGTTGGTGAAAAATACCCAAGAACAAAAAAAAAGGGCTAATTTTGACTTGTTGAATCAAGAAAATTGGAAAAGCTATTTCTCTACCTTTGATATATCAAAAGAGGAAAAGCTCACAAGCTCTAGTCCATACCAATGTCAAAACTCTGAATTCAAGCACCAATAAATAGAAGGGCCGACAGTAGATTGAGACACATCAACTCTAGCCAATGAAACCAGCGCATTGGGGAGATCTATACCCATCTCGTGTTGCTTCGAAGGCATTCGCACTCGGGTAATGCTAGAGGTTCAATTGGGGGTTTATAACGCATTGGCAATATTAACTTAGATCATTACACCCTTTTCCCTGTGACATTTTTCGTAGTTTGGTATTTTCGTGGGCTCGCCGGAGAGGACACTTGCAAGAGAGGTAAGTGCCTGAGATGGGTTCTCGGTTCCCAGTTAAATGTTACCGGTGAGAGAGAGAGAGAGAGAGAGAGAGAGAGAGAGAGAGAGAGAGAGAGAGAGAGAGAGAGAGAGAGAGAGATGTGAACTTTGAAGAAATGGAGCAAGAATCTCACATTACAAAACACTTGAATTTCAGATCTAGCTTATATAGCCTTAAACTCATCTACATCGACTTAGTGCTTATTAGTCTAAACCGACTTAGTACTAACACCCTTAACACAGCAGTTAAGCTAACTAACTGAACCACTACACAGTCACATGATCACTGAGCTGGCAACTGAGTCACTTGACCTCACTGAATAGACCTCTTGACTCTCTAACATACCCCCGCAAACTGATGCTGGCACTGGAGATAGCATCAGTTTGTCTCGAAGTAAAAGAAACCTAGCAATAGTTAAAGGCTTTGTCATTACATCAGCAACTTGAAACATGGAAGGAACATGACGAACTTGCAACTGTTTGAGAGCTATCCTTTCACGAACAAAATGAAAATCGACTTCAACATGTTTGGTTCTAGCATGAAATACTGGGTTGGTAGCCAATGCTAGAGCAGAAACATTATCACACCAAAGAATTGGCCAATGCTTTGTACTCTGCCTCTGTTGAGGAACGTGCCACTATTACCTGTTTCTTAGCTGACCATGAGATGAGATTAGGTCCCATAAACACATAATAACCCCCAATGGATCTCCTATCTTAAGCATCACCTACTCAATCTGCAGCTGAAAATGCAGTCAAACTAATAGAGCCCTTAGAAAACTGAAGGCCATAACCCAAGGATCCCTTAATGTATCTCAAAATTCGTTTTAACTGCGGTAAAATGTTTCTCTAGAGGATGATGCATGCGCTGACATACAGCGTTAACAGTAAAAGAAATTTCTGGACGAGTGAGTGTAAGGTACTACAAGGATCCAACCAGAGATCTATAGTGTTCTGGATTTGACAGAAGGGTGTGATCTTCAGTAGCAAGGGACTTAAGAGAAGATAGGGAGTCACAAGGCTTGCAATCTGTCATGCCTGCCTTTTCTAGAATAGAAATAGCATGTTTAGTTTGAGATAATAGCAGTCCAGCAGAAGTTTTCACAGCCTCTATGCCCAGAAAATAATGTAGTTGCCCCAGATCTTTAAGTGCAAATGATGAACTAAGTTGAGTAATCAAAGAATCAATCATGACAAAATTTGAACCAGTAATCAAGATGTCATCAATGTAGAGTAAAACATAAATAAAATCTGAACCTTTATGTAATACAAACAGAGATGAATCTGCCAAACTGTTTACAAATCCCAGAGTAATAAGACAAGAAGATAGCATATCATACCAGGCACGTGGTGCTTGTTTCAGACCATAAAGTGCTTTGTGAAGTTGACATACAAAATGAGGCTGTTAAGGATCCACATAACCTTGTGGTTGCCTAAGAAAAACCTGTTCTTGCAGAGTACCATGGAAAAAAGCATTAGAAATATCCAGTTGACGAATAGGCCAATCAAAATGAAGAGCTAAAGATAGAACCACTCTCACAGTTGGTTGTTTCACCACTGGGCTAAAAGTTTCTGTATAATCAACACCCTCAGTTTGTTGAAAACCTTGAACAACTAGCCTAGCTTTATACCTTGAAATGGAGCCATCAGAATTTCTTTTGATTTTAAAAATCCACTTACACCCAATTATGGGAGCTTCTGGGGGAGGTAATACCAATGTCCAAGTACCTTGACACATAAATGTTGTGTACTTTTCAGACATGACCTGTCTCCATTCAGAGAATCGCATTGCTTCTTTAAACGAAGTTGGTTCAATAAGAGGAGGAGATTGAACAAAGAGAGAGAAAGGAACTTTAGGGACTGAAATGCCACTTTTTGACTTGGTGATCATAGGGTGGTTGGAAACAATTAAAGGAGAAGTAGGAAGTGTTGTAGAAGAAACAATTTGGAATGAAGCAATTGGAGTAGGAAGTGTTGGAGGAGGAGAAGGGACTGTTTTAGTAGGAGGTAAGGGAGATGATAAAACAATAGGGACTCTCCTATGGAGGGAGGAAATATTGGGAGTACTAGATGGAAAAGGAGAATTAGAAATAGGAGAAGAAACAGAAGTAGGGGCAGGAACCACAAAATGAGGAATAGATGACATGGAATGAGAAGAAGAAGAAGAGGAATTAGACTTCACTAGAGTAGAGTAGGGAAAATCATTCTCCAAAAATTTGACATGTCTGGAGAGATATACATGATGGGTAAGGGTATCAAGACATCTAAACCCCTTAGTTCCTGGACTATACCATAGAAAGATGTAAGGAGTCGACCTAGCTTCAAGTTTATTGGGAACATAAGGTCTGAGCCATGGAAAACAACAACATCCAAAAGGTTTAAGGGGCATCGAGTCAGGAAGAGTATGATGGAGTTTGTGAAATGGAATATCAAATTGAATAGGAGCTTGAGGCAAACGATTGATAAGATGTACAACAATAGTAATGGCCTCTAACCAAAATTTAATGGGAAGATTGGCTTGTTGAAGGAGGGTGATTTCTGTTTCCACTATATGTGCATGCTTTCTTTCAGCAATACCATTCTGTTGTGGAGTGTAAGGACATGAAGTTTCATGAAAAATACCAAACTGGGAGAAGAAATATTTCATTATTTTGTTAAGGAACTTGCCACCACAATCAGATCTAATGGTCTTAATAGTGCGGTTGAAATGATTGGAAACAAAAGTACGAAATGCTTGTACATGAGAAGACACATCACTTTTGAAATGCAAGGGAAAAATCCAACAATATCTAGTAAATCATTAACAAGAAGCAAGTAGTATTTATATCCTGAAAAAGAAGGCATATGGGAAGGTCCCCATACATCCATGTGCAAAAGCTCAAATGGTGTGGTAGTAGAAGTGGTAGAAATAGAAAATGGGAGTTTATCGCTCTTGGCATTATTGCAAGCATAACACTCAAGATGCTAAATATAAGGAATGGGGAGATGGTACTTAGTAGATAGGTGTTGTAGAAGAGCTGTATGAGGATGCCCCAACCTCTTGTGCTAAAGATCTACTTTAGTGGTGTGACTGAAAAGAGCAGTAGGCTTAGTGGAGGCCCTAGAGGAAGGAAGTAGGGGATAGAGATCCTAATGGTAGGGTCCCTGATGAAGCACTTGATTGGTGAGTTGGTCCTGAACAACATACCCACAGGAATCAAAGATGATTTTTGCAATGGTTATCCTGAGCAAATTTGTGCACAGAAAGGAGATTATGGGAAATTTGAGACACATGCAAGATATTATCAAGTTTAAAAAGATGAGTGGGAGTAGGAAGCAACCCCTTACCTGAATGAGTGACAGGCACAGTCTGTCCATTTCCTACTGTCACAGCTGTTGGTGTTGCATAGCTTGGCATTGGTATATTAACTGCATCTCTTGTCTCATGAGATGTAGCCCCTGAGTCAAAGTACGAAGGCCCTGATGAAGAAGGTAATGGTGGAGTAATCTATGATTGAATGACAGCACTGGAGGGACCATAATACTGAGGTTGTGGGGACTGTTGAACACTAAGAGTTGTGTGAACATTGGGATTGTAGTTGACAGGACCATAGGATTCATAGTGAGGGGCAGGAGATGGTGTCATATGTGGTGGAAAAACAGATCCACTATTATCAAAGTTTCCTTAAGATGTGAGCGTAAAAGTCTATAGTGGATGGGTCATAGCAGGCACAAACCCCTGTGCTGTACTCCTGCCAAAACCAGTAGTTGATTGACTAGTCCCAGAGAAAACTGGTCCAATATTTGAGTAAGGAGACTGTGACAAAACTGGCCCAGTATTTGAGAAAGATGAGGACTGCATAGTCTGTTGTCTATAAGGCCTATACCCCAAGTTATGTCTATGATAACAAGTGGAGGCTTCGTGATTTGTTTTCCACAAATCTGGCATTCACCATTGGACCCAGAGGGAAAAGGAAAGTCCTATTGAAAACCACCTTTAAAAGACTGTTGCCCTCTGTTCCTGTTACCATTTGAGTAATTCCTATTGTTGTTCCTGTTTCCTCCATATGTATTCTGTCCAAAATATGGCATCTGGGCATTATTAGAAGAATATTGTGGAGCTTGAGATCCAAAAGTCACCAGAAACGGATACTGTTGTGCTTGAGATTGCACCCTAGGCATGAGATTGGTAGCAGAATTAGTCATTCCAAGAGTAACACTTGTAGAAGAAGGCATACTATTGTGTTGATCAACTAGAATGGTGGTAAGGTCAATTTGTTTAGAATTCTAGCATAGATCTTCTGTCATTAACATTGAACATAGACCACTGAAAGTAAGGGGAGTTGTCTGTGCCTTAGTTCTTATGGCTTGTCTGAATGTACGATACTCACTCCCTTCTAAACCACGAAGAGTATGAAATACTAGTTCCTCATCATCCATATGACACTCAGACGCTTCCAATTTGAGTAGAATCCCTTTAATGTAATCCAGATACTGTTCCATCGACGTATTCTTTTTCAATGTATAGAGGCGATTCTTGAGTTCTTGTATGTGTGTTCATGAGAGTACACTAAATTTCTCTTTCAATTTGGACCACAGATCATGTGTATGTTTCGCACCAACAACATGAGGCAAATTTTGTGGGGTAAGAGTAGCAATTATACAACATAACAACATTCGATCTATAGTTTCCCATTTGACAAACTCTGGATTTGGAATCTTGTTCCCAGAGGTACCTAGGGTTTGAGATGCCGGAACTTCAACAGTTTCACTCGTATATTCAAATAAACAATTTGATTTCAAAGCATTTTCAATTTGTAATTTCCATGTAAGATAGTTTGACGATTCTAACTTTACTGTAACAAATGAGGCTTATTTACCTTTTTAGTCCCCAAAGTATTAGTGAGTGGCCAATTTCGTCCCCAATCTAAACATTTGTCCAATTTCATCCCCAATGTTTAAAATTCATGTCAATTTGGTCCCCACCCCTAACGCCGTTCATCTAGTCCGTTAAAATGAAGGGCATAAGTGGTATTTCACTAAAAACATAAAATAAAAATAAAAAAACAAAAAAAACAAAAAACAAAAACAAAAAATTGAGGTGGGTTTGGATAGTCGGAATTCCACTGCTACTACCTCACCGAGATCCATTTGCGGCATAGGAATAGCTTGATTGAGAAATCCCAATGCCATGGAAGGAAGCAAGGCCAATTGTTTTTTACAAGGCCATGGAGCACCACTGCGAATCACCGTGGTCTTTTACAAGCCAATTTACAACAGACAATCAGACCCCTTTCCATTCACATATCAATCCCCTCTCATCAGAAGACGGCACCAACGAGCTCTATATACGATCGTCCAGTTGTTCCTCACCTCCTCCGACAGGCGCCGCCTCAGCCTCAACCGCTCCCTCAACTCCTCCGCCGTCACTTTCAGCCATTCCAACAACGACCGCCTTGTCGACAACATGTTGTCAATCAACCCAGACCTTCTCGTGGCGCCCATTGCCTGAACAAAAACAGAGGTTTCACTCTCAAAATAAAAAAACAAGACAAAACCCCATTGCTAGAAAATTATGGCAGATCTAACCGATTTTGAACACGGGCAATGTTTTTACCATAAAATAAGTCGGGCTTAGAAACGCATGTACTTGGTACGGGCCACCCGGGACTGGTAATCGAGCATGATTGCTGCCATAGCGATGTCGTCGGTGCCGCCGGAGAGTGAAGGGGATTGGGATCTAAGAAGCCGGATTGCGTTGGTTTTTGAGGCGGCGGAGGAAGCGCGGGCTTTTGAGGAGTCTCGGAGCTGGAGCAGGAGTTAGGCTATGTTTGAAAATTGAGGAAAGAAATAGAAAAGAAGGGAAAATTAAAAAAATTTCCCCTCATTTGTTTCGTTTTCATATAGAAGGAGAAAGGAAAAAGAAGAGAAAAGAGAAGAAAGGGAAAAGTAACTACTTTTTTTTTTTCTCTTATTCTGTCTTCCATGATTGCAAATTTTCCTCTTTTTCACAAACCAAGCAAAAGAAAAAAAAGAGGTTTCTTTCCCAATTCTTTCCTACTTCTCTTCTTTTATTTTCTCTTCTCTTTCTCTTCTCTTCCACAACTTCCAAACACAGAGTGCAGCGGTGGATGTCGGGTACCAAATTGAGGAGGCAGAGGGAGTGTAGTTTCTCGTGGTCACCAACAGATCGAGAAGGAGGAGAACATTACTTTACCTTTTTGTCAAGAAGGGAAAGAAGATTACCTTTACCTTTTTGTTGAAGCAGATCTGGAGGAGGAAGGGGAAAGAAGATTACCTTTACCTTTACCACTTATGCCCTTCATTTTAACGGACTAGATGAACGGTGTTAGGAGTGGGGACCAAATTGACACAAATTTTAAACATTGGGGATGAAATTGGATTAATATTTAAATTGGGGACTAAAAAGGTAAATAAGCCAACAAATGATTGAAAATTGGCAATCAAAAAAGTTAGAGAAGGAGGCAAGTACTCTGTAGATGACGATGACGCCATTGTTGTTCCAGAAATGTAGAGAAGAAGATAATACACGAGGATCGATTAAAGGCTTCTGACTTGCATCTTGAATAGCTCTGATACCATGTGAACTTTGAAAAAATGAAGCAAGAATCTCACATTACAAAACACTTGAATTTCAGATCTAGTTTCTTGATTACAGAGAAAAGCAACAAGATGTAGCTTATATAGCCTTAAACTCATCCACACCGACTTAGTGCTTATTAGTCTAAACCGACTTAGTAACTAACACCCTTAACACAACAGTTAAGCTAACTAACTGAACCACTACACAGTCATG
>CM037159.1:100880-169966 GCA_020921065.1 Vaccinium darrowii | reverse complement strand
TTATATTGGATATTTTTTAAAGGTTCAAACATTTAAATGCTTTAACCTTAATTTTTTTTTTTTTTCATGTCGTGTCCCACTCGTATATGAAATCCTAGTTCGGTCCCTAATGACGTAAAAGTTACAAGCCCAATAAAATTTCAAAGGTTCACACTTGAAATTGTTGTTTAGATATACTCCTATTAATTATATGATGGGTCATCATCAGTTTTAATTTTTTAGAAAAAATTAAAACAAAAGGGATACCAAAACATGTGGGCAACGACAAACTTACTGTTGTTAAAGGTACCAAGGTGCAATTGTTAAAGGAAACCGGGTGCAATTTAAAATTTCAAAAGGGTCACATTTCAAATTACTTGTTAGATATATTAATTGTACATGGGTCACGTCAGTTTTAATTCTTTAGAAAAAATTGAAACAAAAGGGCTACCAAAATATGTTGGCAACGACAAACTTACGGTTGTTAAAGGAAACAAGGTGCAATATAAAATTTCAAAGGGTCAATTAAAATTGCTGGTCAGATGGCAAGGAAATTGGGCTAGGAAATTGGATTTCGTCGCCAAATTGGTACCCTTTAGCGAGAAAACCCGTATTTTCTTCACCAAAAGGTACTCTATGCAGACGAAATTATTTTACTCGCCAGAAAGATAAGATTTGGCAAGGAAATAAATATTTCGTCGCAACAAAGTAGCTTTTCGCGAGGAAAATCATATTTCATTGCCAAAAGGCACCCGTTGGCGACAAAATTTGTAATTCCTTACAACTTCTATTAATTAAATTTATATTTTCAAAAAATTGATGCTATTTCAAAATAAAGCATACGACTATATCTATTATATATAGATTACTTAGAAATTATTGCAAAATGCTAATATTTTAAATTGTGCAATATTATTAACGATTTGCAAAGTGACTTCGTAGTGGAAGCGAGAGATTTTAAGTTCAAATAGAAGTAACTTCAAAGTAGAAATTTATTCGCCAGTTTGGCTGCTTTTGAGATTTATGCACTTAATATACCTGTTGTTTATAGGAAATTTTAATTAAGCATCCTGTACCAATATTACCATTATGATTTCATCCTATGAGATTTGAATCTTTATGATTCTATCCTGAAAGTGAATAATCGGACCACTATGCCCTTATTAATAACATTATTTATTATCTATATATCTTGCAATTTTATATTTCCTTAATTTGTTTACTGAACCACATTTATGGGTACCAAATTATCCGGGAATCTGTTCCAAAATATTCGGGAATACCAAACTGATTTCACCACTTAATTATCTGGGAATCTCTCTCTCTCTCTCTCTCTCTCTCTCTCTCTCTCTCTCTCTCTCTCCTAGTAATTCGGAATATTTTAGCCATGTCTCTCCTCTCCCTCTCTCTCTCTTGATCGTTTAGGATGAGATGACACTGATCAAACCGTTACGCTAATTTTCATCCACCAACAACCGCGTACTTGGATTGCCGCCACAACCCATCGATCGGAACCCCTTTGCCGATCTTGTTATCGTCAAATCCCTCTTCTGCGATCTCGTCAATTTTGGCAATCCCATTGCTGTTTCTTCTCGTCATCAACCTCATAGTCCACGCACAGCGGCCGTAGAAAGCCATCCTCTGCAATGAAGAATGTCTTAATAAATGGTGGTTTATTTGGTATTTCATTTCAGTTAGATTTTAGATTTCCTCTGAGTTTTCATTGATTGTTTCTTATGATAAAAGAAAAAGAAATGAAAAAGATTGTTTCTTGAATTTTCTTCGTCTTCTTCTTCCATGGTTTTGATTTTTCGGATCTGGTTAGCCACTTTATTGATATTCTAGTTTGTGTTGTTTCATAGAATAAACATGGTTAAATATAAAACCATGTTCCCTATATGATCATGGTTAATCAATAATCCAGCAATGTGACAATAGAGGCAACATGGTTAATAAATAATCCAGAAATAAATTAAATTCTACCTCTAATTAAAGTAAAGTTCGTTCTTTAAAGTAAAATTCTAACAATCAATCACAATAATAGATTTAGCATCGACCTAAGTGATTTTGGGATGTTTCATTACTAGTAGTTGAATTAAACTTTGAGGTCAAATACAATTCAGTAACATATTCCAAGATAATCAATACGGGTTTTCTTGAAAAAATGGTACCCGTTGGCAATTAAATTTGTATTTTCTTAATATGGATTATTTTTTGTTTAGCCCAACTTCTTGAATATTTTTGTCATTGTCTTTACAATACTCTTTTTTTTTTTGTTAGATATGCATTTTTTTTTTGTTAATTAGTGATCTTGAAGAAATTATTTTAAAAAGTGAAAAGCTCAGAAATTATGGATTACGTTAATTTTTTAAACTTCGATACAGAATTTATGCAATTTTTTTTAAAATTTCTCTCTTCGTTACAAATAATCAAATGAAAATAGATCAAAATATTAACAGAAAAATTAATTATTCACTCCGTAACAACTACATACTCCGATCTAAGAAAAACTAGAACAATAAAAAAAATATATTATTCCAACAAAAGTTATTGCTAGAAACCCATAGGCCATTGAACACTTTTAGCCAAAAAAAAAATGTTGCAGTGAGAAAAATCTCAAAAGCTTGGACACTAATAATGTGTAAGAATCTAATATGTGTATTGAAAAAGATACGAAAACTACTATATATATTATATAGTCCAAACATGGAATAAACTGCAATGCTGGTGAGGTGGATAGGTGCTAGGCATGCTATAGAAGTGGTCATGGGTTTGAAATTCAGCGCCATCAAAAATGAAAGTTGGGTATACAGCTTCTTTTTTTGTTTTGGGCTACAATTAGCGACATAAAAATTTGTTGCCTTTTTTAGAAATGGCGAGAAAAAATTCGTCTCTAATTGCCTACAATGGGCGAGGAAAATGATTTTTCCTCGCAAATATCATTTGTGACACAGTATAGGCGAGGACAGTGGGTGAGGAAATATTTCCTCGCTAATACCTTAGGCGACAAAAAGTGATGCTCTAGAAACAATTTTTTTTCCTCGCCATAGCACGGTTTTGTTGTAGTATAGGATGAGTCACCATCAGTTTTATTTTTTAAGAAAAAATTGAGACAAAAAGGCTACCAAATTAACATGTTGGCAAGTGGCAACGACAAACTTATGGTTGTTAAAGGAAGCAGGGTGCAATTGTTAAAGGAAACCAAGTGCAATATAAAATTTCATAGGGTCACAACACAAATTGCTGGTTAGATATATTAATTATAGGACGGGTCACCATCAATTTTAATTTTTTAGAAAAATTGAAACAAAAAGGCTACCAAAACATGTTGGAACGACAAACTTACTGATAGGCGCGCAATATTCCATATATAAGCGCCTAAGTAGGGGGGTTTAGCGCGTTAGACGTGCGGTTTAATGTTATTTTTCTGTTTAATGCGCGCACGGTGGTGTTTTGGTGTTTTCATGAATTTTCCAGGGAAAAGGATGACTTTGGCGCGCTTTTTGCATGGCTTGAAGTGGAGTTGGCGCGGGGAGCAAGGCTTGGGAAGGTTGATTTTGAAATGCCCGAAGCCAATTAGTATCGATACCCCTATTTTCCGTATCAATACTAATCGGCTAGCGAGGGAGCAATTTATGCCCGAAGCCAATTAGTATCGATACCCCTATTTTCCGTATCAATACTAATCGGCTAGCGAGGGAGCAATTTCTGCCCGAAGCCAATTAGTATCGATACCCCTATTTTCTGTATCGATACTAATCGGCTAGCGAGGAAGCAATTTCGGTCCAGAAGGTTTAGTATCGATACCCTTATTAGGGGTATCGATACCGAGAGCTTACGGAGGCATCAGATTGGATACTACGTCGTTTTATTGGTCATAGAACTAATTCCTTAACGATTTCAGTCGGTTTTTCATTAGGATTACTTAGTAAGTATAAATACTAAAGTTAAAACCCATTCTAGGGTTACACAATTTTTACGTAGACTTTTGTTTCGCAAGTTTTTCGGCTCAAGATCTGAAGTTCTTTGTTCGTCGCTTCGCATTCAAGTTTAATTTCCAGATTTCCAGTGCCTTGTTACTTTGCGGGTTATTAATTAAATTCGAGTTTCTATCTTTGCAACTACGGTATTGTTTTCTATTGTTTCTCGTATTTTAATTCCAAGCATGTCTGGATCTAAGATTATTATGATTTCTGCAATTGATTTCAATATGTGTGAGTAGTCGTATTGAGTGCGGCCGCGGGACAAGGTGTCCCGTGGCTAGGCTAATTTGCGTTCCACCTCGGTGCCGAATCATTCAAATTAATGCGCAGTTTTTCAATACGAAATCTCTTCTAACAAACAAACCCGGCATTGCCAATTCCAAATGCGCACAGTGGTTGGTGACAAGTGGTGCGCATTTGTTGGGAATTCTTTTCATATTGTTAAACCTATTAATTAAATTATTGTGGCCCGAGTGAATGTGGATTAGGCTAGTTGCGGACGCTGTAGTGCCCACGGCTGTGCTCTTCTGTTCTAATTAAGAGTCCAATAATTTAATCAGTTTAATTTAGTTAATTAAATCAGTCATCTGAACAAGGGGTGGCTACCTGAGAGCCATTTGCAAACATAGAATCTAGCATTGTTTGGGTCAACACCGTAGACCGTCTCTGTGGTTCGACTCCGGTACTTCCGGATTTATTGTGCTACACCGGTCGATAGTCCTACGCTTGGGACGAAATTCTAAGTTAATTTTCAATCACTCGAACGGTCAAGCACTTACGCATAGGCGGCTCCACCCTATACATGCGGTGGTTAATTGAATACTCTTAAAAAAAATTGGATTTAGAATTCTTGTAATATTTTTAAGATTTATTGTAGTTTATCCTTTCTTGAAAACCCAACCAAAAAATATTTGAAAACCTAACCCAAAAAATCAGCACACAAATTAATCCAATAGAAAGGAAAAAATGTCTACTGATATCATTTTCGTGCTATAGCTTTTCTTAGAAAACAATAAACTCTATATCTCATAAGGAGCATATATTGAAAAAGATCCATTTGAAGCTTTTTCTCACACAACTTCCTTCAATAAATAGTAGTATACTAGAGTATTTATGCTCCTGTTTAACTTTACTAATGGGCCCAAAATATAGAATTCATCGTGAACAAGCAAATGTTCATCTTAAGTATTTTTGTAATACTTGTTCACATTATTCACACTAATTTACAATATTTTTTTATATTCTTTAACACCAGATTAAAATATTTTGGAGCCACCACTGAACTTACGGTTGTTAAAGGAAACATGGTTCAATCGTTAAAGGAAATAGGGTGCAATTATGACGAATTTAGAATATGTTTGGAACTCATGGGACAGAAAGGAAAGAAATGGAAAATTGTCAAGAAATGCGACTTTTTTTTTTTTTTTTTGGAACAGGTTATAGTATTAAAGCCCCAAGCAAAAGGGGAAAGAACAAACAAAGAAACAGGAACAACAGAAAACAAACAAGCCAAGCAGAAAAGCAAGGCCAAAAACACAAAAACCAGTGACTAGGAACAAGCCCAGCAGCAAGAGGACAGAAACCAATCAGCTAAGAGTGGTTGGTTGAACCTGTTGAAGCACATAATCAGGGATACCCCAGGCAGAGCAAATAGACTGGTTAGTGGCAGTTCTGGACATTTTCCTCCAAGAGCAAGCACAAGCTCTCACCTCCTCCCTAATCCTCCTGATCACGGAATTGGGATTCATACCTTGTTGACGAAAGATGCGCGAGTTTCTTTCCTTCCAAATGAAGTAGATAGTAGCCGCAAGGCTGAGTTTGTACAATCTACTCTTCATCGAGTTCCCGTTGCCGAGGAGGGCCCCCCACTGAATTTCAGAACCAAGGGTAGTGGAAGCTGGACCATATCCACAGAAAACTTTCACATGCGACCAAACCATCGAAGAAAAGGAGCATTCAAAAAATAAGTGATTATGAGACTCAATGCCCCCATGGCAAAGGACACAGCTGCAATCGGAAGTGATGCCCCAAGATAACATTCTGTCTTTGGTAGAAAGCCTATTCAGAATAGCGACCCAAAGAATGAAAGACCAACGGGGGATGTGCTTCTTATGCCAGACTATAGAGTGCCATACCACCTCTTGACTACTAGATCTGAGCGCTAACCAAGCAGACTTGGCAGAGTAGGTCCCAGTGGGAGTCAAAGACCAAACCACCCTGTCCTCCAGATCGATAAGGGGTAAAAGATCCCCAGCAGTGCCAGCAATAATCTCGTTTGTAGTGGCATTCCTACCCCTCGGCCATCTCCACCTACCATTGACAATAATGGAATCAACCTTAGCAAAGAGAGACCTACCAAGGTTGAAAACCACTCTATCACCGAACTTCTGAAAAAGAGGACCCAAAGTGTGCCAGTTATCTAGCCATAAGAAAGTATCTTGGCCGTTGCCAATGATAGATTTAATGAACCTCTGTCCTTGCGACCTAAGGCCGAAGATTTTCCTCAAAGTCCATGAGGAGTCAGAGGGAAGCTGCATATGCCAAATAGAATGGTTTTTTATCACAAAAAAATGAACCCATTTCACCCAGAGAATGTCCTCCTTTTTGCACAGAGCCCATAAGTGTCTAAGCATGGACGCTGAGTTCCATTCCTTTAGCCTTTTAAAGCCCAAGCCTCCCTCAGATTTAGGGACGCAAACAGTTTGCCACGCAACTTTGACCCCAGCTGGTCTAAGCTCCACCCCGTTCCAGAGGAACGCATTGAGAACGCCTTCTATTTCCATCATCATCTTGTGGGGGATGATGAAAATAGAGGACCAATAAACCTGAATGCTAAAGAGGACCGAGCTGATCAGCTAGCTTCTGCCACCATAGGACAACAACTTATTGGACCAGGATTGAACTCGCTTAAGCATCTTGTCTTTGAGAGCCAAGCAATCAGAATACCGAAGCTTTGTTGAGATCAAAGGGACTCCAAGGTACTTGACAGGCAGGGTAGCCTCTGGGACATCCAGAATAGAAAGCAAGATCTCTTTACAATCCAGAGAAACACCCGCAAAGAAACAGGCACTCTTCGAAAAATTTGGTTCCAGACCGGAGAAGTGATGAAAATCCTTCAAGACATCCCTAATAGATCCAAAAGACAGGGCGTCAGCTCCACAGAGAATGAACATGTCGTCTGCAAAAACTAGATGAGATAGGCCAATGGCTGAGCATCTCGGATGGAACGAAAAACCCCCTTGACTGATTTTGAAGTTAAGAAGACCAGAGAAAGCTTCCATAACAAGGAGGAAAAGGTAAGGGGAGATAGGGTCCCCCTGCCTAAGGCCCCTCTTACCAGGGAAGAAGCCTTTCAGTTCCCCATTAATTAAAACAGAGAAACTAGGGGAAGTAATACATGCCTTGATCCATTGGATATACAAGTCAGGGAACTCCATAAGCCTCATGATATCAAGCACGAAATCCCAGTCCACACTATCATAAGCCTTCATAATGTCCAATTTAAGAGCACATCTAGGGGCCCCCTGATCCCTGTGATAACCTCTAACAATCTCTTGCATTAGTAGAATATTGTCGAAAATAGATCTACCTTTGATAAAAGCCGACTGAGAAGCACTAATAATATTGGGGAGAACAATCTGGATTCTATTAGCCAAGAGTTTGGAGATACATTTATAGGTGATATTGCAGCACGCAATAGGCCTATAGTCCCTTATGGTGTTTGGGGCAGCAGACTTTGGCACCAAGGTGATAGCAGTGGCATTCCAACTACGAGGCAAGATACCATTCTCAAAGAAACATTTGATGCCCGCAACAAAATCTTCCCTCACCACGTCCCAATTTTCGATGAAGAAAGCAGAGTTAAAACCATCAGGCCCAGGGGCCTTATCCTTTTTAATGGATTTGAGAGCAGCCCAAATCTCATTTTCAGTCACAGGAGCTACGAGGCCATCACGCAGGTCATGGGGGACCTTATGGAGAAGAGCGGTATGCAAGGCTTCGCTAGGGTCCCATTTACCAGCAAAACCAGTGCCTAACAACCCTTGAAAGTAGCCTAGGATCTCAGCCTCAATAGCATTAGGATCCTCCAACCGAACTCCCTGGTCAGTAGCCAAGCTGAGAATAGAATTCCTAACTCTGTGGGCATTCATTTTATGGTGGAAAAACCGAGTATTCTTATCCCCTAGAGCTAACCAGGAAATTCTAGACTTTTGTTTCTTATAAGATTCTTCGGCAACAGACAAGGAGTAATATTGCTGAACAAGATCCTTTTCAAGGTCACACAAGAAGTTGTCAAGGGGAAACCTGAAACACAAATCCTGGATCTTAGAGAGGTTATCCTTAGCGAGAGTCACTCTACCACTGAGATGATTGAAGTTCTGTTTGTGAAAAGCCTTAAGCAGGGGCTTAAGTCTTTTAAGTTTGTAGCTGAGGTAGGTCAAGGGGTTACCTTGGGCAGGCTCTCGCCAAGAAGACGACAGGATACCCTTGAATCTGCCATCCAGCATCCAAAAGTTGAAAAATCTAAAGGGGCAAGCCTTAAATTTATTGGGGAGAACCGTCAAAACTAGAGCACAGTGGTCAGAGATGCCAGGAGCGAACCCAACAACTTCAGAGTCCCTGAAAAGATCCAGCCATGCGTCATTAAGCAGCACTCTGTCCAGCCTACTTTTTATTGCACCATTCCCTCCCCTCTTGTTGGACCAAGTGAACCAGAAGCCTTTAGTTACCATCTCTTGCATATTGATGTCTTCAATACACTTGTTAAAATCAGCAGAGGCAATGGGGTCAAAACCCTCTACACGTTCTTTTGGGTGTCTCACCACATTAAAATCACCCAAGATAGTCCAGGCAGCAGTCCCCAATTGAGGGAACAAGAAACTTAAATCCCTCCATAATCTGACCCTCTCCCTCGCGAGGTTCATACCATACACAATGGACACAAAAAAAGTCTTATGCTCAGCCACTGCTACTGCTGAAACAGTAACCAGCTGGGGGGAGCAGAAAACCAAAGAAACGGATAGGAGTTGAGGGTCCCAACCAACGATGATCCTTGCCGTATGCAAGCTACCCAAATTATGAAGATATTGCCAGCCAATAGGAAAACATCTAGATGTAGAACCAACCAGATTTTCCGTCCTGACTTTAGTCTCAATCACTCCAAAAAGGGAGAGTTTGTTCTTAGCGATGAAGGAACAAACCTCTCTCTGTTTCACGGGGTCATTAAGACCCCTAATATTCCAACAACCGATTTTAGTCATAATAATAGGGATAAGGGGAGTTACTGACCCCCACCCTTGCCCTTACCCTTCTGCTTCCTCTTTCCCCTCTTTGGGGCAGACTGATCCCTTACCTCAGGAAGGGGAACAGAACTAGCAGGAAGGGGGGTGACCTCGTCTATAACCGGCAAATCTGAGAGAGGGGAGAACATATTACCAGCCAAAACCGCAGTGCCAACACTCAAAGGGCTAGTTGAGGGACCTTCCTTCTCTAGCTCCTGCCCCTCAGAGGGCATCGATACAGACTCCTTCCCCAGAGTATTAGAGGCCTCCACCGCTGCCATACGAGTCGCATACTGGTCCAAAATGCTGTTAATAGCAGCCACATCACCTATATGGATTTCTGAAGGGGGAGAGGGGTACTTAGGGGAGCAAGGACTCCTAGGGGGCCTCTCCCCGACCTCAGCCCCACCAGGACCAGCGGGAATTTCATTGCCCCCACCAGCAGGTTCCTTAACACCCAAACCTGGGCGCTTACCCACACTTCCAGCAGCCGCAGTGTCCCCTCCAGCTGGGGGTTTAGAGCTCGATACATCCACAGTCCTATTCCTGGGGCAATGTTTATCAGAGTGACCGAACACCTTGCAGCTGGAGCATTTCAAGGGGTACCACTGGTACTTAATATTCACGACAATTACATCTCCATTAGGACAATTAAGTTCAAAAGAGTCTGGGAAAGTAGAATTGATATCTACCTCAACGCAAACTCTGGCATAGTTCAGTCTCTTGCACTTTTCAGTAAGCTCATCTGCATACATGGGCTTACCCACAGAGCTGGCAACAAAACTTAATCCCCCAGCTGTCCAATACTCCAAGGGGACATTATAGAATTGAACCCAAATAGGGACTGATTGGAACTGGTCCTTTACTAGCTCCATACAAGGTCTCCATTGTTTCAGCACCAACATCCTTCCTCCAAAAAACCAGGGGCCAGCCTCTAGCACTTTGTCCAGTGCACAATCAGATTCAAAAAGGAAAAAAAAGAAGCCATGATTATTTGCCATGACTTCCCTAATACCAAAATGCTTCCATACCTTCAAGGCTATGCTTTGCACCACAAGGAAAGGGAGCTTTTTATCCAGAAAATGGCCAACCAAACAGGTTTTCCATTTATTAATACCTTGTTCTTCCACCTCAGAGGAGGGGGAGACAACAATTTTGTCGTTCAAAACCAGGGGGGGGAAATTCCAGCTGTAGCCGGCCTTGATTTGCCGTATTCCCAACCAGACAGTCCTTCCAGGGGGTTCCCGTCGAGGGCTCGACCGCAGCATCTCCGACCGCAAGAGCAGGGGGCACGGAGCAAGGTGGGGAAAGTAAGGTCGGAGGAACGGGAGAGGAAGCCATCACCGAGCAGGGAAAGGGAAGGGACGAAGGAGAGAGAGAGTGAGAGAGGGTGGGGCGGGGTATGAAGCCGAGCGGCGGCGGCGGAGGGGGGGGGGGCGCCTAGGGTTCGCACATCGCGACGGGAGTGGATGAAAGTTTGTTCTCTTGTGTCTAGGTTAATTGCTTTAAGCTTTATTTTATTTTTTTATGAGAATCTATTATGAACAATGTTTGCACGATATAATTGTGTGTTGTGCATGTGTCTTTTATTCTACATAGTAGATGATCCAGTGTGTAGAGTACGGCTTACAGACGGAAGATCTCCTTCTATATCCATCCAAAGCCAAATCCTTCCGTCAAATAGGCCGCTAATGTGCTGGCATGGCAATTGAGTTTTAAAAGTTGTGGTAGATGGGTGGCGAGAAAGCCGTGGAGAGGAACTAAATTCCTAATGCAGACGATTTTACACAATAAAATCAACTAAAACCAACGGGGCTAGCTCAGTTGGCTAGGGCTCTTGCATCTCACTAGTAGGTTAGGAGTTCGAATCTCCCTGTCTGCATGCATGGGCTTTTCCTTTCTTTGTTTCATACTTTGTTTCTACTCTGTTATGGGTTTGTTTCTTGTGTGGATTAAGTTGTTGGGCTTGGTTGTCTTGTGGACTCTCACAATTCATATAGTGTCCCGGTTGGTACTTTGTACTTCATATGTGATATAATTGATCTCTCTTCTATCGATTGACAAAAAAAAAAAAGAGTAATTATTTGGTGGAGAAGCAATTAACATTGTTAATGGCACTATTGACAAGAGTAATTATACTTCCATTATGTTTGTCATTTATTCGTTTTATCTTTTTTGTTTCAATTGACTATATCTTTCAATTTATAATATTTTTCGTAATTTTAAAAACCGTGTATTGTAGAACACCCATCTCACCTTATTTGCACATCCATTTCCCATTTTGCACACCCATGTGC
Source organism: Vaccinium darrowii (assembly GCA_020921065.1). Classification (NCBI taxonomy): domain Eukaryota; kingdom Viridiplantae; phylum Streptophyta; class Magnoliopsida; order Ericales; family Ericaceae; genus Vaccinium; species Vaccinium darrowii. The sequence continues at coordinate 158,425 of CM037159.1, read as the reverse complement.
AGCTGATTGTACAAAATAAAAGCAACTATAACGGAAAAAATAAAATAAAATAAACCGAACAGAGAGTACACTTTCGGTGGAAAAGCAATTAACATTGTTAATGACACTTTTGACGAGACTAATCATTATACTTTGTCCATCTTTTATAACAATTTTGCTAGCACTCTGATCTTATACCTACCTTATCTTTATTTATATTATCTTGTAGAATTTGAATTGAATATGTTGATCTCATTCAAACATGCTGAGTGCTAAACAATGAAAACGCACACCAATTGACTTCCACTCCAATAACGAGTTGGTGGGCTGACATGTATAGTAGTACAACTTGTAAAGGTATTATCCAATACTCTTGGGACCGACTTACAAGTTTACGGTTGGTTCAACCAACATTAAGGAAAAATTACAACATCTGAAAGGCAATATTAATTTTGCCAATAATAAATGCAAAAAGTGCTACAATATCAAAAAGATTAATTTTGCATAGAAATTATTAATCAACTTATCTTATAATTGCATACAAACTTGTGCTCCCCTAACCATTTTAAAAGAAAATAGATATTAATTATGAAATTAAAAATTTGATAAAAATAACATTATATTTAAAAAAACTATTGGTAAGATGAGGGTTAGATCATTTAAAAATCAGGTTGATCCGATAACTCGACTTTTGTTCGGTGAGTGAGAACACACCTAACAAAATAAAAAAAATGTTTTTAAAAAATAAAAATCAAATATTTTTTCAAAAAAATTTAATACTGCTTTTTTGAAAAATTGTTTTCAAACTTTATTTTCAAAAAATCTTGTCACAATTAGAAATATTTTTTGAATAGAAAAATAGTTCTTTTTGAAAATATTGTTACAAAAAATTAATTTTGAAAATCAAAGTTTCATAAACAGTTACTTTGAAAAAATATAGTTTGAAATAAGTTTGTCAAAAACTATCAAAGTTCTTTTTTTGAAATCAATTTGGAAAAAAAAAAATCTTTTGAAAAGCATTGTACAGAATAAAGTTTAAAAATTTACAATATTGTTACAAAACATCTTTTGAAAAACATCTTTTGTATTTATGTGCAGTTTTGTCGAAAACTGCTTGGATCAAGCCCTTCCGAGTTTTTTTTTTTTTTGACAAATCCTCGGGTAGATCGTTCAAAATACATTTTAAACACATCCAACGGATCGGATCCCAACCAAATGGCCTGGAGATGGGAGGTGTGGACGTAAGACTATTCAGGGAGTCCTGATAGAATCCTGACTATATATATATATATATATATATATATATATATATATATATGAAGAGTAATGGGCATGTTAAGTCTTGCTAGGGAAAAAATCTTAGGTAATTATAGGTTTTCGCAAATTGAGGGTGGCCTTGGCCCCCCCGGCCCATAGTCCAACTTTGGATCTGGCTAAAGTATCTTTTTTTCACGTCAGTGTCTTGCTTCTTCACAACTAAACTATTATATTTTTAAAGAATTGCTCTAAGGTCTATTATAGCTTTTTGTAACATGTCTAGTCCACCTCATATTTCTAAGGTGTAAGGTACACCTTAATAGGCAAATATACCCTCACATTAAATTTACTACATAATATACCATCGCCGGAAATTTCGCCGACGCAGGAAAAGTCACCGCAAAAATTTCATCGGAAAAGTCGCCAACCCCGAAAAATTTGCCAAAAAGCTGGACTTCGCCCGAAAAACCATTGGTGCAGATAACCATATGTGGAATCACAAGATGTGGTTATATATAGTCAGAAAATGTGGTTATCTGAACATAATATACTCTTGTCGGAAAAGTTCACTGCGCCAGAAAATTGGACTTCATCGGGAAGTTTACCGGCGCCGAAAAGTTGGAATTTGCCGAAAAAGTCGATGGCACAGATAACCACATCTTGTGAGCCCAAATATTCATTTCTTGTGAGTCCAGATAATCACATCTGATCCCAAGTAGGCTTGAAAAAAAAAAAAAAGATAGTACAGATATAACCACATCTTGTAGATAACTAAATCTGGTGATTCCAGATATGAGACCAGTTGCTATAGGGATCAAATTGGCAAAGTTGCCTGGGCAGATAACCACATCTTGTGAGTCTAGATAACCACATCTGATGATTCCAGAAATGGGGCAAATTGCTATAGGAATCAGATTGAAAAAATCACCGGCATAAATAACCACATTTTGTAAGTCATGATAACCACATCTGGTGATTCCAGATATGGGCCAGTTGGTATAGGGATGATATTGAAAAAGTTGTCTATGTAGATAACCACATCTTACGGGCTTAGATAACCACATCTTACGAGCTTAGATAACCACATCTAGCAATTCTAGATATAGGGCCAGTTGCTATAGGGATCATATTGAAAAAGTCATCAGCATAGATAACCACATCTCGTGAGCTCAGATAACCACATCTTATAGATAACCACATCTGGTGATTCCAGATATGGGGATAGTTGCTATAAGGATCAGGTTGGAAAGGTCGTCGATGCTGATAACCACATCTCGTGAGCTCAGATAACCACATTTGTTGATTCAGATATGGGGCCAGTTGCTATTGGGATCAAATTGGAAAAATCGCCGGCGCAAATAACTATATCTTATAGATAACCACATCTTGTGAGCTTAGATAACAACATCTTGTAAATAACCAGATTTGGTGATTCCTGATATGGGGTCAGCTGCTATAGGGATCAGATTATAAAAGTCGCATGCACAGATAACCACATATTGTAGATAACCACATCTAGTATCTGTGCCGGTGACATTTTCGGCCCTGACGACTTTTCAGCAAATTTTGCCTTTTTTTTAAGAGCTTGGTTCTTTCTTTCTCATGGAATTAATTGTTGAAAATGTCATGTCACCAAACAAGATTAAACTAATTGCAATATCAAAGGAATCATTTGCCACTACTTGTGTGAATCCTCTGGTTGATTTATCTTTATTAGCATGGGGGTGCAAGTCCAAGAAAAAGATTAAATTAACCACAAAAGATGGGAAAAAATATTGAGGTGATTTGGACGTATCCATCATACACCTCTAGACACAGTATCAAGAAGAGTATCATGATAGTAGTGGATAATAAAGCTAGGGGACGAGGAAGACCTAAATTGAATTTGGATGCCGTCATACGAAAACTTGGGCTTACTAAACCTAAGTAAAGAGGTCGCCCTAGACAGAGCTCAATGAAAAAATAAGATTCATATAGCCGACTCCAATTGATTGGAACATAAGGCTTGGTATACTTCCATATGATTAATGTTAATTGCTAAGGTTTGAAAAAAAACTCCCCCTCAATTTCCCCTTCACACACAAACTGTAAAAACGTGTCTGAAGCAACAAATACTAAAGGAAACATAATACTCCATACTCCATAGGGCACATCGTTATATTGGATAAGGTAATTCGATTTGTACCTATCCCAAAAAAAAAGTTAATAAAGTTTGCATTTAGCTTTTATCTTTTTTCTTTTTAAATTGAATCGGTCAAATTGTTGTGTTTAGATGACAAAGGAGGAACTTTTAAAGTTAACAAAACTAATAAAGTGAGACTTAGACAATCCCAATGATGATGGGTCAATCAGTAAACAGAAACGTGAAAGTAAAAGGGGAAAAAGAAATGTATTTTTCTGCTAATTGAACATATAATTATTTTACTCTAATCTCTTATCAACCGAACAGGATCTGAAAGAACTACCGATTTAATTTATTTTTTTAGTTAATCAGAATAGGAAAAACAGAAAAATGAAAGTGATGCCTTGGTTAACCTCTCCTCTATACTTCATCTGCACTTTAATTAATTAATTTGTCAATATTCTCTTGTGTTGGTATTAATGATTCTGACGATTTATTTTTTTGAAAGGGGAAAAGTATTATTAAAGAAACTCGACAATGGGTGCATCGAGCGAGGAAAGCCAAAACAAAGAGAAAAAAAAAGATATCCAACAAATAATTGGATGAAAAAAGACCCTGGATATCACCCGTACTACTCAATTAGATAGCATAAATAAAACGCACAACAGCAGCAACAAAGGTGACCTCCACCTTAGCCATCTTCAAAACCATCTTATATTCTCCAAATCCAAATTGAAATTGCTGCAAAGAAAACCTAAACAGCAGCATCAATATTGACTCTGACGATTATTGTTGCCATTAAAAAGAATAATATTTTTGTAAAAAATCATTTTAAAAGAGAATCGATGGACTCATATATCGTACTTATTATTTTTTTTTTCACAACAAGAAACACCTTAGGTTTGATATACGTATAATATTGGATCAACTTTAGCTTTTGAAAGAAAAAAAAAAATCTTTGTATTTGCTTTTTGAGCTGTCCACATCGATTCAGAATGCTATATATTATTGTTTGGTAGAGTACGGAAAAATGTTTTGTGGATGGTAACCTTGCAGTAATGTCACTTGAGTTTCAGTTCAAAAAAAAAAAAAATGTCACTTGGGTTTAAACAACTCATGTACAATTCTTAAACGATCCACGGCAGATATCTCAAATATCAAATTTATGAAAAATTTAAAAGATTTTATAGCAAGTGTTTAAGTACTCCAGCAACCCCTAAACTCATACCTCAAATTTTCTCTTTACTACAAAGGTGATCTTCCTCTACTGCATGAAGGCCCAAGACCAATCTCAAAATGCTCCACAAGATACGAGCCAAATTTTATAAAGTCAAGCTTGGCTCGTTTATTAAATGAGTCCAAAATTCGGGGTCAAGTTCGGCTTGATTACTATATGAGTTGAGTTTTGATCTGCTCGCAAGCTGCTTGATTCCCTTGCAGCCCTAAATATTTAATAGCAATTCATCACATTAATTTTGAAACAATAACATTTGTGTGTTATTAGTTTTTTGTCTTGAGATAATGAAACTGTGGACGAATATTATGAATTTCTAAACAAATACTGCATATCTGCATGTGAATGTTATGAATTTCAAGCAAAATAAAATAAAGCTTAAAGCAATTAAGAAGTTGCATATCCTCCAAAGCCTCCTTGACCCTACGTGGGTTGTATTGTTCATCAGAAATTTGCCTTTTTAAAAAAAAAAAAATTAATTCTTTCTTTCTCATGGAACTGTTGGAAAATGTCATGTCACCAAACAAGATTAACATAATTGGAAAATATTAAGGAATCATTTACCACTACTTGTGGGAATCCTCTGGCTGGTGAGTCCTGCTAGGGGTGTAATATTTTAGTGTACATTCAATGTACATTGCTTTCGTGGGACTTATTTTGGAATTCTATTTTTTTCCATGACAATTTTTCCTTTCTTTCCTTTCCGTCCCATGAGTTCCAAACATATTCTAAATTGGTCATAATTGGACCCTGTTTCCTTTAACAGTTGTACCATGTTTCCTTTAACAACCGTAAGTTCAGTGGTGGCTCCAAAGTTTTCTAATAGGGTGTTTAAGAATAGAAAAAAAAAAATTAATGTAAATAAGGTGAACAAGTATTACAAAAATACTTACGGTGAACATTTGCTGGCCAATTAGTATAGTTAAATAGGAGCATAAATACTCTAGTGGACTACTATTTGTTGAAGGAAATTGTGTGAGAAAAAGCTTCAGATGGATTTTTGAGATATTGAGTTTATTGTTTTCAAAGAAAAGCTAGAGCACGATATTGATATCAGTAGACATTTTTTCCTTTCTATTTTTGTCATTAAGAGTACTATGTACTTTGCGAATTACTTGGATTGGTGAGTGTTCATAGTATTGGAATAAGTATTTCAACAAAACCCGAGATAAAATAATAGTATGAAATACAAAAATTAAAAGATTTTATGGTGTTCAATTGACCAACTATGAGTGACCTACAGGCTTTAATTGGGTTGGTTACAGTAGATTGATTTGTGTGCTGATTTTTTGGGTCATGTTTTCAAATATTTTTTGGTTGGGTTTTCAAGAAAAGCTAAACTACAATAAATCTTAAAAATATTACATGAATTCTAAATCAATTTTTTTTAAGAGTATATTCAAGGAACCACCCAATGTATAGGGAGGAGCCGCCTATGCGTAAGTTTGTCATTGCCAACATGATTTGGTAGCCCTTTTGTTTCAAATTTTTCTAAAAAATTAAAACTGATGGTGACCCGTCCTATAATTAATATATCTAACCAGGAATTGGAGTTGTGACCCTTTGAAATTTTATGTTGTACCAAGTTTCCTTTAACAATTGCACCTTGTTTCCTTTAACAACCATAAGTTTGTCGTCGCCAACATGTTAATTTGGTAGCCCTTTTGTCTCAACTTTTTCTTAAAAATTAAAACTGATGGTGACTCATCATATACTACAACAAAACCGTGCTATGGCCAGCCAAAAATTGTCTCTAGACCATCACTTTTCGTCGCCTAAGGTGTTAGCGAGGAAATATTTCCTCGCCTATACTATGTCGCAAAAGATATTTACGAGGAAAATTTATTTTCCTTGCCCATTGTAGGCAATTAGCGACGAATTTTTTCCTCGGCAATTATAGAAAAGATAACAAATTTTTATGTCGCTAATTGTTGCCCAAAACAAAAAAATGAAGTTGTATACCCAACTTTCTTTTTTCCTGGCGCTGAATTTAGAACCCACAACCACTTTTATAGCGTGCCTAGCACCTATCCACCTCACCAACATTGCAATTTGTTCCATGTTTGGACTATATAATATATATAGTAGTTTTCGTATGTTTTTCACTACGCATATTAGATTCTTACACATTATTAGTGTCCAAAGTTTTCAGGATCAGAGTATTTAGTTGTTACGGAGTGAATAATATTAATTTTTTTGTTAATATTTTGATCTATTTTCATTTGATTATTTGTATCGAAGAGAGCTTTTTTTTTAAAAAAAGTGCGTAAATTCTGCATCGAAGTTTAAAAAATTAACGTAATACATAATTTTTGAACTTCTTTCACTTTTAGTGATTTTCTTTAGCTTTTTTTCATAATTTTTTCACTTTTTAAATTCATTTTGTCAAGACCGCTAATTAATAAAAAAAATGCGTATCTAACAAATAAAAAAATAGTATTGTAAAGAGAATGACAAAAATATTCAAGAAGTTTGGCTAAACAAAAACGAATATATATTAAGGAAATAAAAATTTCGTTGCCAATGGGTACCATTTTTTTTTCTAGAAAACCCATATTGATTATCTTGGAATATGTTACTGAATTGTATTTGACCTCAAAGTTTAATTCAATTAGTGGTAATGAAACATCCCAAAATCACTTAGGTCGATGCTAAATCTATTATTGTGATTAATTGTTAGAATTTTACTGTGAAGCAAGAATTTTATTTTAACTAGAGGTAGAATTCAATTCATTTTTGGATTATTTATTAACCATGTTGCCTCTATCGTCACATTGCTGGATTATTGATTAACCATGATCATACAGGGAACATGGTTTTATATTTAACCATGTTTATTCTATGAAATAACACAAATTAGATAATCAAAAAATGTTTAACCAGATCTGGAAAATCAAAATCATGGAAGAAGAAGACGAAGAAAATTCAAGAAACAATCTTTTTCGTTTCTTCTTTTTTTTATCACAAGAAACAATCAATGAAAATTCAGAGGAAATCTAAATTCTAACTGAAATGAAATAAAAATAAACCACCATTTATTAAGACATTCTTCACTGTAGAGGATGGCTTTCTACGGCCACCATGCGCGGACTGTGAGGTTGATGACGAGAAGAAACAGCAACGGCAATGCCAAAATTGATAAGATCGCAGAAGAGGGGTTTGACGATAACAAGATCGGCAAAGGGGGTCCGATCGATGGGTTGTGGCGGCAATTCAAGTACGCAGTTGTTGGTGGATGAAAATTAGCGTAACGGTTTGATCAGTATTGTAATATCCCAAATTTGGGGGTAGATAGTGTTTAGTCTCACATTGATTGTTTACATGAGTGATCTTGGGTATAACAAACCATGTAAGAGACTACTAGTAGCATGTGCTTAATTAAACATTTTGGCTCATGTAGTGTGGCTTGTGGATCAAATCAAGGTACTGGGCATGGTCTACAAGGGGCGTTACAAATGGTATCAAAGCCCCGCCCTGGTCCAATTGGTGGGTAGGATGCGCTCTGCCACCATGGACACCAGGGGGGGTTGCTGGGACTATGCAACGAGGACGTTGCATCACTAATGTGGGGAGATTGTAATACCCCAAATTTGGGGGTTGATGGTGTTTAGTCCCACATTGATTGTTTACATGAGTGATATTGGATATAAAACAAACCATGTAAAAGACTACTAGTACCTTGGGCTTAAGCATTTTGGGCCATGTGATGTAGCTTGTGGATCAAATCAAGGTAATGGGCGTGGTCTACATGGGGCGTTACAAGTGTCATCTCATCCTAATCGATCATGAGGGAGGGAGAGCAGAGACATGGTTGATGTCACACCCCACTCTGGCAGGATATAACCTGCACAAAGTGACTGGACACCTATCACCACCTGCACGCCTTTTAGGCTACTCACAAAAACTATTTTACAAAGCTCAACTGTAACTCGAAACAAATGCAAACAAAAGATATTATAACACCAAACTCAACTGCCATAACCAAAACAGGTGTTCACACCTCCTCAACAACTGTACAGTCAAAATCATCTGACATGTACTCTACCACATTAACTCCACAAAATACTGATTATCCACATCACCCACTGACTGACAAAATCACAGAACATAACCTCTAGGAACACCTGTCTAGCACTCTGGCACTGTAGTGGACCGACGTCTAGCTCAACTGAGAATCTGCAACCAAAAAGGTTACAGGAGAATGTACCTTAGCAACATAATAAATGGAGATGATAAGTATTTAGATGGTTCGAAGCATAAACACACACCAACACATTTGCTTAAACAATTCAGATGGATCACAGTTTTAAACATCACACCCACACTTTTATCTCAAAAACACAGCCCACCATATTTATTTCAAAAATGCAGCCCACCGGCTCATCTCAAAACATGGCCCACCGGCCCATCTCAAAAACACAGCCTTTCGGCTCATCTCAAAAACACGGCCCACCGGCCCATTTCATCAACACACCTCTGCGGGTTTTGCAAAATATTTCACATTTTCTTTCACAATATAAAATAATATCAAATCAATTTACCCAATGTGCCAACGAGTCGCCAACCTCACGACCGGGAGTTATGACGGTACCGTTACCTCGCTCACAGGCTCACATATAGTGGCGGTGACGAGGGCCATTCTTTATCACCAATGGTAGGTGCAGCCCACACAGAAAGCAAGAACTAAGCTTGCACTGCTCACATTTGGCACAGCCCACGAATGCAAGTTGCCAACCTTGCAAACTAAAATATTGGCACAGCCCACGCTACAAGATGCCAACCTTGTAACTTTTTGGCTAAAATGCTGGCACACAGTCAGATGGCACAGCCCACGAATGCAAGTTGCCAACCTTGCAAACTAAACATTGGCACAAGAGGCATAAAATATTCCCTTTTCACCCACCAGAAATCATTTGATCCATCACTGAAAATCATTTAATCCGTCCAAACACAATATTTTTAACATATACAAAAATCACAAGGAGAGTTTTCAAAACATCAATAATCACACCACACATTTGAAAACACCACATAAACACTACACATTTCTATTTATTATAGAGGCTGTACATTCTCACCTGCCACAAAAGGACAAACTCTGCTATCAACTTAACCTCCACGCACCGAAAGCAAAACCACGACCATTCTTACGATTACATCACCTATAATAACAATTATATATCACCCATAAGCTCACTACTAAAATTCATGCCCAAATGCAAATGAAATGCATGAAAATGTATCCTACAACTCAACAGTGCTGCGCTCTATGAATTTTCAGAATTAATCTACTTATCCGATTCCCACGAAAATTTTCACCACAAACTCCAGACTCATACTTCAACATCATATCCAAAATTCAGAATTTTCTGAGCTCCGTAACTATTTTTAAACAACCTCCACACAAACCCAGAACTTGCTGAAAATTCCCCAAAACAGATTTTTCTCCAACTTCAAATTAAAAACTGCTATTCTCTGGAAATGATTAAGGCACAACCCATACATCGTTTTGAAGGTATACGAGTCTAGTTTCAGAATCAAAAGACGGTGTACAAATCGGATACCCACGCTAGAAGTTATGACCGTTTTCCCAAGACATGTCAGTGCTGTCTGCACAAACACGAACCTGACAGCAGATTGGTTCACGAATTTTCTTATTTTCTGTACTTCGAATTAAACCCCGAAATTTTTACACAACATAAAGAACATCCATGGGTAGCTACTGTAAAAATCTCATAAATTTCCAACTTCAAGAACTCTGTCTTAAAATTCGCCAAAACCATGGCAGACCTGGTTTTTCACAAAACCAGTCAGTGAACACCTTTACTCCCTTCCACGAATTTTGTAAAAACAAACCCCAAATCATTCTTATGAGATGCAAAATCAGTGATTAACTTGTAAAAGAACAACATATATCAAGAATTTCGGAAATTAAACTCCAATTCGTACCTCAATTTTGGGTTTTCCCCAATTTTTCGGTCCATCCTCCTTCTCCTTCCTCTATTTCTTCTTCTTTTCCTTCTTCTCTTCTTCCTCTGCCCACTTCTCCCTTTCTCTCCCTCTCTCTCTCTCTTCTCTGATTAATCTCCCACTCAAATGAAAAGAAAGAAGGAAAAACAAAAGAAAAGAAGAAAAAGAGAGAAAGAAGAGACGACTTAGGGGGTGGGGTAGGACCCACTCCCATAATTGAGAAATTTTCACTTCCAGCAGGCGGCTGGAACTCCCGCGACCGCGGAAACAAGCTCCGCTCCGACCGTGCAGTCCAGATATTTCCTCAGAAAAATCTAAAAATTTTACCATGGCTCCAATAAATTACCTTGAGACTAACCGCGGTCTCGGTTTATCCAATAACATTCTCATAAGTACTCCAAAATGTGTATCAAATATTTTTGAAATAATCCGGGGTGTTACAGTTGAAATATTCCGAATTACTAGAGAGAGAGACAGAGAGATTGATTACCAGATCATTAATCATTAAGAGGTGAAATCAAATTGGTATTCCCGGATATTTTGGAATAGATTCCCGGAAAATTTGGTACCCATAAATGTGGTTCAGTAAACTAATTAAGGAAATGTAAAATTGCAAGATAGATAGATAATAAATATTGGAATTAATAAGGGCACAATGGTCCAGTTATTCACTTTCAAGATGAAATCATAAAAATTCAAATCTCATAGGATGAAATCATAATGGTAATATTGGTACAGGATGCTTAATTAAAATTTCCTATAAAGAACACGTATATTAAGTGCGTAAATCTCAAAAGCGTCCAATCTGGAGAATAAATTTCAACTTTGAAGTTGCTCCCATTTGAACTTAAAATCTCTCGCTTCCACTACAAAGTCACTTTGCAAATCGTTGATAATATTGCACAATTTAAAATATTAGCATTTTTCAATAATTTCTAAGTAATCTATATATAATAGACGTAGTTGTATCCTTTATTTTAAAAAAGCACCAATTTTTTAAAATTTTTGTCGCCAACGGGTACTTTTTGGCAATGAAATATGATTGTCCTGGCGAAAAGTTGCTTTTTTGCAACGAAATATTTACTTCCTCGCTAAATCTTATCTTTTTGGTGAGGAAAATAATTTCGTTGGCATAAAGTACCTTTTGGTGACGAAAATACGGGTTTCCTCGCTAAAGGGTACCCATTTGGCAACAAAATGCAATTTCCTCGCCAAAAAGTCTCATTTGCCGATGAACCCAATTTCCTCGCCATCTAACCCGCAATTTGAGTTGTGACCCTTTGAAATTTTATATTGCACCTTGTTTCCTTTAACAACCGTAAGTTTGTCGTTGCCAACATATTTTGGAAGCCCTTTTTTTCAATTTTTTCTAAAAAATTAAAACCGACGTGACCCATCCTACAATTAATATATCTAACAAGTAATTTGAGTTGTGACCCTTTAAAATTTTATATTGCACCCGGATTAGATAAATGGATCTGTCCATATAACTAGGTACTATTAACAAACCAAAAACAAGTAAAATATAAAAAAATAAAAGTTTCTTAACGTCTTACCTAAACCATGTACCAGAATGGAATGCTAAAGACGCCCCAGCCCTTAGATCCCAAAATTAGTCATTGATTGAGTCAGATATATATAGTTTTCGTACCAATTTGCTTCTTGATGAAAATAAGCAAAGGTATTTCCAATGGACGGGAGAGAGACTTGTGTTTTTTTTTTTTTTTGCAAGTGGTGGCTAACTCATGCGGAAGAGTTCTTAGATACCCACACTACATCCCGGAATAGAGTCGCATTCCCTCTCTTTCATGTAATAGATTAGGTATGATGAATGATTAAAAAAAAAGAAGAAGAAATCTTTCTATTTTTTATTTACTGGGGTCACCATACATGTAAAGTTATACTACTTTTTTAAAAAATGTTGTGGAGATTTCAACTGGGGTGACCTAGTGTGGAATATTTTTTTTTGGGTCTATGACTAGCGTGGAATATTATGTTTGCATTATTGAAGGTATATCGTTACTTTATTGATGATGGTCTCCACGTGTGATTTGAAATTTTAATTTGCTCGCTCACACAACTGCTACAACTCGGGGAAATACATCCCTTTCAATATTTTTTTTTTAGCTTTTTTTGGGACTCCCTTTTTTCATGCAGGCACTCCAAAATCTAATAATGTTTCAAAACTACATTTTTCAAAATATAAAAACTACTAGAGGCACTCCATCCCAAAATTATCCCCTCATTTAATTGAAGCGCTCCTAACGGAAATTGCTTGCACTTCTAACAGAAAAAGCTTTCTGAAGTATTTACCCTTCAAAGGTATAGGGCGAGGCAACACCAAAAAGAACATTCAATTTCACTTATACAAACATAACTAGAGAGCTCGTCAAAAAAAGAAAAATTAGGCATATTGGTACCTATAGCTTCTGCCTTCTCATGTTTACAATCTGATTTGGGACATAATCTTTTTGAATCTTTCCATCAAAGTCAACCTACCTATCTTTGGGCTTAGATTCCAGCATTCCAGCAACACATTGGATGCCAAATGAACATAGTAAACCATAAAAAAAAAAAAAAAATCGAACGCTGTGAGTAAAGAGTAGTTATCATATACTAAGATTCTTTTGCACCACTCTCTCAAGCTATTATCTAAGAGATCCATTATAATAAAGTCTCGTAGGGTTTGTAAACAAAATTGAAATACTGCAACTTCTCTTTGATAATCCATTGCCCCCAATGGCTATTGGTTACTAGGCTATAGGATAAAACTTTCGTTCTTCACAACATGAATCTCTTTTGTTTTCATTAATTCTCATAGCGGGTGGGAGATGATATTCATATAATTTGCATAACGATCACGCCACATGCAACAAAGAAAGATATAATCAATAACTTGATGGAACAGAATGCAAGCTAGAGACGATGATCGGGAGCAATTACTAGCAACGAAAGGTAACAGAGAGTGGCGCTTGATGGGTAGGATTTGGATGGACATCCATTTTTCTTTTTCCGTTAGGCATTAAATTAAAGAAAAGGCCGAGGAGAAGAACACGTAAAAAAAATTTGAAGTGTCTCAAGTAAAATTGAAACTTGCAAAATGATAGTTTTGGAAAACCACTGTAACTTGGAGTGTCTCCATCAATTTTTGGAGCGTGATTATTAACTCCCTCTATTTTTTGGGGATAAGTATATGAGTAGCGTGGAATATTATGTTGTCAAAATTGCATTACTGAGGGCCTATCTTTATTTTATTAATGATGGTCCCCAGATAAGTGATGTGAAATTTTAATTTGCTCACCTCACACAACCGCTCCAGCTATGACAAACGTGGAATATTATATTATCAAAATTGCATTATTGGCCTATCTTTACTTTATTGATGATGGTCTCCAGAAACGTAATTTCAAGTTTTCCCCCTTCAATTAACCAAAAGTTAGTCGTTGCCAACATTTATTGCCACATGCCCACATGTTAGAAACCTTATCTCATAATTTGATCCGAGCCGCTTGTTAGAAAATTGAGCAAAAAACTGAACATGCGGTATCCGATTGAACTGATTTTTTACAGAAATCTTTAAAAACGTAATTTAAATAAGTTTATGGGTGCATCATTTAATTTGGTGCGCGCCAAATGTACATCATGTTCTTTTTTTAATCAGCTACCTTACTTGCCATTATTTGTCCCCTGTAACCACCTGAACGTTTCTCATTTTATCAAGAAATTGGTGCTGCAAAATTGCATTTTGAATCGTCGAGTCAATTCAGAATGGCAGAAAAAATGATTTGCGTATGGTAACCCTGTAGTAATGTCACTTGAGTCTAAACAACACGTACAATTCTTAAATAATACCGAGCAGATATCTCAAATGTCAAATTTATGAAAATTTAGTACTCTAGCAAGCCCCGAATCTCATACCTCAATTTTTTCTCTCTTCATTTTACTATAAACGCGATCTTCCTTTACTACATTAACACCCAAGACGAATTTTTGAATAAGCCGTTAAAAATGCCACACAGCCCCAAAATGCACTATCATTTTGGATCATTTCGGGACAGACGAAGTAAAATGGAATTTTCGTATATGTTTAGGATATCCTCATAATCAATGATTATGTCATGGGGGTAAATATAAGTGATGCTTGGATTTAGACTATGATTTAATCTAACACTTACTATTAGATTTCAAAAAAGAAAAATCTATAACAACTTTGTTCGTCGTTCTTTTCAAAAAAAGATTATTTAAATGTACCAACGTGAATCACTACACAACATTTCGAAAAAACAAAAATTCAATGTGTACTCACGCCACGCGTACACAATATGCACGGACGGTGCATCTTGACCATCTGTGCATGTTTTCAACGGCCAGGATTTAAAAAAAAACTCTTACATGGAAGAGTGTTTTTAAAATCTGGATGTTGATTCCTGTAATGAACGGTCGGGATGTGTTCGTACGCGTACGTACATGTGTGTGTACGTACGCATAGCTAGCTTGTTGATGCTGTTGTTGGTTGCTCTGATGCCTATTCTTGATATCTCAGCGTTTAATTGCTCTCGAAGTTTGGACTTGTATCTTCACTTTCTCTTATAGTATATCTTTTCTTTGTTGATCCAAAACAAAAAGAAATAGCACCTAGATATTGCGTTTTGTTTGAGTTATTATTTGACATTTAAATATTTATATTCTTAAAACTTGAAATTTCAAAATCTCGTTCTTCTACTTTGTTGTGCCCATGTGTACGAAATCCTAATTCCATCCTCCCTTGTTATCAATCATTTGTACGTTACCAGCTAGGGTCCATAAATATGTATAAGCACATGAACATGTAGAGTGATCTATTGAAAAGGATGGAGTCAGAAGAGGAAAAGTGGTGGCGTCCGCCACTACAAGATTTTCAAAAAATGCAATTATTATATAGAAAATAATTTTTTTTTCCCGAATTATATAGATTCGCCACCACTAGATTTTTTTAATCTTTCATCCTCATAATGTAGTTTTGTCTTTTTATTTTTTAATTGCATATTTTCGCCACCACAAAAGTAAAATCCTGACTCCGCCCTCAAATATAAGGCCATCATTATTACTTAAAAATAAATCTGTACGAATAAAAAGCTTAAAGCAATTAATAAGTTGCATATCCACCAAAGCCTCCTTGACCGTACGTGGGTTGTATTGTTCATCATAAGAATTTGCATATGCGCTGCACCTAAATGGGGATATGTATTGCATGATGCACCTATCAGAAAATTGCCTTTTTTTAAAATAAATTAATTCTTTCTTCCTCATGGAACTGTTGGAAAATGTCATGTCACCAAACAAGATTAAAATAATTGCAAAATATTAAGAAATCATTTACAACTACTTGTGGGAATCCTTTGGCTGGCGAGTACTGCTAGGGGTATAATATTTTAGTGTACACTAAATGTACATTGCTTTCGTGGGACTTATTTTGGAACTCCACTTTTTTCCATGACAATTTTCCCTTTCTTTCCTTTCCGTCCCATGAGAGCCAAACATATTCTAAATTCATCATAATTGCACCCTCTTTCCTTTAACAATTGTACCAACAAGAGTATGTTATGTTTAGATAACCATATCTTGTGACTCTATATAACCATATCTTGTGATTCCAAACATGGTTATCTGCACCGACGGCTTTTCCGGCGAAGTCCATCTTTCTAGCGATTTTACTGGCGCCGACGACTTTTCCGATGAAATTTTCCGGTGATTTCCCGGCGCCGACGGAGTTTTCCGGTCATAGTATATTATGTAGTAAATTTAACATGATAGTATATTTGCCTATTAAAAATGGATCGTGTACCTTACACCTTGAAATATGAGGTGTACTAGACATGTTACAAAAAGTTATAATGTACCATAGAACAATTCCTTAAAAAAAGATAATAGTTTAGTTGTGAAAGAGTGAGACACTAACGTGAAAAAAATATATTTAGCCAGATTCAAAGTTGGACTATGGGCAGGGGGGCCAGGGCCACCTTCAATTTGGGAAAACCTATAATTACCTAAGTTTTTTTCCGAGGCAAGACTTAACATGCCCATTAATATTTTTCATATAGGAGTTACTCAAATTTAAAAAATACCCCTAATCTTTCACTGATATGTCTCATAATAATTTAAACTTTCATTTATTTCAATTCAACACCTGATCTTAGGTGTCAATTTTCATCCAATTGCTAATTGGAAATCGCACACTTGGCCTCTTATCATGCTGGTATATACGAGGGCATTTTTTCGGGGGAAAAAAGGGCTCATGACTGGCATCCTCTGTTGATTTTGCCCTCCCCTTTTCACTCGGTAAAGCATATGCACTATTGAACCTTTTCACAATTCATACCAAGACAATTAAAAATGTTGACCGTTGGGAATTTAAGTCTTATTTTTTTTCATTTATTGTTCTATTTCTTCCCTTTTTTTTTTCGCAGTTTCAAGTTATTTGGTTGTTGTCTTTGTTGGAATTTCTCGAGAAGTTTCCCTCAGTCCTCAATTAAGATCGGCCTACCAATCATTTCACGGTTTTAAATCCTCTGGTTGATTTACCTTTATAAGCATGGGATCCCATATATACGCTGAATTTCTCGAGAATTTAACACATGTCCTATATTGATCTCATGACTGGCATCCATCCTCTGTTGATTTCGCTCTCCCCTTTACACCTGATCCACATATACGCTGAATTTCTCGAAAACGAAGCAACGTAGCCACCATGCCAACGAATGTTTGAACGAGGAGAGAGAGAGAGATAGAGGTGCTTGGGGTGGAGTGAGAGAGAGGGGGGTAATAACAGGGTCAATTGTGAAAACAGGTCACATCTCCTTCATTGCTTAGGGGTGTTCCACAAGGTGGTTTTTTGAAAAAATTCACTTTTCACGATTTTTTATGTGATGTATTGTGAGAGAATGACCTGTCTCTATTTTCGAAAAAAACAATTTTTTGTTAGTAGAACACCCCCTTATAGACTCGTGGCAGCAGTGGAAGTATGGGACAGAAAAGCGGGACAGGAAATTGGGGACATAGGATCCCATGTCAACATTTACCAACCAGAAATTTGCCTTTTTTTAAAAGCTTAGTTCTTTCTGTCTAATGGAATTAATTGTTGAAAATGTCATGTCACCAAACGGGATTAAACTAATTGCAAAATATCAAAGGAATCATTGACCACTACTTGTGTGAATCCTATGGTTGATTTACCTTTATAAGCATGGGGGCGCAAGTGTCCAATAAAAAGATTAAATTAACCACAAAAGATGGGAAAAAATATTGAGTTAGTTTGGATGTATCTATTATACACCTCTAGACACAGTGGTCAAGAAGAGTACCGTCATACGGTTAGGGGAAAAGAAAGACCTAAATTGACTTTAGATGCCGTCATACGAAAAACCTGGGCTTACTAAACCTAATTGAAGAGGTCGCCCTAGGCAGAGCTCAATGAAAAAATAAGATTCATGTAGCCAACCCCAATTGATTGGAACATAAGGCACGGTATACTTCCATATGATTAATGTTAATTGGTAAGGTTTGAAAAAAACTCCCCCCTCAATTTCCCCTTCACACACAAACTGTAAAAACGTGTCTGAAGCAGCAAATACTAAAGGAAACATAATACTCCATAGGGCACATCGTTATATTTGATAAGATAATTCGATTTGTACCTATCCCAAAAAAAAAAGTTAATAAAGTTTGCATTTTAGCTTTTATCTTTTTTCTTTTTAAATTGAATCGGTCAAATCGTTGTGTTTAGATGACAAAGGAGGAACTTTTAAGTTAACAAAATTAATAAAGTGAGACTTAGATAATCCCAATGATGATGGGTCAATCAGTAAACAGAAACGTGAAAGTAAAAGGGCAAAAAGAAATGTATTTTTCTTTGGGCGCTGCCGCGCTCGTTTGGTAAGAAAAATGTGAGAAAGTTGGAGAAAATTAGCATTAAAAAAATCTTGTGGTTGAGGAAATAAAAAGCCTGATGGAAAAGTTTGGTTTCCATAATTATTTTCTGCTAATTGAACACATAATTATTTTACTCTAATCTCTTATCAACCGAACAGAATCTGAAAGAACTACGTATAAAATTGGATCAATTTTAGCTTTTGAAAGAAAAAAAAAAATCTTTGTATTTGCTTTTTGAGCCGTCCACGTCCATTCAGAATGCTATATATTATTGTTGTTTGGTAGACTACGGAAAAATGTTTAAACACAGCAGATATCTCAAATATCAAATTTATGAAAAATTTAAAAGATTTTATACCAAGTGTTTAAGTACTCCAGCAACCCCTAAACTCATACCTCAAATTTTCACTCTTTACTATAAAGGTGATCTTCCTCTACAGCATGAAGGCCCAAGACCAATCTTAAAATGCTCCACAAGATACGAGCCAAATTTTATAGAGTTAAACTTGGCTCGTTTATTAAATGAGTCCAAAATTCGGGGTCAAGTTCGGCTTGATTACTAGATGAGCTGAGTTTTGATCTGCTCGCAAGCTGCTTGATTCCCTTGCAGCCCTTAAGCCAACATTTGTGTGTTATTAGTTTTTTGTCTTGAGATAATGAAACTGTGAACAAATATTATGAATTTCTAAACAAATACTGCATATCTGCATGTGAATGTTATGAATTTCAAGCAAAATAAAATAAAGCTTAAAGCAATTAAGAAGTTGCATATCCACCAAAGCCTCCTTGACCCTACGTGGGTTGTATTGCTCATCAGAAATTTTGCCTTTTTAAAAAAAATAAAATTAGTTCTTTCTTTCTCATGGAACTGTTGGAAAATGTCATGTCACCAAACAAGATTAAAATAATTGGAAAATATTAAGGAATCATTTACCACTACTTGTGGGAATCCTCTGGGTGGTGAGCCGGGCTAGGGGTATAATATTTTAGAGTACATTCAATGTACATTGCTTTCGTGGGACTTATTTTGGAATTCTATTCTTTTCCTTTCTTTTCCGTCCCATGAGTTCCAAACATATTCTAAACTGGTCATAGTTGGACCCTGTTTCCTTTAACAGTTGTACCATGTTTCCTTTAACAACCGTAAGTTCAGTGGTGGCTCCAAAGTTTTCTAATAGGGTGTTTTAGAATAGAAAAAAAATAATTAAATTAATGTAAATAATGTGAACAAGTATTACAAAAATACTCTAGTAGACTACTATTTATTGAAGGAAATTGTGTGAGAAAAAGCTTCAGACGAATTTTTGAGATATTGAGTTTATTGTTTTCTAAGAAAAGCTAGAGCACGAAATAGATATCAGCAGACATTTTTTCCTTTCTATTTTTTATTTTTGTCATTAAGAGTACTATGTACTTTGCGAATTACTTGGATTGGTGAGTGTTCATAGTATAGGAATAAGTGTTTCAACAAAACCCGAGATAAAATAATAGTATGAAATACAAAAATTAAAAGATTTTATGGTGTTCAATTGACCAACTATGAGTGACCTACAGGCTTTAATTGGGCTGGTTACACTAGATTGATTTCTGTGCTATTTTTTGGGTTATGTTTTCAAATATTTTTTGGTTGAGATTTCAAGAAAGGCTAAACTACAATAAATCTTAAAAATATTACATGAATTCTAAATCAATTTTTTTTTAGAGTACATTCAAGGAACCACCCAATGTATAGGGCGGGCTGCGTATGCGTAAGTTTGTCATTGCCAACATGATTTGGTAGCCCTTTTGTTTCAAATTTTTCTAAAAAATTAAAACTGATGGTGACCCGTCCTATAATTAATATATCTAACTAGCAATTGGAGTTGTGACCCTTTGAAATTTTATATTGTACCAGGTTTCCTTTAACAATTGCACCTTGTTTCCTTTAACAACCGTAAGTTTGTCATCGCCAACATGTTAATCTGGTAGCCCTTTTGTCTCAATTTTTTCTTAAAAATTAAAACTGATGGTGACTCATCATATACTACAACAAAATCATGCTATGGCCAGCCAAAAATTTTGTCTCTAGACCATCACTTTTCGTCGCCTAAGGTGTTAGCGAGGAAATATTTCCTCGCCTATACTGTATCGCAAAAGATACTTGCAAGGAAAATAAATTTTCCTCTCCCATTGTAGGCAATTAGCTACGATTTTTTTCCTCGGCATTTATAGAAAAGGCAACAAATTAATTTTTATGTCGCTAATTGTAGCCCAAAACAAAAAAATGAAACTGCATACCCAACTTTCTTTTTTGCTGGCGCCGAATTTAGAACCCACAACCACTTCTATGGCGCGCCTAGCACCTATCCACCTCACCAACATTGCAATTTGTTCCATGTTTGGACTATATAATATAGATAGTAGTTTTCGTATGTTTTTCACTACACATATTAGATTCTTACACATTATTAGTGTCCAAACTTTTGAGGATCAGAGTATTTAGTTGTTACGGAGTGAATAATATTAATTTTTTTGTTAACATTTTGATTATTTTCATTTGATTATTTGTATCGAAGAGAGGTTTTTTTTGAAAAAGTGCGTAAATTCTGCATCGAAGTTTAAAAAATTAACGTAATACATAATTTTTTTGACTTCTTTCACTTTTAGTGATTTTCTCTAGCTCTTTTTCATAATTTTTTCATTTTTTAAATTCATTTCGTCAAGACCGCTAATTAATAATAAAAAATGCATATCTAACAAAAAAAAAAGAGTATTATAAAGAGAATGACAAAAATATTCAAGAAGTTGGGCTAAACAAAAACTAATATATATCAAGGAAATACAAATTTCGTTGCCAACGGGTACCATTTTTTTTCTCTAGAAAACCCGTATTGATTATCTTGGAATATGTTACTAAATTGTATTTGACCTCAAAGTTTAATTCAATTAGTGGTAATGAAACACCCCAAAATCACTTAGGTCGATGCTAAATCTATTATTGTGATTGACTGTTAGAATTTTACTGTGAAGCAAGAATTTTATTATAATTAGAGGTAGAATTCAATTTATTTCTGGATTATTTATTAACCATGTTGCCTCTGTCGTCACATTGCTGTATTATTGATTAACCATGATCATATAGGGAACATGGTTTTATATTTAACCATGTTTATTCTATGAAATAACACAAATTAGATAATAAAAAATGTTTAACCAGATCTGGGAAATCAAAACCATGGAAGAAGAAGACGAAGAAAATTCAAGAAACAATCTTTTTCGTTTCTTCTTTTTTTTATCACAAGAAACAATCGATGAAAACTCAGAAGAAATCTAAAATCTAACTGAAATGAAATGAAATAAAAACAAACCACCATTTATTAAGACATTCTTCACTGCAAAGGATAGCTTTCTACGACCACCATGCACGGACTGTGAGGTTGTTGACGAGAAAAAACAGCAACGGCAATGCCAAAATCGATGAGATCGTAGAAGAGGGTTTTGACGATAACAAGTTCGGCAAAGGGGGTCCGATCGATGGGTTGTGGCGGCAATTCAAGTACGCAGTTGTTGGTGGATGAAAATTAGCGTAACAGTTTGATCAGTATTGTAATACCCCAAATTTGGGGGTAGCTAGTGTTTAGTCCCACATTGATTGTTTACATGAGTGATCTTGAGTATAACAAACTATGTAAGAGACTACTAGTAGCATTTGCTTAAGCATTTTGGCTCATGTGGTGTGGCTTGTAGATCAAATCAAGGTACTGGGCGTGGTCTACATGGGGCGTTACAAATTGTATCAGAGCCCCGCCCTGGTCCAATTGGTGGGTAGGATGCGTTCTGTTACCACAGACACCAGGGGGGGTTGCTGGGACTATGCAACGAGGACGTTGCATCACTAATGGGGGGAGATTGTAATACCCCAAATTTGGGAGTTGATGGTGTTTAGTCCCACATTGATTGTTTACATGAGTGATCTTGGATATAAAACAAGCCATGTAAGAGACTACTAGTACCTTGGGTTTAAGCATTTTGGGCCATGTGGTGTGGCTTGTGAATCAAATCAAGGTAATGGGCGTGGTCTACATGGGGCGTTACAAGTGTCATCTCATCCTAATCGATCATGAGGGAGGGAGAGCAGAGACATGGTTGAAATATTCCGAATTACTAGAGAGAGAGACAGAGAGATTGATTACCAGATCATTAAGAGGTGAAATCAAATTGGTATTCCCGGATAATTTGGTACCCATAAATGTGGTTCAGTAAACTAATTAAGGAAATATAAAATTGCAAGATAGATAGATAATAAAATTTTGAATTAATAAGGGCACAATGGTCCGATTATTCACTTTCAGGATGAAATCATAAAAATTCAAATCTCATAGGATGAAATCATATTGGTACAGGATGCTTAACTAAAATTTCCTATAAAGAACACGTATATTAAGTGCATAATTCTCAAAAGCGACCAAACTGGAGAATAAATTTCAACTTTGAAATTGCTCCCGTTTGAACTTAAAATCTCTCACTTCCACTACAAAGTCACTTTGCAAATTGTTGATAATATTGCACAATTTAAAATATTAGCATTTTTCAATAATTTCTAAGAAATCTACGTATAATAGATATATTTGTATGCTTTATTTTAGAAAAGCACCAATATTTTAAAAATATAAATTTAATTAATAGAAGTTGCAAGGAAATATAAATTTTGTCGCCAACGGGTACTTTTTGGCAATGAAATATGATTGTCCTAGCGAAAAGTTGCTTTTTTGCAACGAAATATTTATTTCCTCGCTAAATCTTATCTTTTTGGCGAGGAAAATAATTTCATCGGCATAAAGTACCTTTTGGCGACGAAAATACGGGTTTCCTCGCTAAAGGGTACCCATTTGGCAACAAAATCCAATTTCCTCGCCAAAAAGTCTCATTTGCCGACGAAACCAATTTCCTCGCCATCTAACCCGCAATTTGAGTTGTGACCCTTTGAAATTTTATATTGGACCTTGTTTCCTTTAACAACCGTAAGTTTGTCGTTGCCAACATATTTTGGAAGCCCTTTTTCTCAATTTTTTCTAAAAAATTAAAACCGATGTGACCCATCCTACAATTAATATACTCCTCTAACAAGTAATTTGAGTTGTGACCCTTTGAAATTTTATATTGCACCCGGGATTAGATACATGGATTAGATATACGGATCTATCCATGTAACTAGGTATTATTAACAAACCAAAAACAAAAAAAATATAAAAAAAATAAAAGTTTCTTAACGTCTTACCTAAACCATGTACCAGAATGGAATGCTAAAGACGCCCCAGCCCTTAGATCCCAAAAGTAGTCATTGATTGAGTCAGATATAGTTTTCGTACCAATTTACTTCTCGATGAAAATAACCAAAGGTATTTCCAATGGGTGGGAGAGAGACTTGTGTTTTTTTTTTTTTTTTTGTGCAAGTGGTGGCTAACTCATGCGAAAAAATTCTTAAATATCCACACTGCCTTTCGGAATTGAGTCGCATTCCCTCTCTTTCATGTAATAGATTAGGTATGATGAATGATTTAAAAAAAAAAAAAAGGAAGAAAGTTTTCTTATTTTTTATTTAGTGGGGTCACCGTACAGATTATTTCTGAATATTGAAAATTTGTCAGGGTAAAACATAAAAACATTAGAAACAAAAATTTAGATTTTTGTACTAATATTTAGAAGCTTTTTGAGTATATTATACTAGAAGCTTTTCTGCCCAATGGAGAATATTTGAATTTTTTAGCTTATTATTTTTTTACTATATTTTACTGTGAATTTTTTTCCTATTTACTAGTTTATTGTGCAAAGTTACCCCTTCCAATGGAATCGCTGACTCCACCAGATGAGCCCTCCCTATATATAGATAATGCCAGCAGGGGTTCTTTGCAATGCTTAAATCCAGAACAATCCTGAAACATTTTCACTCACCCAAAACAAGACAATTGCTTTCTTGATTTCATTGCTCAAAAACAATATTTCTACTCAACTAAAATGAGTCATCAAGAGGAGAATGACCGTAAGGAGGCTCTCAAGAGCTTCACCAAGGTCGTTGGCGAAAGAATCGTTCAAGGTTACAAGAATACCGAATCCTTGTTCTCTTCTACTCGCATTCACAAGGTACCCCAAGATCTTCGTAAGCAGAACCAAAGTGCTTACACCCCTCGCCTCATCGCTATCGGCCCTTTTCACAGGGACGAGCCCCACCTACAAACTATGCAACACGTCAAAATGTATTACGCCAATTACCTATTTTTCCGATTAACCGAAGGAATAGAGGATGTGGGGAAAAGAGACGGGGAAAAATTTGAGCTGCTTCAACAATGCGTGGAAAAAATGACGGAGTTGGTAGAGAAGGCCAAGGAATGCTACGCAGAAGAAGTCAAGGTGAAGCACGATGATCAGATGGCGGAAATGATGTTGGTCGATGGTTGCTTCATCCTTGAACTCCTCTGCTGCTACCATGAGATAAAAACCAAAGAAGCAGGAAAAAGTACTACAAAGGGAGGAGACAGTGGCAACTCAAAGGTACGCGAGCAAGACCGACTCTGACTTTTTGGGAGTACTAAACAGAAAATATAGATTAATAAATACGATTGTTTATCAAAAAAAATTTATAAACAGTAAACAAACAATAAAAGATTTCAAAAACATCACTTAAAGTTGGTTGCTTTTAATTTCACGACCACTTTTGTTAGTGCCACAAAGGATTAATAAGTAATCTGACATTTTTGGCCTTGATGGGTAAAACAAATACGAGATGATTAACCCCTTTTCCCTCTCTGCCCTGTTTTCATGGCTTCCGATTTCTGTTGCTTTCCCTTACTCTCCGTTTATGCTTCACTTTTTTGCCCATATACAGCCAGGGAAAGAATAGTGATTCTTATTTTCATCTATTTCATTGGGTGGGTTTTTTCTTTTTTTATTTCGATCGGCTGTGATTCGGTGGGTTTCTAGCTATTGTTCCTTCAATTCGACAGATACCATAGCATGTATAGACAATTAGTTTTTCAATTTAAGATTGAAAAAAAAAAAAAAAGGAAGAGGAACCCATTTGATTGTTTTAGTGGATTGAATGAGCCAGACGAATGGTTGATGTTGGATAGGGCCGATGAGTGAGAATGAAGAGGAAGTCCTTTTGTAGAAGAGCAAGAGTTTTGTTAAAGTACTAGAAGATAGAAGTCGGAGAGGTTAAGAATGTCATATTGCAAAATGCTTAGTGGCACTAACAAAAATTGTCGTGGATTTAACACCTCCACACTTAAACATCAGTGATCCTTAAAATACGTAATTAAACATTGCAAGATTTAAAAGCATCACTTACATAATAACACTACTCACTAGCAAACTCGTAATTTTGGCAGCAAAAATATTAATTACACGCACATAACGGAATTATAAGAAGCCCATTCATGTGTCAGCAGCATTTTCTGAGCTTGGAGCTTGGTAACCACAGTATATATTTAACCATTTTTTTGCCTGCAGGCCCATAGGATTTAACTTATTCACATCCAACAAAATAATCCAAAACACTCCTCGCATTTATCTCATCTCATTATATTTAATTTTACTTTAATGAGACTTTTGAAAGGGTACCAAAATTAAAGGACAGCCTAAAATTTGTATATTAATTTTCCACATCTAAAGAGAAATTGTACACTTCCTAAAATTTGTATATTAATTTACCACATTTACCCAAAAAAAAAAAAAAAAAGACTTTTACCACCACACATTAACAAGGGCCGCATGTTAAATATATGGATCGATGTAAATGTGTTGTAATAAAGAGCTTTCGGGCACCATATTTACTTCTAATTTTTGATGTATCTGTGCAAGTGTTACATGAAAAGCAAAAAATTGAACCATGTGTAATCTATATTTTCTCCTTGGTCAAAACAATAACATTTTATTATTTGGATGAATCCTGTTCTATACCGGCCAAACGTGCCATTTCTAGGACTATCCGGTACCTCCCCTTTCCAATTTCGTCCTGCATTCACTACCAGTACTTATCGGCGAGTGCCGTGAGTATTGGAAAATCTCGGGTGGAACAACGGTAAGTTCGATTCCGGCCGGTACAGTATAAACCCAGAACGTTCGCGCCTCTCACTGTTGAGATCTAAAAATTGTGCATGCAGGTCTTACCACCGATTAGGGCTGTAAACGAGCCAAATCCTATGGTTAAAGTTCAAAAAGAATTTTCAATAACTTTCAAAATTATTATTTTTAGGTTAAAGTTCCACGGTTTCCTGTAGGAAATATTTAAAATGGGACAGAGGGAGTATCAAATAAACTGGTCATAATAACATATCCAAACAATTTGTTAGGTAAAGCTTGATATACAAACAAATTTGATTAGTAATTTCGTAAAGAAGGAAACTATACTTATTTCTTTTTAACAAAAATATATAATAGGCATCACTTAAAACTTTTTGTCTCAGGCCAGTAGCATCGTTCTGCTCAACAAAGATCCTATTTTGGATAATATTTCGATTGCCAGCATTATCAAACACGACTTGCTACTCTTCGAGAATCAGATTCCTTTCTTCGTGCTTGAGGATTTGTTCAAACTCACAGTGGATAAGATCCCCGACGATAAGATCGCGGGGGGACAGAAGTTATCACTCATGGAGTATGTAGTTTCTTATTTTGGCAACATTATGAGTCCAGAAGGCGATAATAGTGTTAGCAAGAAGAAAACTGGTTGTTGTTTGCCTAGTGAATGTGTCCTTTGGGTTTGTGGTGGTTCTACAAAAGAAATTGAACAAAAAAAAAAAGAGTCATGGAAAGCTAATCATGAGGAGTACGTTCATATTCTCCATTTACTACACGATTATTGGGTTCCAGGTGGTCAAGGGGAAAATAAGCAAAATTCGGCAAAGGTTCCTTGCGCTTGGCCTCTCACTACTACCTGTCCCTGCGGCACCCCACCCAAGAAGTTCAGTGCATTAGAGGTTCGTGCATCAGAGCTCGACTACGGAGGAGTCAAGTTTGTACCCGCTCAGGGAAACAATCTATTTGACGTCAAGTTCAGAGAACCTAAAGGCATATGCTGGTTGTTTCAGAGGGCCAGATTTGAAATCCCGACTGTATTTATAAACGACTCCACGGAGATATTCCTCAGAAACCTCATTGCCTATGAACAGTTTTGCGGCATTTCCCCTGAGCAGCGGTACTTCACGTCATACGCAAATCTCATAGACGTATTAATTAACTCTGAGAAGGACGTCAAAGTGCTTAGTAAAGCCAATGTTATACGCAGCTTCTTGGGCACGGACGAGGATGTCTCTAAATTATTAAACAGTCTGTGCAAGGAAGTCGTATTAGGGTCCTTTTTCAAGGATGCCTTCCAACAAGCATTCGAGTATAGTCAGCGTTTCTGGCCGAGGTATATGGCATACTGGATACGTACGTATGTTGCTTCTCCGTGGGCATTCATAGGTTTCTGTTTGGCTTTGATCGCTTTTGGGATCCAGATTACTAGTTTCATCTACAGTTTCCTTAAATAAACGCCCATTATCATCAACATTGTCAATGTTTCAACTAGAATTGTTGTAAGCGTTGCTATCTGAATAAGTTTGTGTAAGTGTGAGAATTGTAATTTCCACATAACTAAATAAGTCTATGTTTGTAAGAGAGTGTGCTGTGTGTGAACAGTGTGTGAGATATTGTGAGGCGAGAGAAGGTTGTAACGTTTTAATGTTTATTTGGTTTAAATAAAAACGTGAGTCGTATAATATGTGTGTATTCTCTGTGTGTGCCTTGAATTGC
Source organism: Vaccinium darrowii (assembly GCA_020921065.1). NCBI lineage: Eukaryota > Viridiplantae > Streptophyta > Magnoliopsida > Ericales > Ericaceae > Vaccinium > Vaccinium darrowii. Next base: position 130,184 of record CM037159.1, on the reverse strand, counting down.
AGAATCTTTGACCTACACATTATGCATATTTCAACTAGAATTGCTATGAACATTGTCAATCTGACTGTATAGGATTCAAGAAGTACTAAGTTTGCCTTTCTCGTTTGCCATAAAATATGCATTTTGTGGCCCAATAGTATGTATTTATTATTACCTTAGTCAATTATGCTTTCACCCTCTGTTCTCGATCTCGTAAATTTTAGACAATGAGATACTTACAAAAGACGCTTACACTCGTGCACATGCACGTGCATTATTCGACTTAGGTAATTACCGTTAGTGTTTGATCTAGCAAATGTTCCTCTTAATACAGGATCAATCAAATCCGTTTGCTGTTACTGGGATTGACGAATTCTCATAGATCCATGCTCAGAAGGATTTGGACAGAGTCACACATGGATAATTTCTCAAATCAGAATAATCGAAATGGATTTATAGAAATGCTAATAGCATAGTATGATTGAATACCTCCAATTTATGACACTATGACAATAATTCATCTGCTAGCCTCTCATTGCACGAGTAAATAGACCAATAAACAACAATATTAAGATGTAAAAAAAAATAATCATCCAGAACAAGATATCAAATATCTTTATATTTACTGATTTTCTACCAAGATCATGATCTATTCACTTTAATTAAGTGGATTAAATTACTTTATACTTTCGCGAGTCCCTATTTTTCAGTTACTTGTGTCCATAAAAGCTACAAATACTTCACAATGTCAATTGCACAAGACACTGCTAACTCACAAAATCAAGAAAAACCAAAGAAACCCAGAAAAAAAACTCCCCCAGAATCAATGGAAAATTGAAAAGTCGCTCTTTGTAAACCAGAGGATTATGAACAGCCATTCCATTGATGCCACGTCGATTATGTTGCAACCTTAAACCAACATTCTTTCCACCCATTGACATATTCCTCATGTTTTGTGAGATTTCATGGGTACTGGATCCCCACGTGAACGAGAGAATCCTGCAATGAAACATTTTTCCTGTTTTGATACTTTGACTTCTTTTTTTATTGGTTTGAAATTTTTACGCTTTTAACAACCCTAATTAGTACGTCGGTGCCAACTTGTTTAATACATATTCGGTAAAAGTGACGCGGTGCTAGAAGAACATGGTTCAAATTTTGGTAGTCCTTTTTTATGGAGTGTCAATTTTCTACAAAGTAAAAATAACGGTGACCCAACTATTACCTTTCCAATGAATTGAAGGTCTCGTGACGAGAAAATTTTGGATGCAAATAGGGTATCACGTGGTACCCTTGCTGGCCTGAGCCATTAGATCCTTTGACTTCTTTTTTTATTTGTTTGAATTTTTTACTCTTTTAACAACCCCTACCAAGATGTTTAACGCCATCCGGTAAAAGTAACACGATGCTGGAAGAACATGATTCAAATTTTGATAGTCCTTGTGTACGGAGTATCAATTTTTCTACAAAGTTAAAATTGATGGTGACCCATCTACTACCTTTCCAGCGAATTGAAGGTCTCGTGACGAGAAAATTTTGGATGCAAATAAGGTATCACGTGTTACCCGTGCACCACATTCGAACCGTCCAATCAACGCATGGACGACTCAGATCAAGGATAAAGAAAAGCAAGAGATAGAGTGTGCCAAAGGGAGTAGAGAGAGTGCTCGGATCTCAACCATTGGTTGCTTTGATTGGAAGGTCTGGATGTGGTGCAATGGTACCACGTGGACCAGGGGCGGAGTCAGAATTTATGTTAGCGGGGTCAAAAATTAAATCTATATGGAAGTTATCTTTTCTATTTGCTCATGCAAAAGAATAACTAAATTATGAGGTTAACTATAACGTAACTATACAGCGATACATGTATTTTTGCTTCATATTTGGTTCCAATGACTTGTTATATATTTCAAAAATAATGTACGATAGTCTCATTTGTAATACTATCAATTTAGGAAATTTTTGAGTGAAAAAATTGCAAAATTTAGCTCCAACTTATCAAAAATCATCGTGAGAAATTAAAGTAAGGGAGGTCAAGTGACCCCCTTTGCCCCTTCATGACTCCGACCATAACCATAACGTGGACTATACACCATTTGCATCCAAAATTTTCTCGTGACCCTTTGTAAATTTATTGGGTCTGATACTTTCATATCAAAACATGATAGCAACAAATTATACTCAGATTTCTAGAGACATCTGTTGAAATATCAAGAGCAGATCTCATGTGCTCACGGGGACCCCTACAGGACAGTGGATTGAGTAGGGGGGCTGTTACGCCCCCCACCCCTGACAGCCCCCCCTCCCCCGGCCCCACACCCCTTTACCCCAATACCCCCACCCATGACCCACCCCCTCCCCCCTTTTTCGGCTCAGAATTTTTTTTTAAAACTTTATTTATTAAATTAATTATTTAATTGGTTTACTCATATTATTTAATTTGAGTTCGATCCGAATCATTCATTATTCTTCAAATATTTATCCGAGAACCCCACAAAATTTCAGCTCAAACTCTCATTGTTTCAATCAAATTTTTTTGATTAAAACGGTGAGATTTTGGTTTAAGCACTTCTAACCGTCCAATTGAGCGGAAATTTTGTACGGTCACTCGAAAAAATATTCTAAAAAGAAAAAATTGTACGAGCGTGATTTGGCTAAAAAGAAAAAAAAAATTTTTGTTTTTTTTCGTTTTGTCCTTATTTAAAAAAATATTGCATTTGTTAGTTTTGCGTCAAGTTTTTTTGGTTTATGGATTTGTCTCGTCAAAACGAATCTAAAAAGTAAAAAATTATAGTCAAAAGTAATAGTTTTTTGAATAAAGCCGAAAATAAACCCGTTTTTTGAATTATTTTTCGTCTTTATTCACAAAATTTAAGTTTGGCTAATAATTTTATACTTTTTAGATTGCTCTCGTCGAGACAAGTCAAGAAATCACAAAAAATCGACCAAAAACTAATAAATGTAAGAAAATAAAAAATGAATGAGGACAAAATAAAAAAAAAAACCGAAAAACTATTTCTTTTCTTTTTAACCAAATCACGCAACATTTCAGTAGAAAAAGCAATCCATGCACAGCTAGTTTTTCAAATTTGTACACTGAGATTACTACTGCGTCGATAAGACACTTCAGTAGGAAAGAAGCAATTCATCCACTGTTTTTCAATGTTTTTTTTTTTTAAAACTAGTACGAAGAACCAGGTTATAGTTTTTTTTTCAAAAACTAGTACTCCCTCCGTCCCTTTTTAAATGTGTTACTTGGGATTCTGTGCCATTTTCAACGGCTTATAACTTTTAATGTGAACCTCAAAACATATGCATTATGGATCTTGTTTGATAGATCTTAATTATTTCTATTATACAAAATTTTCAAAATCATAAAAGCTATTAGTATAAATTAAAAGTTATGAGCCGTTGAAAATGGCACAGAATCCCAAGTAACACATTTAAAAAGGGACGGAGGGAGTAGTTTTTTTCAAAAAAACTAGGGAGCTTTGGCAAAAAAGTTGTGAACTCGTTGTTTGGTCCTTTCATTTTGTCTTTATTCAAAAAAAAATTGCATTTGTTAATTTTGTGTCAAGTTTTCATGATTTATAAAATTATGGTTGAAACTAATATTTTTTTAAATAAAGCAAAAAATAAACCAGTTTATTGGTTTAACTTTGACTTTAATAAATGCAAAATAAAAAATTGAATAAAGGCAAAATAAAAAAAAACCAAAAAACCATTTTATAAATTTATATAAAGAAATGAATTAATTTAAATCATAAAAATAAAGTAATATAAATAAATTAAATAAAGTAATTAAAGCAAATAAAGTAAATAAAGTAATATAAATGAATTAATATAAATAATATATTATATGGTAATTATAGGAGGAAAGGACGGGCAAAACTGAATAAGGAGGTAGCCTTTTAGTCAGCTTGTCTTTTTGGTAGTCTTGTCTGGGTTTTCTTTTGTTTTTGGTTTTTTGCCTACCGGTCTGTGTATTTCCTCTGTGTTTGGGTAGGTTCCTTTGGTTTGGGCTCTTGAGTTTATTTGCGGTGTCCTTGCTGCAATTTTTTGTCGGTTGGCTTTTGTTTATGTTTTTTTGCTTTTTTCTATGTGGGAGCAGGGGTTTTGTCCTGTTGTGTGTTGAGTCTTTTGTGGTTTTTTTTTTTTTGTGGTTCGGGTCTTGTGTCTTCACTTCGGGTGGGGTTTGGTCGTTGGGGTTTCTATTGTGCTTTTGATAATTTTGGGGGTTCTTATTGTGCATCCCATGCACATCCGGGCCGTCCCTAAAGTTTGATAACAATTGGTTAACTTTTGACCACAGACCTACAAAAATCATAAACCTCTCGGAAGCTTCAAATGTAGTGAATACTCCCACTCATCTGTCTCTCTTTAATCATTCTTTAAATATGAAAAATCAAAAGGTGATGTGACAATGTTTGGTTATTCAATTATAATTGTACCAGACCACTGATGAGACTGTTTATGTAGTCAAAATTGCCTATATGAGGGGTCTATTTTTACTTGATGGATGGATTGAAATTTTCTCCCTTAGATTGACCAATAGAACTACCATGCTTGTCTCAGTTGTCTGTTTCTCTTTTTAATCAGCTACCTTGTTTGTCGACATTAATGTTATTAGCCCTTTCTTTAACCACGTGAAGGTGGCCCATTGTAGCTTATCCGGCTCAATAATTACTCAATAATCCATTTGTACAAATCTTAAGACGTTGTGGGGTATACATAAGCACAGTTTCATAACATCAATTTGATTCAACAGCCATTTCCTCGCTTACAAAACACCAAACATACTGCAGAGAGATTATCATTAAATAGAAATTTTAATAGGAAAAAATAGATGGGAACAAATTTTCCATTTCTTTCAAAAAATGCTAGTGTGGTTAAGGATGAAATTGATGAAAAATATATATGCATCATCGGAAATAAAATTTGCAAATGAGCAAAATAATTCTTTATAAATAGTACTGCCAAATATCAAAACTTACAGAAAATTACATAGATTTACTCTCTACTTATGTACTCTCAAACTCATTTACTTCACTAAGCGCCGGTGGCTTCAATGCCGACAATATTAAAATAACGACATCGATATATTGTTTCACAACGGAAAAAAATTTTCTTTGTTTTGGACAAAAAAATCTCTTTAAAAATTGATTTTAAAGAAACAATTAGAATACTAGGAGTATTAAAGGCAAAATTAATAAAAAGATAAAAAGTATTTCAAAGGAAAAGTGTACAATCTTTTTGAAGCTAGATTCAGAATCGGGCAAAACATAATGATTTTGTACAGTCTCTTTGAACGACTCATGTGTAGACTTTATTAGATTTGGATTAGGGTGATTCACATGGATAGATCATACTAGCAATTTAAGTATGGCTCAGATTTTATCGAGGCGATCGTAAAGGGGATGGTTGGGGTCATATTTTACTGAACGGCTTTACTATTATTCAATTATAAAATGTCCTTTTTTAAATTTAATGCAGCATAAAATTTTATTTTATTACAATTGGGTTTTGTTGTGAATTATTGATTGGATGACTTTTGGGGCGGCTATAGACTCAAGTTCCAGAAGTCAAGCTTGGAAAGGTGATAATTTGCACAGCACTAAAACTTGTCCTACTTTTCCTTTTCTTTCCCGGTATTTTTCGCCCCTATTTCCTTTCAATAATTGGATCACTCAGCCTTTGCTCGGGGGAAATTATTGGCTGGCCATGGCCCCAGGTCCACTTAATATAATGAGAGTTGGGGTAATTGCATAATGCTTTGTGAAATGGGCTCCATAGTTTTGAGTAGCTGCTTTTATGCTGTCAAATGGCTCCATTTTGCAACCAAAATATAATCAGGACCGCACATTTTTTAGACAAATCATTAATGTGAAAAAAAACTCATGTTACATCGGGAGATGTTGTTTTGATGGTGCAGGATTTACATCGGGAGATATTGTTTTGATGGTGGAGGATTTAAGGACAAGGGTCCTTGCTATGCACTAGGTGAATGGCACTATACCATGCATCCATTCGGCAAAAGCGAAAATGCATGGCAGGAAACCCCCTTTCGAGGATTTAAAATCAGCTTTTGCAATAGCAATAGCTTTGTGTAGGATCTGCCAGCAAGAAAAATTCCAGAGCTGTAAGAGCTTGGGAGTTCCTCGTACTTGCTCTGAAAATGTCAAGTTTGCGCGCACAGTGAAAATGGTATTTTTTTATATGAACAATCCATGTGCACATTTTCAATTTTTTATTTTTTCTAGAACTTTTTTCCGTTTTGAATTAGGGTGATTCACATGGATAGATCATACTAGCAATTTAAGTTATAGCTAAAATTTTATTGAGGTGCTTGTAAAGGGTTGATTGGGGTCATATTTTACTGAACGGCTTCACTATTATTCAATTATAAAATGTCCATTAAAGTCAAATCAAATGGTATCTAATACTCCAAAATTTATTTGTAACCCAGGAAACTGTTTCACTCTACCAAACCGAACTGATTTAAGGTAATGGAAATAATAAAAATAACTTAAATGCATATATATACATACCCCAATGGAACCACAAAGGAAGATGAGAACAAAAGTGTGAGAACCACCTTGAAGAAAAGAAATCCTTTTACGGCTGCTGCTTCTGTTTTCTCTCGACTGATATGCCCAACTTTAACCCTAAGCAACCAGCGTACTCTACCTAAATACAACCCTATCGGCTCGTTTGGATGGGGCATTAGAGGGGGCATAAATATGGAGGGTGTTATTTATGCCCGGACCCACCCATATGGAATGGTTTGCCAACAAAAAGTGCAGGGGTGTTATTTATTACCCGGACTAAATATCACCCCTGCTGGGGTGTTATTTATGGACAGCCCAGGGGGTGTCCATATTTAACACCCCCTAATACCCCCTGTCAATTTACCAAAATGCCCAAAATAATACCCCTCTGCATACCCCTCTGTGTTCGAAATACTCGATATCTGGGCTCCAAATACTCGATCTCGGCATATTACTGATGTTAAACCTCTACCCAAAGAAAAATAGTTATATTTAGATGGAAAAAGTAGTACATGCACTTTCATTTTTCCAAAAGTTTTGTTCGGCCTAACATCAGCTAGTTTAATCCTTTAGTTGGGTACATTGACTAGTTTCTTTAGTTGGGTTCCTCAGTAGCTCTTTTTCTAGTTGTGGCAATTTTTTTCTAGTTGTAACAAAAAATAGCACCGCCACATTTTTTGTTCCTTCAACTGTCAACGCCACCATTCTTTACCCAAAAATCTCATTAGTTTTTTGACATACTTTTTGGAAACTCCTAAAAGATGATCCGATTCAATAATTTTTATAATAAAAGTAAACATCTAAATTAATTTTTATAATAAAACAATTAATATAAAAATTAATTACAATTAAATCTTATAGCTTAATTAGTTATTGAGTTTCAATAATAAATTAATTAATTATTATATTTATCTAATTAAAAAAACATATAACTAATATGAATATTCACACAAGGGCAAAAAAGTCTTTTGACAGCTTTTTACATCATCCACCCAAATTTAATCCCCCTTCTTACAAAATCATCCAAACCAAGTACTATTTAATCCCCCCTCCATAAATGTCACATCACTGTGGGGCCACCCTCCATATATATTACCCCCTACTATCTTATACCCCCTCCATATATAATACCCCTAAAACTAATCCGGCATCCAATCGGGCCGATACCACTAATCATAATGCTCCCTAAACTATAGCTAACTAATCAGGTAAAGGGTTTAAAAATAACTTACATATAAATAATAAAAATGGCTTTATTAATATAACCAACAAAATTAGGCTTATACTCTCAAAACTACAATAATGCCAAAATACGTACCTGTAGCGAACGCAACAATAATTAAATAGGATCCCACCAAAAGGAAATTTTGCCCATTAACTTTTCAAAATACTCGCTTATTAAGAGACAATCCAAAATAAAAATCTAAACACTTAAAAAGAGACGGAAGGAGTGTTAGAAAGCTGAAGGTGAGGAAAATATGTCTTTAGTTGGGGTGGTCTTTCTGGGCTGCGATGTCAGGTGGTGTTTTCTATTAGATCTGCCATTGCTAAGAGATGGGTAGAGTTTGTAACTTTTTATGGAAACATAATGATTACAATTTCAAAGTTGTAACTTTTCGGAGTGTCTCTTATTGAGAAAATATGTACTAATTTTTACTAATATTTTTTAAAAATGGACACTTATTAATGGATTATTCAAAATAAAAAAAGCTGAAGCGTTAAATACGGATGGATGGAGTATGCATGTATGAATACACATGAAGGATTTTTTTTCTTATAATGATACACGGCATTTTGATGGAAAATGTTTTGTTCAATAATATCCTTGTGTTATTGAACAACCTTGTGGTCAGATAGAATTTATAAATTTATGCATTTGAAAATACAAAAAATGTCTATTGTGACAATGGTACGTCATTCTCAGGTACTATGACACCCAATTTCCCATAATTGCTTATTGGGATAGATCATATAATAGGGGTCCCGAAAGGAGAATGATATGGGTACATTACATGTGTACCTGTTTACATATAAAATTAACAAATCCAATAATTAATTGACACGTAATTGAAAATGCCAAACGTGAGCAATTACCTGTTGATAAAGATACACTGGATTAAAGGAATATACACTACAACAAAAACCACCTATTGTGAGGAATCAATTTTGTCTCCAAAACACCAACTTTCCTCGCGAAAAGTATTGGTGAGGAAAATTTTCGTCGCCAATTTTCCTCGCCTATACCTCGTCGCAAAAGGTATTAGTGAGGAAAAATTATTTTCCTCACCAATTTGGCACAATTAGTGACAAATATTTTCCTCGCTAATTTGTGAAGAATTCGTCGCCTGCTATTTTCCTCGCCAAAAAGAAGTTTTGAGGAAAGAATAGGCGAGGAAATAATTTTCGTAGCTAAAGTCCATATAAAACTTTAAAAAAAATTGGAACACGGCCATTTGCTAACGTCTATGATGTTGTGGATAATCGAACCACCGACGTCACCTTTGCAACACCTGACTACCATCCATCACGCCACATTCCATTACGCTTACCATTGTCAAACTTTTAATATATATACTCTTATAAGTCTTCTTAATTACCTTTCAAATTTGTTTCCTTTCCATAAATTTATGATTCTCTCCACTCTTTTAGTCCTTTATGTTTCTAAACTTTTTTTATAATCAAATGTCCTGACCAGTTTGCGTGCACCTAAGTTAATTCTAAGGCCTTCGAAGGTAACGACTGGGCATAAATTCCAATAAACCTAAGGTTTGGGATTGTTTGTAGGCCTAAACTTATTTCATCAAAGTTTATATTTTTGAAAATATGGTATTTTTTGGTGGTGAACTTGTTTTACTGCGTATGTACGTCGTAACAATCTTTTATTCAACTATTTATGACAATAAAATAGTTGTTATGTTTATTTTTTTCAAATGGGCTAATCAAGTTGTTTTTTAATAGGTTTGTCACGATTTAACTTCGTGATGTTTTTTAATACAATATTACTTCGAGACAATATTAACTTTATCCTCAAGTTTCTTGGTACTTTCGTTTTGAATAATTAGTTATTTCTATGAGATGGATCAAAATAGTTAGATTAATTAAATTAATCCATGATTGTGATTTTCTGATTGTTTTTTAAAGCATGAATCCCTAATTAGATGCGATGGAACGCCATAAATGAAATATCTATCAAAGTGTATAAAATTACTTTATTGCTATACTATATTTTTAATCAAATATTCCAAAATGCATATCTTTTAGCCTGCGAACTCCCCGGTCCTTTGTTCGGTTCATATTGTTGCTACAATTTCTATAATGTATTTTTATTTAGATAAACCTTTATGAAAAATTTTAATTTTTCATGCATTCTTTGGTTTTTTAAATTTCAATCATTGTAAAGAATATTGAAAACACAACTGGCAAACTTAAAAATTACATCGTTTGATATAATCTAAAAATAAGTTAAACTTTTGAATAAACTATTAATTTCTATTGAGAATAATTGAATGCACAAAAAGAGACAAAAATATTTTTCATTTTTATCATTACTAGAAATTGTGGAAAAAAACAAAATGTTAAATTAGGTCTTATCATTGGAATAAGACAACACATCTACACATAATTGTTAATCACTTATACGAGTATATCAAAATCTAAATAGTCATAGATAAGGCGACGAAATATTTCCTCACCTAAAATTAACATTTGGCGAGGAAACGGGGATTTTGTCGCCTAAAGGGTGCATTTAGCGACGAAACGAATTTCCTCACCACATGTAGCCTTTTGGCGACAAAATATGTTTTCCTCTCTAGAAAAGGCGAGGAAAATAAAATTTTCGTTGCTAAAAAGGTACATTAGGCGAGGAATTATTATTTCCTTGCAAAATGTTCCCTTTTGGCGAGAAAATATATTTTCCTCGCGAATAATGTACATTTAGCGACGAAATCTATTTTCCTCGCTTGATTTCGTCGCGTTAGGTAGTTTTTGTTGTAGTGATAAATGATTAAATACGATGTCGTATCATGTTCAAAGATGAAAAGCAGTTATTGGCAGTTACAAGCCATTGCCGACGTAAATGGTGGTTTCGAAGCCATGATATTAACTGCTAAACATATAAACTCTACGTGTGGATTTGGGAAACAAGGCAAATTGGCAGTTATAACACGTGGAATGCTTATCGAAAGGCAGTTATTCACCTTAACGTTTAATCATTTGAGTTTGTTCAAACAACTGTACAGATTCAAAATCAAAACTTCTGGAAGAAGAATTAGAAGGATTCAAATTCAGACGTGGAGGAGAAAACAACTGCCAACTCGAAGAATAGAAGTTAGAGTTCGAAGCAAGCTATTATTCAAATTCATTGAGCGGGAAGTTCAAATTGCCAGCAGCATCTATAAATAGAAGAAATTGAAGAGTGAAAAGCCCCCGGACAAATCTTCAACAAACAGCTATCAAAAAACTGATGCTTGGTTTGTTCATTGGCAAAGTAGTTTAGGATTTCGAACTCAGTTCGAAGTAGTTTAGGAAGTAGATTAGGAAGTAGTTAGGATTAATCTCGGTTGTTCTTGTAACAATCACCCGTTCGAAGTTCTTGTATCTGAAGTTGGAGACAATTTCGAAGTAAGTTTACTTTTGATTTATTAATCGAAGTATCTTGTTTCTTTTCGTTCTTCGATTTCCTAAGTTTATTGGTTTACATTTCTTCACTTGTTGAAAAAATCCTCTTAATTGAGGTAATTGAACCAATAAATTACAATCGCCTGATTAGATTTGGTTTTTCCAAAGTTAATCTGAGAGAGGAGATTGAAACTCTCTCTGGCACGCTCGCACACAATTATTTCCATTGCAAAGAAGTAAAAAGAACCAAAATATTTTTTGGCACGCCCGGTGGGACCCCTGAAAGTTTTAATACGTAAAGTTTTTAGCAAACGAAAAACTATTCATTTGTTCCCTTGGCTCTTGTTGACTTTTTACAAATGGTCACATTAATTTTACAATTCTTCTACAACCGCACACATTGACACTAACATGATTCCTAGACATTCACATAATTCGATACCAGCGTTGGTCAATTAAAGATGGATCTGTAGGGAGGCCATTTTGATGACATAAAATTTTACACTAACCAACCAATCATAGAATTCCCACTCTTGGATATGAATATTACTAAAAAGGATATATTCAAATCTCTGTCTTCTCCAAGATCTGAGCATTAGAATTTAAATATGAGCACCTCGGTAGTTGAAATTTATTTTTCCCATTTTTCGTACTTTGGTACTCAATTTGGTACGAGAAATGATACACGTACAGCACTTTTTTCCAACACTTTCCTCCAATAGCCAAAACGACGTCGTTTTGGCTGTTCCATGAAAAAAAAAAAAAAAAAAAAAACTCAAAATCGGATCAGGGTCTCTCCCCCTCCCCCATTTCATTCGACCAGAGTCCAAGAGAGGGCAACCACCTCCCATTCCACCACCACCGGCGACCCAGCTCCTCCGGCCTCCCTCTCCATCTCCGGCGACCGCCGCCTCCGTCGCCGCCTCCATCTCTGTAAAGTTTCTCAGCGACCCAACAATCTCTGTAAACCCAGGTACTCTCTCCCTCTGTGTGTGTGTGTGTGTGTGTGTGTGTAAATCCAGGTACAATCAGTTGGGTTTACCTGCATCGACTTCAATTTCCAAAGGTTGAGCCATTTACCTCTGCTGCTCCACCAATTTCGCATAAACCAAATGATATTCTTACATTTATGTAAATATCGTATATTTGAACATAGGTGTTTATGAGTGGATAGACGTCAGATTTTGTATTTGGGTACCTTAATTTGGAATTTTGTGATGCATAATGAACTGGGTTTACTTCTTTTTTTTGGTTATAAACAGATTTGGTGAAACCAAATGAGGAATAGTGATCTGGGTTTTCTTGATTCGTCTGAAAGTATATTGTGTTGTACTAAGTGGTAGATCCTTCTTCATTTGTTGTATTGTACTCTTTATTTTGCCAGATCTACGGTTGTACTGGGTTTGTGCTGGCAAGGGTCAAATGGAATGGGAGGTGGTTGATGGAGGCGGCGGCGGTCGCCGGAGATGGAGAGGGAGGCCGGAGGAGCTGGGTCGCCGGTGGTGGTGGAATGGGAGGTGGTTGCCCTCTCTTTGACTCTGGTCGAATGAAATGGGGGAGGGGGAGAGAGTCGAGAGACCCTGATCCGATTTTGAGTTTTTTTTTTTTTTTTTAACGGAACAGCCAAAACGACGTCGTTTTGGCTGTTGGAGGAAAGTGTTGGAAAAAAGTGCTGTACGTGTATCATTTCTCATTTGGTACTACTTTTTTCTTTTTCTTTTTCTTTTATTATTCTCAACATCCCAACTGTGCTTCCTGAACAAATTAAAATAACTAGCTTTTCTGTAGTACTAGTACAATTTATTCCAAATTTGTTGGTTAATTGTCATGTCTAATTATAGGGCTCAACAAGCTACAATGGATCACCTTCAATTTGCTAAGGAAAAAGGGACGAATATGACTAAAAATCTAGTAGTTGCGATGCTTCCTTCCGAAATGGCAAGGGGCCTCTAAGAGATGTCAAGAAAATGCTGGCGATGACCAACTTTTGAGACCCAATTCACATGTATTTTGAGACCCAATTCACTTGTATTTCGAGACCGTTGTAATAAAGTAGCAATTGGATGAAAATTGACACTAGATGCCGTATTTAAAAATGTCACATAGGATTGGATGTTTAGTTGAAATAAATGAAAGTTAATTTGAATGATTATGAGACATATAGTTGAAAGATTAGCGGTATTTTTTAAATTTGAGTAACTCCTATATTAAAGATTTTTTGTTAGGGGCCCAAATGTTAAGTCTTGCTCAGTTGCATGTATAAAAATCTTAGGTAATTATAGGTTTTTCCAAATTGAGGATGGCCCTGGCCTCCTATAGTCTTGTCCCATAAAGTGTTGTAATTTCTTTAACCCTTGATTGGAGTCCCCTCTCCTCTCTCCCATCTTGATATATCTTTGCCAATATTTCACCTAATAAGTTTTTGCTAATAAAAAGAAAAAGAAAAAAAAAGGAGGTGGTGGTAATGAAAAGCTAGGAGGTTATGGCCTAAATCGGATTTGGCACTTGGTTGCGTTGAAAAGGCAAGAGAGTGTGCAGGTGTGATGCCCAATTCCAGTCGTTAATTGAATATAGTCTTAAAATGTTTTTATTCATTTTAATTGAGACACAAAATAACTATACTAATATCAGAAGCATGGTTAGATTTATTGAGTACATCATATATTGAAACACTTAAATTAGTTTCCCACAGATACGGTACATTATTTGAAATTATTACTACAACAAAGAAATTAAGATTGATTGTTGATGATTGATATGACTAGAAGATTAAAACTAACAATCTTCGATCATCCGTTGCTCCTGAAGATGACATTTAGGGTACATATTTCTTGGATTATCTATTGATGGATATCTACCATTATTAAGGTACTCTACGATTAATATATATCACCCCCTCTTTTTTTTCCCCAAATTTGGCCCGCAACAACAACCAAACCATTGAAATTTCACAATCTTGCTCCAATATAGGGTACAAATTGTCACCTTATATTTTAATGCCTCCCAATTTGACATTTGTGGAGGGATTCATGTGGTTAGATCCCTTTCAAAGAGGGGGTTAAAAAAGAGTCATAAAATCATACAAGCAAACAAATAAAGTTTTTCTAGCTAGCTAGTTCGATCAATGATGAAAGCAATATGAATGACTGAGCATGATGGTTAAACCACACAAAGCTAGCTCGATCCATGATGAATGACTGAGCATGATGGTTAAACCACATTAACTCAAAAAGTCAAAAAGCCAATTTATTATGTTTTTCGAAGCAAGTCATTATCTCACAATACATTATATAAAAAATCGCAAAAAGTCAATAAGCCACCTTAGTGAAACACCAAGGGTTTAATTGCGTCTACCCCTAATATGTTGTGGAGTGGTTCACTTTTTTTTTTTTTTTGGTCATTCGCCATTTCTATTCTAGTCAATAAGCCACCTGATCCTGGAATACAGTATGGGGCATCCAAGAGCTCTATCGCACGAGCTAGCCACCACTTGCGTGGAGTGATTCACTTGGTTAGGGAGAAAGGGGAAAAAATGTTAACGTAAGCCCTTAAAATGGAGGATAATGTATAAAAAAAATACATTAATATTTGGGAAAAGTATATTGATATTTGTGAATATATATTGATATCTGTGAAATATGTATTAATATCCGAACTTTTTTGTCGGTATATGCATAGTACTATCCTTCATCTAGGGTAGAGGTTATCAAAACCCAATTATTAAAAAAAAAAATTAAAAGCTGAACGAAGTTGTTTTAGGCTGAGTTCTTGAATGAATTTTTGGGTGATTAAATCACCACAAATAGATTAAATGAAGGGCTGATTTTAGCTCCCCTTTTTTGAAACCTAATGGGAAAAACAACTAGATTTAATCTCTTGGAAAAACAAATGATTAATCACCCCTCCATAAAACACCAACTTAAATGAGATTTTTCATTTAATCTCATTTAATCCATTCAAGAACTCACCGTTAGCTGGTTGGCAATGATGGTGATGGCAACCATCTGTTTTAATGTTGTACTACTAGAAAGGACAACCAAAATTTGAACCATGTTCTTCCATTCCCGTGTCACTCTTTTACCGGATGGCTTTAAACAAGTGGGCAATGATAAACTTTAGGGTTGTTAAAAGGGGGAAAAAAATTCAGTTAAAAAATAAGGGGAAATAACTCTAACATATATAAATCAACCCAAGGAAGCAATTCTGACGAATTTAGAATCTGTTTGGAACTCGTGGGAACGAAAGGAAAATAAAAGAAAATTGTCAATAAAAAAAATGGGAGGAAGAATGATAGTGTCCTTTTTATTTTCCTATTTTGTTTCCACTTTTTCTTTTTAATTGGCAACATTTTTTATTGATACTCGACAAAAGAAACATCAAGAAGCACAGGTGCAAACCAATTATTGTTTACACTCTCTTTTCAAACCAATTATTGCCTTTTCTTTTTCATCTGTTTCAAACAAAGTCTTTTTTTTTCTCTCTCTCTCTCTGTGTTCCAAACTAGCCTTAGGCTTCGCACAAAAAATGGAATGGTTGATTAAGCAACTAAAACTATTCGATTGGGTCAATTTGGGAAAGAAAAACTTGAAAAATTGTTTTAAACTTAATGAATGATTTAAATAAATTGTGTGGAACCCCAAAATGGGTCCCACGAAACGATAGAAAAAGTCTGCCACTGATTTGTGCGCACACTTTCATATTTATAAAAGCACTAGAGCCAATCAAAACACCATTTGCCAAAGTTTTTAGCACCAACTCTTGTTTGGGATTGGCCTAGTGGTCAAGGCAAAGGACTTAGGGGTTTGCTACCTCCTAAGGTCTCAGGTTCGAAATCTCGTAAGTGTTTTCAACTCCGTTGGGGCGAGTCCAAACAGTGTATTGCTCTGGTTTTAAATGAGCCCTTGGCAAGTGGACGGTGGGATTAGTCTCTCAGGATTAGCGACGTGCGTGGAAACTGTCCCAGACACATGATTATGCATATATATATATATATATATATATATATATATATATATATATATATATATATATATATATATATTGTCACACCCCGCTCCAACACAATCTAAAATGCACAAAATGGCATAACACTTGTCACCATCATGTACGCCTTTTAGGCTACTCACAAAAATCAGGTACAAAGCTCAACCTTAATCTCGCCACTGAAGCAGTCAAAAGATTAAGTTTCACCAAAACTCCGCTGTCATAAAATAAACCAGGTGTTCACACCTTCTCAACAGCTGTACAGTCAAAAGTATTTAACACGTATTCAACCACCCAACACTCACTGACTAGCGAAAACACAAAACTCAACCTCTATGAACACCTAACTGGCACTCTGGCACTGTAGTGGACCGACGTCTAGCTCAACTGGAAATCTGCAACCAAAAAGGTTACAGGAGAATGTACCTTAGCAACATAATAAATGGAAATGATAAGTGTTTAAATGGTTCGAAGTATAAACAACACACCAACACATTTGCTTAAACAATTTAGATGGATCACAGTTTTAAACATCACACCCACACTTTTATCTAAAAAACACAGCCCACCATATTTATTTCAAAAATGCAGCCCACCGGCTCATCTCAAAACATGGCCCACCGGCCCATCTAAAAAACACAGCCTATCGGCTCATCTCAAAAACACGGCCCACCGGCCCATTTCATCAATACACCTCTGCAAGTTTTGCAAAATATTTCACATTTTCTTTCACAGAATAAAATAATATCAAAACAATTTACCCAATGTGCCAACGAGTCGCCAACCTCACGACCGGGAGTTATGACGGTACCGTTACCTCGCTCACAGGCTCACATATAGTGGCGGTGACGAGGGCCATTCTTTATCACCAATGGTAGGTGCAGCCCACAAGCAAGAACTAAGCTTGCACTACGAACATTTGGCACAGCCCACGAATGCAAGTTGCCAACCTTGCAAACTAAAAATATTGGCTCAGCCCACGCTGCAAGATGCCAACCTTGCAACTTTTTAGCTAAAAAGCTGGCACTCAGCCAGATGGCACAGCCCACGAATGCAAGATGCCAACCTTGCAAACTAAACATTGGCACAAAAGGCGTAAAAATTCTCTTCCCACTCACCAAAAATCATTTGATCCATCACTGAAAATCATTTAATCCGTCCAAACACAATACTTTTAACATATACAAAAATCACAAGGAGAGTTTTCAAAACATCAATAATCACACCACACATTTGAAAACACCACATAAACACTACACACTTCTATTTATTATAGAGGCTGTACATTCTCACCTGCCACAAAAGGACAAACTCTGCTATCAACTTAACCTCCACGCACCGAAAGCATAACCACGACCATTCTTATGATTACATCACCTATAATAACAATTATATATCACCCATAAGCTCACTACTAAAACTCATGCCCAAATGCAAATGAAATGCATGAAAATGTATTCTACAACTCAACAGTGCTGCGCTCTATGAATTTTCAGAATTAATCTACTTATCCGATTCCCACGAAATTTTCACCACAAACTCCAGAATCACACTTCATCATCATATCCAAAATTCAGAATTTTCTGAGCTCCGAAACTATTTTTAAACAACCTCCAAACAGACCCAGAACTTGCTGAAAATTCCACGAAACAGATTTTTCTCCAACTTCAAACTAAAAACTGCTATTCTCCAGAAGGAATTAGAGCATAAACCATACATCAAATCGAAGGTATATGAGTCTAGTTTCAGAATCAAAAGACGGTGTGCCAATCGGATACCCACGCTAGAAGTTATAACTGTTTTCCCAAGGCATGTCAGTGCTGTCTGCACAAACACGAACCCGACAGCAGATTGATTCACGAATTTTCATATTTTCTGTACTTCGAATTAAACTCTGAAATTTTTACAAAAAGCAGAAAACATCCATGGGTATCCACTGTAAAAATCTCGTAAAATTTCGACTTCTAGAACCATGTCTTAAAATTCGTCAAAACCCATGGCAGATGTGATTTTTCAGAAAACCAGTCAGTGAACCCTTCACCTTCCTTTCATGAATTTCATAAAAACAAACCCCAAATCACTCTTATGAGATGCAAAATCAGTGATTAACTTGTATATGAGCAACATATATCAAGAATTTCGGAAATCAAACTTCAATTCGTACCTTAATTTTGGGTTTTCCCCAATTTTTCTTCGTTCTTCCTCTTCCTCTTCTTCTTCTTCTTCTGCCGACATCCCTCTCTCTCTCTCTCTCCCTCTTCTCTGATTAATCATCATCCCAATAAGGGAAAAAAGAGAAAAATATCTTATGCCCAAATTACACTTCACCCCTCCAACTTACATAGCTATTAGATTTAAGCCCAAATCTCATAATCACCCCAAGCCACACATAATTATTCCAAACCACTCATAATTCGCGTACACAAATGAGTCCGCTAATATCATGTGAAAACGCATAAAATATTTGAGATAATCCGGGTGTTACAATTCTCCCCACCTTAAGAAATTTCGTCCACGAAATTTTGCTTCCCATTATCAAATAATTTTCTGCATTACTTCACACTTTCTCCAGAACCTTGCTCAATCTAATGACCTCGCCACAACATTTTCCCGACAAAAACATTCTGATGCATAATACTTGATCTCCCGTATACAAATTTCCTCGTAGTTTCTCCACATAGCGCGAATATCCCTTTGATTACCCAAATTCCCAATTCGCCATCTCGGTAAATGTCAACGCAATTAATTTGACTCAAAGATCCGTAACAAGATGAAACATTTAAGTTCCTTCAGAAATTCTCATCATTTTCCCGAACCCAAGTCTCCCCACCAAACCAAAGTTAAGATTCTTCATAAGGCCTCACGAATTTTAACTACTTATGCATCACCTTCCCAAACAAAATTTATTGCTCACAACTTTATTCTCAAATATTAATATTATTCTTAACACAACCACCAGCTCACCAAAACCTTTTTTATTTTTTCCCGTTTCCTCAAACTCTCCAATCATTCCAACCTTCCAACAAACTACCAACTTCTTGAGGAGAAACCTAGTTGTTTATCCATCACTCAAGAATGCCAAGTGTACTCCGTATTCAAAAGTAAACAAGCAGCACACAATTCTATAAACTCCGGTTCAACTCTGCCTCAACAACAAATACCCATAAATTGATCGCTTAATGCTCCTCACTTTAGTAATCAAACTACGGTTACCATTCAATCCATGGTTGCCAACCAAACAAATATTTTGCCCAATGCACCTCTCAAAACATAACTACAAACATTTTTTTTTTCCCAACACTTCCCACTAGAACATAAAATAATTTTCGACTTTCTGAATCACAAAATCCTCAAAATCATCATATACCTAGTACTAGGGACAAACTTCACACAAACCAACAAATAATTTGCAGCTCTAACATATCTAATCATCTCAACAGGTCACCTATCTAAAACCTTATTCATTCTTGCTCCCGAATTTCATAACACCCGCTAATAGAAATATATTAAAGCACCAAGGAATTTCACAAACACCCTATGGTTCACTGTCTCCATATACAACATCTTTCACCCAAATTAACCTCAATTTACACTCACTACATGTAAAAGTCATACACCTTCTCCTTACTATGACATAACCACAAAAATAATCCAAGTATCATGGTCAACAATCCAACTAAAGCAAAATCTTACCCAATCTTCTTATCTTTTATAACCCACTCACAACAAATAAGCATCCATTCATACTTCCACATACCTGACCAAGATAATATTCTACCAACCCCAAATTTCAAATTCTCAAGCAGTAATCAGTCAATTGTTGCGCACTTTTTATCTACACAGAATCGACAATATCCTCATTCTCAACAAATGACATATGAAAAGGACTTTCACCTTATCTCACCTGAAGTAATGCTCGTGAAAACCATGTACTACTCCCTAAAGTTGATCACACTAAAATCCAAAGAAAATCGACATACAACCCCATTCAATGAAATTCAAAATTGTCCAAACCTTTCAACTAAAAAGAATCCAACTAAAGATCTAACTTCCACATTCCTTCCTCCCAGATGTCCTCATATGTTGCCGTAAAAAGTCACACTTTTTTTTTCAATTTTTTTTTTCCAAACCCCACAAATTACATCACCCGAAGAATCCACGTACCCACCATCACCTTTGGATTGAACTTACGTCGCTCTTAACACCATTTCCATTTTGTTATCCACATTCACATTCCCATCCATGAATACACCTATTAATATAATCTCCTTGGTAGCCATCCGAAACTAATTTCACTTATGATACTAATATCCATTGTCTGAGCTTGCACTACCAAATCATATATAGGCCAACCACCACATTCAGTCCACAGTTCCCTTAACTTTCAGATCATGACACCTAAGATACTTATCAAAATCTTGTATCGTTTCATGCTCTTCAAACATACTGCCAATAATCCCCAAACCTCTAATTTTTTCCATATCCTTTTGCATGCCATAACCATAACTCAAAGCTAACATATCCTCAACCACTAATACTTTCTCTACACATGTACAACACCCAAAGCACTGCCTTAGAAAATGTTAAGAATCCAAACCCAAATTTAGTAACAATCAACTCATCATCTATCAACAACCTTTTAACCCGAAATAAAATATTGACTACTTCTCCGGCTACCACCCACAATATCGCAATTCGTCCAAACCCATTTATAATTTCGTTTCGCTACACCTAACACCTAATTTCTCTCAGCTCTGTCAATTCACATACTCAAGTTTATCCTTTAAAACCATAACACCCTCACAATATTCAGTATATTGAAAATAGATAAAAGTCCAAATCCTATTGATTACCTCAAATAACCCCTTTTTTTCAACTGTACATCCCAATATCCGCAGGACTGCCCAAAACCCATGAACAATGTCTAATATTGTTTCTACCTTAACACACACCTTTAATAGACCGACTTTAACTTCGCAACCAAATTGATCACCATCACATAATTACTCCCACAATACGCTGGTATAAAAATTAACCTTCACCAAATCATATATGAAAGTAAACAACTCAATACTAGGAATCTCCAAAGGTATATAAAATCACGGAACCACGTCAGCCCAATCATCCATAAGAAAATTATCTACAAACATCAAGTACTTGGACTAAACATTTTATCTCATTCCAGTCATTATCCTCGACATCCATACCACTGCCTTCAATGCCCTTAAAGTTATAATCAACATGTGTATACAATTTCCTCATCACTAGTCTATCTTATTGGAAATACGTACCACATCTTCCAACTAATTTAATACCTTTATAGAACCAATACTTCCAAGAAATTCTTTATCATCCGCACCTTGTCCTCATTTCTGACCACATTAAGCTCTTAGCACATCGATCAAATGTAGAACCATACGCTTTCATAATAATTACACAAGTATGCTCTTTCACTTCGTCACCTGCTCTACCGCATGTACTTCTTTACACACCTCCATCCACCCACACGTGGTAATAGAGTGACATCAGAGGGTTGTTTTGAAGTGTGCTGGCCAGTCACTCTTCAAATCAATCCACCATGTCATTCTTAACCACCACGCTGAGCATTTTCTCTGCCAATCCCATCATAACCTCCAACATTCTAGCATTTGGATCAAACTAATTTACCTACTCATGTTGCACCTCATGTCCCTCCACACTAACACACGCAAATATATGACACCTCTGTGCCATCACTTTCTTCTATCAAGCTGCTACAAAAACAAAACATAGAAATATGCATGAATCTTACATGTATGTATGCACCCACTACCCTCACCCCTGTGACACTCTTCTCAACATTCTAGGTTTTATCTAGACTCGAGAACTCGGAACAACACCGCCTATGGTCCACCACAAGTGCCACACTCTCAAAAAGTCTACAGAACCTATAACCTAGGCTCTGATACCAAAAACTGTCACACCCCGCTCCAACACAATCTAAAATGCACAAAATGGCATAACACTTGTCACCATCATGTACGCCTTTTAGGCTACTCACAAAAATCAGGTACAAAGCTCAACCTTAATCTCGCCACTGAAGCAGTCAAAAGATTAAGTTTCACCAAAACTCCGCTGTCATAAAATAAACCAGGTGTTCACACCTTCTCAACAGCTGTACAGTCAAAAGTATTTAACACGTATTCAACCACCCAACACTCACTGACTAACGAAAACACAAAACTCAACCTCTATGAACACCTGACTGGCACTCTGGCACTGTAGTGGACCGACGTCTAGCTCAACTGGAAATCTGCAACCAAAAAGGTTACAGGAGAATGTACCTTAGCAACATAATAAATGGAAATGATAAGTGTTTAAATGGTTCGAAGTATAAACAACACACCAACACATTTGCTTAAACAATTTAGATGGATCACAGTTTTAAACATCACACCCACACTTTTATCTAAAAAACACAGCCCACCATATTTATTTCAAAAATGCAGCCCACCGGCTCATCTCAAAACATGGCCCACCGGCCCATCTAAAAAACACAGCCTATCGGCTCATCTCAAAAACACGGCCCACCGGCCCATTTCATCAATACACCTCTGCAAGTTTTGCAAAATATTTCACATTTTCTTTCACAGAATAAAATAATATCAAAACAATTTACCCAATGTGCCAACGAGTCGCCAATCTCACGACCGGGAGTTATGACGGTACCGTTACCTCGCTCACAGGCTCACATATAGTGGCGGTGACGAGGGCCATTCTTTATCACCAATGGTAGGTGCAGCCCACAAGCAAGAACTAAGCTTGCACTACGAACATTTGGCACAGCCCACGAATGCAAGTTGCCAACCTTGCAAACTAAAAATATTGGCTCAGCCCACGCTGCAAGATACCAACCTTGCAACTTTTTAGCTAAAAAGCTGGCACTCAGCCAGATGGCACAGCCCACGAATGCAAGATGCCAACCTTGCAAACTAAACATTGGCACAAAAGGCGTAAAAATTCTCTTCCCACTCACCAAAAATCATTTGATCCATCACTGAAAATCATTTAATCCGTCCAAACACAATACTTTTAACATATACAAAAATCACAAGGAGAGTTTTCAAAACATCAATAATCACACCACACATTTGAAAACACCACATAAACACTACACACTTCTATTTATTATAGAGGCTGTACATTCTCACCTGCCACAAAAGGACAAACTCTGCTATCAACTTAACCTCCACGCACCGAAAGCATAACCACGACCATTCTTATGATTACATCACCTATAATAACAATTATATATCACCCATAAGCTCACTACTAAAACTCATGCCCAAATGCAAATGAAATGCATGAAAATGTATTCTACAACTCAACAGTGCTGCGCTCTATGAATTTTCAGAATTAATCTACTTATCCGATTCCCACGAAATTTTCACCACAAACTCCAGAATCACACTTCATCATCATATCCAAAATTCAGAATTTTCTGAGCTCCGAAACTATTTTTAAACAACCTCCAAACAGACCCAGAACTTGCTGAAAATTCCACGAAACAGATTTTTCTCCAACTTCAAACTAAAAACTGCTATTCTCCAGAAGGAATTAGAGCATAAACCATACATCAAATCGAAGGTATATGAGTCTAGTTTCAGAATCAAAAGACGGTGTGCCAATCGGATACCCACGCTAGAAGTTATAACTGTTTTCCCAAGGCATGTCAGTGCTGTCTGCACAAACACGAACCCGACAGCAGATTGATTCACGAATTTTCATATTTTCTGTACTTCGAATTAAACTCTGAAATTTTTACAAAAAGCAGAAAACATCCATGGGTATCCACTGTAAAAATCTCGTAAAATTTCGACTTCTAGAACCATGTCTTAAAATTCGTCAAAACCCATGGCAGATGTGATTTTTCAGAAAACCAGTCAGTGAACCCTTCACCTTCCTTTCACGAATTTCATAAAAACAAACCCCAAATCACTCTTATGAGATGCAAAATCAGTGATTAACTTGTATATGAGCAACATATATCAAGAATTTCGGAAATCAAACTTCAATTCGTACCTTAATTTTGGGTTTTCCCCAATTTTTCTTCGTTCTTCCTCTTCCTCTTCTTCTTCTTCTTCTTCTTCTTCTTCTTCTTCTTCTTCTTCTGCCGACATCCCTCTCTCTCTCTCTCTCCCTCTTCTCTGATTAATCATCATCCCAATAAGGGAAAAAAGAGAAAAATATCTTATGCCCAAATTACACTTCACCCCTCCAACTTACATAGCTATTAGATTTAAGCCCAAATCTCATAATCACCCCAAGCCACACATAATTATTCCAAACCACTCATAATTCGCGTACACAAATGAGTCCGCTAATATCATGTGAAAACGCATAAAATATTTGAGATAATCCGGGTGTTACATATATATTAAAAAAAACACTAAGTTGATTTTACCTTTTTGCAACTCAGTAGCTTTTCACTAATGCGAAACATGTTTTGAGCAACTTAGCTTTTAGTACTTTTTTCGAAAATTGGCTTTTAGCTAATTGCTGAGTTGCTAATAATCAATTAGTTATACTCCATTTGTCAAAAACAAGTTGTTAAAATTAACTTGGTACTTTTCTAACAGATTAGAGTTGGAGGTGATAAAAGAATTTTTAGCAAACGAAAAACTATTCATTTGTTCCCATGGAAAATAAACATGGCTCTTGTTGACTTTTTACATATTGTAAGGGCATCTCTAATGTACTACCTAAAAGAGTACCCTAAAATGTCATAACTATTTAGCTAAGAAAAACTCAAAAAATGGTCTTTAGTGCACAAAAATTGAATCCCTAAAATCGTAGGTGGCACTCCCCACTACCTAAAGTGTCTTAAGTAACTACCTAATTTGGGGAGAGACTTAAGGAGGGAGAAAGAGTAGAGAGATAGAGAGAGAAGGGAAGGAGGAGAGAGAGAGAGAATAACTTTAAGAGGAGAGAGAGATAAGAGTGAAAGGAAAGATTTAAAGTTAATAAACATTTTTAGGAAGCCCCATTAAAGTGCATTTCTCATTAGCTGGCTAACTAAATTCTTAGCACACAAAATAGGATTACACTTTACACATGTGCTTAGGTCTACACTTTAGCAAATATTTTTTAGATAATGTATTAGAGATGCTCTAATACTTGCAAATGGTCACATTTAATTTTAATAACTACCCCTTGATGTTGTGGAGTGATTCCCGTGGTTAAATGCACCTTTCCACAACAAATACATTTGGTCACATTTAATTTTGACACCTGCCTTTCACTGATTCACGCCGCTAGAAAAAAAGGGCGTACAGTTTTTGTCCTTGGCAATGAAGGGGATGGATAACATTAGACAAGTGATGCCATGAGAATGAGGTGTGGATGACCTCACCCAAGAGGTGAGGAAAAGTCTTCGGCGGTGAAATCTAAAAAACAATCTCGTCCTTATTAGCAATCAGATCCGTCAAGTTTTTGTATACTATTGACTTGGTCCCTAAACTTTCACGTATAAACAAAGGCCACAGTTTCTAATTTTATTTGTCGAGGAATAGATACTGCTGTTATTGTTTGAGTAAAAAAGAAGGATTGTAAGAAAAAAATTTCAATACTATTCAATTAGTAGGAATGACCAATTCTTTTACTGATTAGTTTCTGAAGAACCTATGTGTTTTTTTTTAAGGAAAATTCTAAAATCAGCCCACTAGGCTGTCATTAAGGTTTAAGAAGTGTATCGAAATATGTGAAAATGTACAGAAGTGTGAGAAAATGTATAGAAAAGTGAAAAAAAAATATACTAGAGTGTGTTATTTATTTATTTATTTTGTCTTAATATAGGCAATAAAATGACTCTTTTATTTTCTAACAACTAAGGTATATAGGCCAAATTTACTTATAACTCGATTAATCCTGAAGCCACTTAAAACATTTGATCTATAGTACATAAGAAGTTTCAAAACTCAAATCAACGGAGGGATAAAAACTCGAAAGTCTCAAGTCTTGACCATCAAACTAATGCCTTAGAGTTGAAGAACCAATGTTTTTTTTACAATTCTTCTACAACCGCACACATTCACACTAACATGATTCCTAGACATTCACATATTTCAAGACCAGCGTTGGTCAATTAAAGATAACCCGCAGGGAGGCAATTTTGATGACATAAAATTTTACACTAACCAATCATAGAATTCCCAATCTTGGATACGAATATTACTAAAAAGGATATATTCAAATCTATGTTTTCTCCAAGATCTGAGCATTACACTAACCAATCTATTTTTCCAATTTTTCGTACTCTGGTACTCAATCTGGTACTACTTTTTTCCTTCTTCTTTTACTTTTTCTTTTATTATTCTAAACATCCCTACTGTGCTTCTTGAACAAATAAAATAACTAGTTTTTCTATAGTACGACTACAATTTATTCCAGATTTGTTGTTTAATTGTCATGGGACAGTGCTACGTGTACAGAGGCTATTGTCCAGAAAACGTACCGATGGTGCTCGGGGACTCAGTTTTGGGTCCCACACGAGTGATCCGAATCGTTCATTGTTCTTAGAAACGGTGGGGCTTTGGTTGAACCACTTCTAACCTTTCGATTGAGCTGAAATTTTGTGGGGCCCCTCGGAAAAATATTCTAAGAACAATGAACGGTTCGGATCACTCGTGTGGGACCCAAAAGTGGGTCCCCGAGCACCATCGGTACGTTTTCTGGACAATAGCTTCTGCACGCATATCTTTACCGAATTGTCATGTCTAATTGTTGGGCTCAATAAGCTACAACGGATCACCTTCAATTAGCTAGGAAAAAAAGGGATGAAAATGACTAAAAACCTAGCAGTTGCGGTAGATGCTTCCGAAATAGCAAGGGGCCTCTAACAGATGTCAAGAAAATGCTGCGATGACCAACTTTTGGTTGCTTTTGTTTGGAAATTATACCCAATTCATATGATAGATCTTTATCTAATTTAGTGACGGAATCCAGATATGAACTCGAGAAGGGATGAAGAGGACAAAGTTAGCGAAGAGAATGTCTAAGCAATGACAACCATAGGGTTGTTAAAAGGGAAAAAAACCAAATACAGTAAAGCATATTTCTAGTAACCTAGCATATATAAAATCAACCCAAGGAAGTAATTTTGACGAATTTAGAATCTGTTTGGAACTCGTGGAAACGAAAGGAAAAGAAAAAAAAATTGTCAATAAAAAAAAAGTGGAAGGAAGAATGATAGTCTTTAAGATTTTGTTTCCCCTATCATTTTCTTTTTATCAGCAAAAAATTTTATTCATACACAAGCACAAGTGCAGACCAATTATTGTTTCCACTCTCTTTTCAGACCAATTATTGTTTCCACTCTCTTTTCAAACCAATTATTGTCTTTTCTTTTTCTTTGTGTTCCAAACAAAAGTCTTTTCTTTTCTCTATGTTCCAAAGTATGCCTTGGGCTTCGCACAAAAAATTGAATTGTTGACTAATAAAGCAACTACAACTATTCGATTGGGTCAATGTTAGAAAGAACAACTTTCAAAAATATTACTCTCCGTCCGGATTTGTTAGGGCATCTCTAGTACACTACCTAAAATCACTACCTAAAGTGTCTTAACTAGTTAGCTAAGAAAAATCTCAAAAAATGGTCTCTAGTGCACAAAAGTTGGCTCCCTAAAATCCTAGGTGGCACCCCTCACTACCTAAAGTGCCCTAAGTGACTACTTAAATTTGGGGAAGGACTTAAGGAGAGAGATAGAGAGAAAGAGGAGAGAGAAAGTTGATGGCATTTATAACATCTAATCTGCCATTACTTTTTTGGTTATAGAGGCCCACTTAAATGGGTACCACATACACTTAGGGAGGATTTTTAGGGAGCCCCATTAAAGTGAATTTCTTTTTAGTTAGCTAACTAAGTTCTTAGCAAACAAAAAAGGGTCCCACATGTGCTTAGGTGTACACTTTAGAGAGCATTTTTTAGGTAGTGCACTAGAAATGGCCTTAGTTCACAAACATATTTTTTCAAGTCCTAAAATGTTTGATCATTTTCAAAAGTCAAAGCATAAAGTTTGAAAATTTTACTTTTTTGTCCATTTTGTAAAACATAATAACAACACAAAAACTAATTTTTTTTAAATAATGTGTTTACATTTTTGAATTTTTTTTGCACCGTATTAAAATTCTCAATAAGATCTATCAAACAAGATCCATATTGATAAAAAAAATAATTTTTGCAACTACATTATTTTTTAGTTTGAAAATTGCACGTAGTTTCGTATTGGACTATCAAATTGGAATGGAGGGATTATTACATGGAGGGATTGAGGATAAAATAGGAAATTAACAAACTCAAAATGTAATGGAAAAAAAGTTGGAATCCCCAAAATGGACCAACAAATTTGGACGGAGGGAGTATAAATTTAATGACCGTTTTAAATAAACTATGTGGAACTTCAATATGTGCATAGTGTTGGAAAAAATACAGTGGCAATCCGAATTCAAAAGAACAATTCCTTGGATATATACGTTTGGGTAAAAAACTTAATCCGGATTATTGGTTTTTTGGGGTACAAAAAGCTAGAGTGTTTTGGGTAATAATCTTAATCCAAAAAACCCGAGTGCTTTGGGTAATAATCCAATAATCCAGTAATCCAGATTATTTGTTTGTCCTTATTCAAATTTTTTTTGCATTCGTTAGTTTTGCATTAAGATTTTATGGTTTCTGGATTCCTCTCGACGAGACGAATCTAACAAGTATAAAATTATGGTCAGAACTCAAATTTTTTTGAATAAGGACAAACGAATAATCCAATAATTCATAACCTGGATTATTAGCCAAAGGAGGGAATAATTTGGATTAAGTTTAAGAAAAAACCAAACCGGTTTTTTGGATTATTTGACAAAAAACTAGATTAAGTTTTTTACCCAAACAAGGCCATAATACATGAACAGAATACAACGAAACAGAAATACATGAACAGAAATAAACTTGACAGAAACCAAAAAGAAATACAGAATTGAAATTGAGATACAAACAGTGGAGTGAAAAAGCCGAGTCGTGTGTATCACACTCTCCTTAACAAAGATTCGCCGCCCACCGTAGGTGTTGTAGGTTGAACCGACGTCTTCGTCCCAGGATACAACAGCAAGAACCACGGCTAACAGAACACCGCTGTTGACTGCCTTAGCGAAC